>JAVRXN010000004.1:59090308-59690308 GCA_033556935.1 Timema podura
TCATAATAGCTGGATATTAATATAATTAAATACCTTTTATGTAGTGCCATTATATTGACTACTGAAGCGCAGTAAGTTGTTCTGCCATGTTACCAATTTAATATTATCTTAATATTTGAGGTATATGTATAATATATGTATGTTTTTTATGGTTATTTTTTTTACAAAATAAAATTTATACTAAAAAATGTTTTATTTTACCTCTCTCTTTCTATGGTAGAATAAATAAGTTAATTCTACTACTCTTAAATATTTTAATCAAGGCCTGGGATTTGAAGACCTCAAAGTTGTCTATTAATGACCAATAGAATGACACTAACAATTCCAAAAACAATCTCCAAATAAACAAAAAATGGCTTAATGTTAGCATAGATCTGTATGTGATGTATACGATACATACTAAATTCTTGCATTTTGCTAAACATAAACATTGATTAAAAAATAGCTGCTTCAAAAGCAGAATGCAGCTTGGTTGAATTGACTCACTATCAATGTGGGTTTTGACAGCCACACATGTAAAGAGGGTTCAAGGCTTATTTGAAGCCTATAAACTCTGTTTGACAACTGTGTGGTAAAACATGAATAAAAAATTATCTATAAAATATATATTTCTACAACCAAGGGACATGAACTGAGTTTTTGTACACGCAAGCACATATTACTTGTCTTATGTACTAAAGATCCCTGTCCTTATTATAGTACATGGACATTGATTGAAGAATGGGAAAGAGGAACAAATGTGTATACAATACAAAGATTTTCTCTTTGTTTTTTTTTAGAAATCAAGATATAAAAATAATGGCTGAACTGTGATTGTGATTTTCTCCATTATAAGCAACTAATATGAGGGGAAAAAAAGAATCTTTCTTTCTATCTGTGGGCTTTATTTACTCAATTTTCACTTATTATTTTAACTTCCCATATTTTTATTAATTTCCATGTATTACATTATCTAATCACTAGGCCTCCTCTTTTAATAAATATTATCATTTAAGAAACACTTCTTTGAAAAAATTACTATTAAATAATTGCCCAAGGCCAAGTATAAGTCCAAGCCCAAGCCTAATCCTATCTCCATGCCTATGTCCAAGCCTAAGCCTATGTCCAAGTCTAAGCTTATATCCATACCTATGTCCAAGCCTAAGCCTATCTCCATGCCTATGTCCCAAGCCTAAGCCTATCTCCATGCCTATGTCCAAGCCTAATCATATCTCCACGCCTATGTCCAAGCCTAAGCCTATCTCCACGCCTATGTCCAAGCTTAAGCCTATTTCCCTGCCTATGTCCAAGCCTAAGCCTATTTCCACACTTATGTCCCAAGCCTAAGCCTATCTCCACGCCTATGTCCAAACCAGGTCTCTGAAGTTGGCAGTACCACAAACGGCACAAATTATAAGACGTATGCCAATATTTAGTGCTGAATTTTTGCCACAAGAATATTCTAGTCTCATAATTTGTGCTCCCATAGTGTTCCCCCCCTTTTTTTTACCAGTACAAAATTTTTATCTTGCACATCGTATGAACGGGCCCATACCCGAACCCCCCACATTGGCACTCTGGGCTCCAGTACCAGGTTAGGTAACGGGCCCCCTATTGAGATATACTCATTAGCAGTCTCATTTGGATTTTATAAATTTAGCTACTAAATACTCTACTAAACTAACTCGTATTTTTGGTGAACGTGGAATCACTTGAAATTAAAAAACTAGTACATTTGAACTGTGTTTTTATTTTGTACATAAAACAAGAAAAATGTATATGAGATCAATTTAATGTTCTTAAGTTGTAAAATTTTCAATAAACAAACTAGAAAAGAACAACACACTCAATTTCACAAATTGTGTTCATAAGTTTATATTTCTTGTGACCACCGAAATACACTATAAGGACTATAAATACATATTTTGACTTACAGACTAAATCTTAATGAGCTAAATTACACATTTGTTCCACTTCTTCCATATTCGTCACCGGCCTGGCACAAACCAAACTACAAATTACACTGACAGCACACAGGAACCCACTAGACAAAGGAATCTCCCACGCCTCCTTTCAATCCTTTAGACCCCCCCCGAAAGGATGACACGATTTTAGTTGGCTGACGTGAGCTTTCTGGGTGGACCGACCAGACTCAGGATTCACCAGCTGCACCGTAACTGGTGTTGACGACGACGTTGCCTCTTGGTGAATTTGAAGCTCTTCTGTGAAGCGGGTTGCATCTTAACTTGCCGACCAGATTCGGGTCCACCAGCTGCACCGTAACTGGTGTTAACGACGATGTTGCCTATTTGGTGAATTTGAAGCTTTTTGTGAAGCAAGTTGCATCTTAACTTGCCGCACTCATGCATGAAATCTGTGGCCTCGTCTGACTGTTTTTACCCCCTTCATGAAGATCCTTCCCCTCTTTCACAGATTAGCGTGGCTAACTGTGTCAGGAAGGTACAAAGTCCACTCGGGAAGACTGGTCACCTTTTCACTGATAGAGTTTCAAATACAACCATTTCTCATGCTGGTGGCTAAGCGAACTAAGGCACTAGACCAGTGGTTTACAACCTGGGAGTCACGACCTCATTCAGGGTCATGGCATATATTTGGTGGGGTAGCATTGCTAGTTGAGGTTATAGTGTTATGTTTACTTTTTAAATTGATTATTATTATAGGAAGGCGCAAAATTCAAATACAGTAAAAATGTAAGCGGTTGAAATGACAAAAACAGTTTAGTTACTAATTAGGTTCCTTTTGGTTAACTAACTCAAACAGTTGCTTGTAGACTTAGTTTTCTGTAAGTCTATGGGAGGGGCACAATTATTATAGCTTTCTAAATACCCACTGGGCTCATTGATTCTCTTTTGATACATCTAAGTCACATTCATGTAAATAATATACAAGTAGTTTATAACAATGAAATCAAACACGTGGGCTTAACATAAACGTCACACTCGTTTGGTTTAACTTATGAGGTCAGGATTCATATTCTGACTGAGGCTTCTGGGAATTTCTGCAGTAAAAATGGTATTATGGGTACTTTCTGAGACACATCCTGTTTTATTTGGACTGAAAGAAAAAAGTTATTAGATGTCAAATAGTTGAATAAACATTTGGTAAATATTATCAGAGTTAGTGTTTCTGGCGTTTACTCAGGGACTCCAGAACAAAGGGGTTGGGCTATATTAAGCCTTCTCACTATTTTTTACATATATTCAAAAAGCACCTATGGAATTATTTTAAAATATTGTTTAATTAACAAACTTAGATCATACCATGCCCATTGTGGAAAATAAATATTATGTCAAGTAGTTTAATATAACAACAAAAATACCTATGATAAAATCTGTACTACTAGCATGGTAATTTTAAGTAATACTTAAATATTTATAAATCATGTTATAAAACTATAGATTGATAAGGGTCAGAAGCGGGGCCTTTACGTTGAGAAGAACACGCTGAGACGATCTTTAAGCTCTAAGGTATGCAGGCTTATTTTACTGGATAATAATTGTCACTATTGTGTGCATGGGTGTTATTGTGTTATTACTTTAGTAACATTAATAAAATATGGCAAAAATTAGCAACATTGAATTATTGAATTTGGCAGAATTGATAAGACATTCTCTTTCCTTTTCAATAATTTTAAACGAAGAATAGATGTGAGGTTGATTAGGATGTAGGTCCTAATATATTTGCCTCAAATATACAAATAATACCGATTTGTTTTACTTTTTATTCAAAAATATTTTAGAACATATGTTTACATTGTCCATTAACATTATGTATACATACAAGATTGTTAAACTATTTCAAAACTATAAAAAAGTGTGCGGCTTACTGAATATTACCATTTCCCAATCTCTTTATTTTGACCAAAATCCAATAAGTGAGTAAGTAATTTTGGATTAATTCAAAATGTGATAACAAGAAATCTTGGAAGAGGTTGCTTTGCGCACCATTAATAATAATGGCTTAAAATACCAATGATGGGAATGAGAATAGTTTACTTAAATCTGTCAAACAAACATTCTTACTGTGTTTTATAGATTTTTCTTCAAATAAATAGCTATATCAAAATGTCTTCATCTCAAGTGTTTTACAATATCCACTTGCAATATCTTTAAAATAGTGTAAATAGCCGTTAGCCTGGGCTGGCAGTAAGATCCGCGGCACAATTATGTAGGAAGTAATTATTTGGTTGTGTGTGGAAGAAGATCAATTTCAATTCTAGTTACGATTAAAAACGATTATAAATATCTGAGTCATTCAATTAATAACTAAATTTTACTATTAGAGGCCCACTCTAAATAGCTTTTAGGGAATTTTAACTTTTAAAAATTGAAGCAAGAACGACTTCAGATAGATTTTAAGGTAATCTAATTTTCAAATTGCCTATAGGAGCTCACACCAAATAACTTCAGGTGAATTTAATTTCAAAAATAAATTCGGCAAAAAATCATATACAAATAGGGTCTAGACTCTAGAGGAATCCAATTTTCAAAAACTTGCTAAGGTATGACCACTTCAAATAGTTTTTAGAGGACTCTAATTTTCAAAAATTTCCAGGTGAGAACCAGGCTATTAACATTTCTGGAAAAGCGCATCCGAGCTTTTTTTTTTAGTGGACTTCCCCCCTCCCCCTTCTTTTCCCCCTTTATACAATACAAATAAGGTTCTACGAACACTGGAAAACTCTTTACCAATAAAATAAAATAATTTTTTTTAATTTTTAATGATTATTAACCATGAAAAAAATTGTATTTTATAATACAGCCTCTTTATCGTGTTCTTACTAAACATTATGAGAAAGAAAAGCATAAAAAAGTACTAACCATGAAAAATTAATTACTTTCAAATAGCTTAAATTGTGTGCTACCATGGGTCCCTGAGGGTCCCTCAGACCAAGCTATTAGTTGAGCCCCTCTCCCACTTCCAAAGAGCTCCCAGAGCCCCATCTTACAGTTTTCAAACGGTGACCTGGTGGTCTAGGGGTAAGGTGTCGGACTTCTGTGCTGGTGGTCCGGGGTTCAATCCTCGGTCCTGACAAAGATTTATCTGATTGCCGAACGCTTCCTTCACCTCTGACAAGACGTGTATTAATCACAACTTGGGAATGTGTGGAATGCCAGGCCTCCACCGTGGTTCGGACTCCACGTTAAACTGTAGGTCCTCCATTTCATCTCACAAGCACCCTACCATTGCACATTAGCGTAAGTGCGTATAACCCAAACGGGTAGTAAGACGCGGTGCTAATAATAATACAGTTTTCAAAACGACTGGATTTACTTTCTTGTATTCATATGCAAAGTAGGATGTTTTGTAACTAGACGTGGTGATTAAAACATTGTATGATTTTATATTAAATTATTGTTAAATAGGTTTATGGTTTTATGAATAGAAAAATAATTAACATGTATTTAAACTTAAAAATATTCTTGTAAGGCCAACTAGTACTATGATTGATAGGTTAACCTAAAACTTTGGGCGCCTTTGGCATACAACATTTAGTTTGTGTCAAGTGTACACATCAGTAGCGTAATCAGTATTTAAAGTTTGAGATGGCTTGACTACCTAATGAAAGCACTCACAGGCTTTGACACGAAACAGTGAAGGGTGGTTTAGGGGAGATAGGGATACTGTAAAAAATATTTAAATTCTAATTTCCTTGCCAGTTACTAAATTACTAAATTATATTTGTTTTTTAATATCTCATGATGCCCTCTCTACCATGTTCTTATTGTACTGTACATTATGGCCAAGAAAGATAAAAATACCTGCTTATATTCTGATCAGGTAGTAAGACTCGGGATAAAAAAAAGATAAATATATAAGTATAAAGAATAATCACTTCAACATTTCAAACCGCTTCTAGGGTCACCCAGGATTTAATATTTGATCTAGTTGTGCACCCCCACTCCCCCTACGTTTTCAAAGAAATTACATGGACCCCACCTAAACATAAAAAATAATGTAAGTGAAACAAAATAATTAAACTATGTAGAAAAATATTGGAATAAAGAGTTTCAAATTTTACCAAAAAACCAAAGGGGGGAAAAACACTTAATAAAATTGAAAAAAGTAGCATCACAGTTCACTAAGTTGTGCCACTAGAAGTGGTTTATTTTAATTGTTACATAGACAGAAGTAAAGCGCTAGTTTTTATATTCAATTACTTAATTAGGTTGTTTTTCCTGCCTTTACAAAATTTTCTAGCTTACCGGGAAATTTTTTTTTCTTATAGCTTAGGTAATGAATGTCATGCAATAAACATTATTGTAGCATACAAATAATCTTATATAGGGGGCGTTCATTTAACATACATAAGAAGCTTTAGACGGTGGAGGGAGATTCAAGCTTCACTTATTTTTGCTGACAAGAGGAAAGGAGGGTCAGACCAATGCTTATATAAGACAGAGCGAGACAGACAAGAATTTAACTACCATTTAATACCTCTAAAGGCTTCATTTACTTGGGATAAGTAGAGAGGCAAGTTCGAGTGAGCAAGTAGCTTGACTAGCCACTTTACTGGCTTCATCAATGGCAAGTAGCTATTTACACACGCTCAAGTCAGTTGTCTTGTAGAGAGCAAGCAGGATGAATCTGTTTGTGCTCTGCTGTCGTCGAGATGTGAAAAAGTGTGTCAAACGCTACAAGTTTTAGTTTGTGTATTACGGTAAGTGAAAACAATTCAAGAAGAGATGACCAGAAAGAAACGAAAATGGTTACGAGCGTGGATAAGTAGGAGGGACACTCATGGCGCATCTGCTCTCCTATTGATTATAGTTTCTGCTTCTCATATTAAAGTAGCACCACAGGAAAAGAACAGGGGCCCTGCGTAGAAAGCATGTGCGTCCTCTCCAACACTGTGTGCTCGACTATACATTTTCCTGTACCTGTTTACATTGGTCAAGTTAAAAATGTGGTGGTGGGAGAAGGAGAGTGGGTGATTGAATGGTTCACCTGTCTATTCACTCGACTCTACCATTTACTCGCCAAAATACTCCCCCCAATACTAGCCCAACCATTTACACAGGGCAAGTAGCTCACTTTTCCCTACTTCAGTTACTCTCCCGGCTACTCAAACAATGTAAATCGGCCTTTATATTAAACAATTACCAGCAATTTATAGATTGCATAAACAATAAGGTTTTTTCCTTGTGAACGGATACATAACAAAATAAGTCGACAAATACAATGCAAACAAGACAGGGGGGTTAAGTGCTAGCTTTTGTTTGCTTACAATGGGGGCAGGGTGTCCAACATTGCCAATAATGTGCTTACGTAATATCTGTATCAATAAATCAATGATTGTACTTACTTTAAAATAAGTACGTAATTTTAAGTACAATAAAATATGTATTATTCTAAGGTTCTGATATTGAATAGAAATGTTGTAAAGTCTAGCCAGAAAGGCTTGGGTTACGTTACCAGTCCCGTAGAAGTGTCCTGACTTGGTAACGAAATCTAAAACACATTATTGTTAGTTTTGCTTTTCCATTAATAAATAGTCCTACTTTTAATTTGATATCCAAACCGACGTGCTAGAGCAGTTGCTCTTCTTACAGACTGTTGCTTACTTGATAAACAAATGTTCCTCTTTGGGTTTTGATGTTTCACCATTTTAACTAAGAGTACACTAAGCACTATCACTCTTGAAGCCAATGCATGAGAAAAAAAAGGGGGGTGGAAATAAAATGAGCTGTTCACCCTGCAAGGTTGTTCTCCATCCCTTCGACTTCGAAGGTAACTGGTTTATGTAGTTGACGACGGAGATGTCGTGGTCAGACACGCGTGGGTAGGAAAAAGGTCGGCGAGTGTGTTTCCGGCAACGTTAGTCGCGGTGGAACAGAAGGATGTTTCGGCAACGTTAGTCGCGGTGGAACATGAGGAAGTCCCGGCAACGTGAGTCGCGGTGGGAGGTATGGTGATGGTGGGGAGAAAGAGGGTTAAACAAATTGCTCTTTCGTAACATAAGACAATTTAATAAGCTCTTTCTTATGGGTGGTGCACCCAGGTGGGTCACCACTGATTGGCCGAGGCTGACTGACCGAGGCTGACTGGCCTAGTGACCAAGGAATCACCGTATTAAATACCCTCCCCTGCTGCCTGGACTTGTCCAATGGGAGAAACAGGGGCTTCCCATTGGTGCGTGCAAACTGGAGGGATAGTGCCCATCACGCGAGCCAATAGAGGCAGGAGTTTCTTTGGCGCTGTGTATAGAGGTGAACTCATCACGGACGGCTTCGAGAACATGGACTGTGGAGCGGTCCAGGCAGTAGAGAGGGTGGGTGGCGTGGCCTGTGCAAGTGCGGAGGAAAGAGACAAGGGCCGACTGAACAGTGAGGCACAACAAGGTGACTCGTCTGCCTTCCAATGACACTTTCCCTCTTTCGCTGCAAAGTAGAGAGCTTCACTCCACTATTAGCCCCTGGACAGCATTGTCTTCCATTTCTATTTTCCATTTTTCTCGTTTCCTATTCTAGATAGGTATATGGTTCCACGGACTTTTTTAATCTCTCTTATAGCGGGAATATGCCTATGTGCTCTTTCTGTGAATAAATAAAATAGCCTAAGCTCTAGACAATTTTACAAAAAAAGTTAACAAAAAACATTTTTCGGATCCAAAAAATAATTTTAAAATGACGTAGGACTATTTTTATAATTATTTCGGAATTTAAAGTTTTTGTTTCAATGTTCTATCTTTAAAACTTGCTGAATACAAAGAAAAATATGAACATGGTAAATCCTATCTTGTTTTGCTGTGATATCACAGGTAGGCAACAGTGTTAAAAACCTTTCAACTGTCGCAGGTGTAGACCACCTGAAGTCAAGTTTAGCAGAATTGTAGTCCCTTTTACAGGTTTGCTTAAGTTAAGCATCTTCCACACCACTGCACTGGTTTCCTGCCCATGTTGTACTGTCTGAATACCGTTTCAGACGTTCTAGTGCCTCAGCCAGCGCTGCACTGATGTTTGTGTGGGCTTTTCTTCCCAGTCCTCTGTGAAGATCGCACACTGGAGATTAATTGGCTGTAACGGATTATACCCAAGTAACAGTTCAAATGGAGTTCTTCCATGACTCGCATGTTCGGCTGTGTTAAATGTGAGTTGCAGCCACGTCAGGTTCGCATCCCATCTTCTCTGGTTTGGGTGATGATATGCAATAAACACATTTTTCAGATTCCTATGTAACCTCTCCACTTGTGAAGGGTTGGGGTAGTAAAGTGAAGTTGTGACATGCCGAATGGCTCTCGCAAAGCACATATTTTTGGAAGCCACTGACCATAGCTAACTCCCGTTATCAAATACAATTGTGCAAGGTAGTTCAAAATTTTGGAAGATGTTCTCATCCAGTAGTTTCACTGTCACCCCCGTCGTTGCTCTTCTAGTGGGTATCATACAAACATTCTTAGTAAAGCCGTCTATGGCTGTCAAAAGATATGTATATCCTTCTTTCAACCAGGGTAGGGGTCCTAAGAAATCTATAAGCAATATTTACAAAGGAAAGATCATGACTTTCGAACACAACACACCATACCCCGTCATTTGGGCTGGCTTTGCACAGGTACACGTCTCACAACTCCTCAGAAGTTCTCGTTCATACTTTCCCAATAAAACATCTTCCTTACTTGTGCAATTGTCTTTGCGATCCCTAAGTGTCCTCCCAGAGGACATTCGTGGTAGTATCTTATGACGTTTATATGTACCACCGGGACAGCAATCTTCCATCCTGATTTCTCTGGTGGTCTGGTCAGCAAATGTTACTCCTGCATTTTAAACTTAGCCACTTGCTTCCCCTCAGAGAGATCCTTACAAATCTCTACCAGTATGGGATCATTCTTCTCCGCTAACCTAATGGAAGAAAAGATTTACGGCATTTGTTCCAAAACCCCTAGCGGAACTGGGTTATTTGTTTCATTTCTACTTATGCCACTCTCTTCTTCTTCAAACATCAGAGACAGGCTATCCACAACACAGTTATTCTTTCCCGGGATATGAACCACTTCGAACTGAAGCGACGCCAACCTTGCGATCCACCTTCCTATTTTCCCTGTTTGCCTAGGGTGACTCAGTAGCCAGGACAGTGCCTGATTGTCGCAGTGGAAGTCAAACTCACTATGCTCCAGATACGCCCAAAATCTGTCTGTGCTGAACACAACGGCCAGCGCTTCCAGCTCATACGTTGGGTAATTCTTCTAGTGGTTATGCAGTATCCCATCTGCCTCCACCCGAGTTGACACGGCCCCAATCCAGTTGACGAGGCGTCTGTTTACAGCACGAATTTATGTTCGAAAGCTATCATCTTCAGGACAGGTGGTGTGACAAGGTCCTCCTAGAGACTAAGGAAGGCTTCCTTACTGGTTTCCAACCACCTTAGAGGGCTTAACTGTCTTTTTGAGCTCGTACAGTGTGTACTTTTGGGGAATAAACCGCTCATAAAATCCTACCATTCCTAGGAACTGGGCCAATTTTCGCTCCGTTTTGGGTAAGAGGAATGCCCGTATTGCCCTAGTCCACTCTGGGTTAATAGACAGACCCTCTGACGAAATACGATGCCCCAGAAAGTCAACTTCTGACACCGCGAAAGAAGCCACTCTTAGTTTTAGAGTGTTTAATTGATACAAAGCTCCATTATTTACTCCCTAAACTATATAAGTATTATGAAAAATAAAATGTGACAATTGAATTTCAATAAAGGTGGAATGGTTCCAAAAATGTTACTAGTTTGTGTCCAATCAATTTAGCCCACTATAACAAATTCTACCTAATGAACAAGAGGAGGTATATGCAATCACGTTTTATAAAATTTTCACTAGTAAAATAACTAGATAAATTTAATTTATACTTGTTTACAGAAAAAAAAGTATAATTTATTAGTTGTTTATTTTTTCAATATGAGTAGAATATGTTGCTGTACATTTTCTGTTTATTGTAGTAATTCAGATAGTGTTTAGATTGTGATATAGCATACGCAGCGCTCACAAACACACGCACAGAGATACTAGGGGAACACACCAAAAAACAGATTTATTTGTTTTAAAAAATGGTTATTTAAATTAAATAAGCTAATATTTATTTCTAAATAAAGAAATAACATCTAAATTTTGTATCTGGTATTAAGAATATTGGGTGACCTGGCGGTCTAGGGGTAAGGTGTCAGACTTCTGTGCTGGAGGTTCGGGGTTCAATCCTCGGTCCCGGCAACAGATTTATCTTATTTCCAAACCCTTCCTTCACCTTTGACAAGAAATGTATTAATCACGACTTGTGAATGTGAGGAATGCCAGGCCTCCACCGTGGTTCGGATTCCACGTTAAACTGTAGGTCCTCCATTTCATCTCCCAATCACCCTACCATTACACATTAGCCTAAGTGCATATAACCCGAACGGTTAGTAAGACGTGGTGCTAATAATGATGATTAAGAACATTGAAAGAAAGGGAATATGGTATAATGTGTTTGCACACAGGGTGTCCAGCCAAACTATATTTTAAATTTCTCCGACTTTTCCTGGTTTTCCAGAGCAAATTTCTAACTTTTCCATTCACTCTTTATAAAACATTATTTTATTAAGATATCAACTTAATGTCATAATATTTCAGACACACACACATTTTGAAATTGTGACATTATGAAGGGATTAAAGGATGCCTGCATAAAGCAATGGGTCGTTGGGTAGTGTGATCTAAGAGATTTCTGTTGGATCACGTGGTAGAGGAGTGGAAAGGTGAGATGAAAATCCCATGTTGAACTTGACATGAGTATACTCAAGATGGACTAATGTACTAAACAAGATTCGCGATATTAACTGGAACAAAAATGTTATTTTGAGAGTTGACTATTGTAAACGAAAGTAGCTCAGGCCTATTGTTTAAGTGAAAATGTGAAAATTCCAGAAATTTGGTTAAATTCCCCCAAGCCAATTCCCCGTTTTCCAGGTCACTGGACACCCTAATACAACAATTAAATGGTGCTGGAGAGGAGGCGAGCGGGTCTTGCCTAGGACGAATTATATCCTTGTGCCTGTCCTGCATACACCTCTACAAATATATATGGAGGGAAAAAACCACCAAATAATAGACTTAAACGCTTCTCCTAAATCAAATTTATTTAGTGCTATTTTGTGAACATTTTATATTTCATACCACAACAAAATCGTTTCTTTATGCTATGTTCATGTATTGGTACATACATGTAAAATATGTAAAAATAGTAAATTTAATAAATTTTAAATAAAAGGTGTCCCAGGCACCTGCCAGGGTCAGGTATCAGTACATACATGTAATATATAAAAGATAGTATATCTTATAAATTTTAAATATATAAAATTTGACCAAACATGGTGAACAATCTTGCATTACATTTTTAAGGCGCTCCAAGGCCCAAACCAATTTGATCTAATAAAGGAATATACATTTTTATTTTTTAAGTAGAATTATGTTTAAAGCGGTCAAACGTCAAAATCATAGTTTATATATATTCTAATAAAAATGTACTAATTGTCTCTTATCAACAACAAGGGGTAACGTCGAGATGAATAAAAATTTATGTGTTGGGCGCCACTCCTGGAAACTAGGAGAAAGAATAATATATAAAAAATAATAATAAATGCAAATAAACTTTAGCTCGACTAATTTGAACAAATGCACGATGACTCTAAATGCTCGAGACCACTGGGTGTGCTCGGGAACGTTTACCTGAATATTACAATGTCAATGTTACAATGGTGTGCTGTAAGTCTCCACAAAACTTGAGAGTACTTAAAATAAAAAAAAATAAAAAAATAGCAATTTAAATACAATGGATCATTAAAACAAAATGTACTAATTGAGATTACAATAAAAAAAACAATTGTTGAAACTTTTGTGGGTTATTATTATTATCATTATTGTTTCCCTTTTACTACATCCCAAACCTACCTAAGGATATCCGAATAAATATAATGCTAATATGACAAAATAAAATATATGGTATTACATAAATTCTTAAACAAAGTTAAACAATTAAATGAACAATCTCTGAACAGGATTAAATTTAGGAGTTTTAATATATATATAATAATAGAGTGAAAGAAAATAATATATATATGTATAGGCTAAACTTTTATAGAATATATAGTTTTGAGTAAGACAAAAAAAATGGTATTGTTGAGGAACAAGAAAAAAGAAAAAGAAATCAATAGAATTAATATTTTTACATAAAAATAAAATATTAATCAATTCCCTGAAATAGATAGAGTCTGAATGTATTTAGTCCTTTCTGAAAGTTTTTGCATATATCCTGATAGCTTGATAAAAAAATGAGAAATAAAATATATTTTAAATTGAAGATTTGGCTGGACCTCACCAATGAATTCATCCATGTTGAAACAGAATGTCTGAAGTATGTTTCCTTTTATTTATTCCAACTCGTCCACAATTTGAAGAAATAAACACTCTAGTTCGTCTCCAGACACTTAACTTTCCATTTGAGTACTTGCACTTTTACTTTCGAACCATTGTTCCACTTGAAAACTAAATTTAATTAGGAGCTATATAGATTTTGCTCCATGTTAAATGACACTCCGGAAGAAAGAACCCTAATCCTCTTCAAATAATGTTCTAGGAATCAAATTTAAAAACGTTCTATTTTCTACTAAGTCCAAAGAGAAAACTAATACATTAAAATAAAAGATAAAAGGTTGGCTATGAACTGAATATAAAATAAAATACAAATTTAATATCAAGATTTAAATATATGTCAGTGTTTCTTAAAAGAATTAAATGTTTATTTTAATCTTTCAAAATTGAAATGCGCGCTATTTTAGAGGTATTTACATCTCGTCCTCTTTTTTTTCTTACTTTCTTACTACTTTTACAAACACGAGACTCGCCACTCACTTGTTCATCATATCTGCGCATGCGTTGAAATAAATCATGGCTGACATTCAAAATAAATAGAAAAGAAGTCAACAGACCTCTTGGAAGGAAATTAATATGTTTAATAAAAGGTAAGTGTTCTTCCTTAGGTCAAAATTAATTATTTAAGTTATTTAAAACAGTGTTAGACGTTCTATATTCTGTCCTTTTAATTTATTTAAATGGATGTAAATAGTATTATTTGTCACGCCGGCGACACAGCGTGTTTCAAACGAAAATAAATTTGAAACCATTTACAAGGATTGGAAAAATATAGGGAAATAAATGGTAGGGTGGCAAATAACGTTACAATATTGAATGATTATTGAAAGTATAAGAGTTCTACGTGTAATTTTTTTAACCTCCTGTAATTTCTCCCTCATTTGTTGCACCCCTTAATTCTACCTTCCTTTCTCACCCACTACACTTCCTTTACAGTAAAAAAACATCTAAACATAAATGCTTGACACTGACAAATTCTCCCTACAATCTTTTTCCTCTCATTCAACCTTCAATAGATCTTTCTATCTCGCAAGCCTTCCCTAACCCCCCCCCCTGCCCAAATCAATCCACACTTACTTCTGACCCAGACTCGAGGCATAACCTGTTCCTCACTCCGAAAGTCAGTCCCCGCCAATATTTCTGAGAACTCTGCTGCTGTGCTTGAGGGAATCACATTTTGTGGGCAGTCTTAGACTGAATCACGAATCTAGCCCATTTTCGTAACCAAAGCAATTTAAAAAACTCTCATAAACCATTGCCAGCCATAATGACAAGTTGTATTAGATCTATCACAATTACAATTTAACACTTTTCACTTTTAAAACCAATAACATCAAATTACTTTTTATTTGTTTGAAAAAATTCTCCTTACCGTTTTAGTACATTTCATTTTATATATATATATATGTATAAATATAATATAATATATATATATATCCAAAACTGTTTTGTGTACGACACCCTATTAGACAAAGCTTGCTAGTGATAGGTCACCTCTATAACAAATTTACTTAAATATGAGTGTAAACTAATTATTAATTTCAAAAACTATTTCTTTTATTTCGTCTTGGTTGCTCTTTCCAAGCCCACATAGGCAGGCACGCAATCTTATTGTCAATCTGATAATAGTCTTGTTGGCTTGTCAGGCTAGGCATCATATTATCCAGACTGGATGTAGGTCTTCTTGAGGTTTTTTTCCTAAACGGTTTCATACAAGGCCGTAGTCAGGGGGTTTTTGGGGGCTCAAACCCTCCCAAAATTTTATGAATAATATATATATATATATATATATATATGGTTCAAACAAAATCAAAATTAAGGTGCAAGTACTAATTAGGGGATTGTGTTACCATAAAAAGCACTTCAGAGATCTTCTAGAGGTGTTTAATATTTAGAATATTTTCTAGCCTTCGACAGTTATGGTGTTATGTTGCCATAAAAAACACTTCAGATAGCTTCTAGAGGTGTTTAATATCTTGAATATTTTTAGGCTTCAGCAGTTATGGTGCTATGTTGTCATAAAAAACACTGCAGATAACTTCTAGAGGTGTTTAATATTTAGAATATTTTCTAGCCTTCAGCATTTATGGTGCTATGTTGCCATAAAAAACACTTCAGATAGCTTCTAGAGGTGTTTAATATTTAGAATTTGTCATAGCCTTGGCAGTTAGGGGGTATGTTACCATAAAAAACACTTTAGAGAGCTTCTAGAGCTGTATAATATTTAGAATTTGTCCTAGCTTCCGGCAGTTAGGGGGTTATGTTGCCATAAAAAACACTTCAGATAGCTTTTAGAACTGTTTATCATTTTCTAGCCTCCATCATTTGGGAGATAGGCCTACCAACCTCCCACCTCCTGAAAATATTGGCTGGCTACGACCTTGGTTTCACACTCTCCTTCCACGCAAATGTGGGTACACTTCCTCTAAATTAAACCTACCCCACCCCTAAACTAATAGCGTAATTAGTACATAGGCATATAAACCAAACGGGTAGTAAGACGCGATGCTAAAAAAACTTTTCAGAAAAACAAAATACAAATATTGTTCTTTATGTCAAACACTTCCCAGATAACCATTGTAAACCAAATCATTATTTCCAAATGTCTAAAAATATCATATTTTCAAAATGCCCTCATTATTAAATTAAACCATGGGTGCAGCTAAGAGTTCTGTCGTCCAGGGAAAACTAGGATCCCACCTCCACCTTGGTACCACTTATGGTTTTAAGGACATTTTGACTTAAAACGTGTCTTTTATATTCATATTATTAATCAATACTTTATAATTATTATTTTTTACCTGCCTTGGTGTTCATGGTCTAACGGCTAATATCGTGTTAGATTAGACGAGGAGATCAGGGTTTGATCCCGGTCGGGTGTACTGAGAGTGATTTTTCCTAAATAGTTTCCTATTTCTCTCTCTCTCTCTCTAAGTAATTTAGGGTAAACTTCCTCCAAATTACACCTACCTTATCCCTAACTCATTATCATAAGAGTATAACCAAAATAACTATTTGGTTAAGGTTTTGAAAAATAAAACGCACAAATAACATAATACTTGTATTGCAATAAATTAAAGAAATAAAAAAGGAAAAATAGTCATCATAACCTAAGCCTCAAAATTTAAAATATGTACAATTTTTAAAAAAATATGAAAATAAACATGATACTTTAATAAAAATAAACTAAGTGTTAAACTTTTTATGCTCTTCGCCAAGTTTGGGTCAAATTATTCAGATCTCTAGGGTCTAGACCTATGCACACGTATATGATTGAAAATAAGATACTTAGGACTATCAGGGCCCCGCTGTGTGCTTTTGACACAAATTTTGGATTGGGCCCTGGAGCCCCTTAAAAATGTGTGTAATGCAAGATTTTTCTTTAAAAAAATATGTTTCTTCACAAGTTCGGGTCAAATTGCTCGGATCTGTAGGGTAGGGATCTGTAGTTATGCTTATATGCAAACTTGTATGATTGGATAGAGAATTGATTTTAATATCAGACCTCTGCATTGCGTTCTTGACACAAATTTTGACACAAATGTGTTTAGTGCAGAATTTTACTTAACAAATATGTACTTCATGCTGTTTAGGCTAAACTACTCAGATATGTGCTATAAGCCCAATCAAACATAATGTTAGAGATTTTTGGAACAATTTTCTTTCATTTTATGTGTGTGTATATATATATATATATATATTAATATATATTATATATATATATATATATATTAAAAAAGTTCTGATCACTCTTTATTATTTTTTCTGAACTAATTTTGTGATAGTTATTTTCTTTTTCTTGTGTTGGTTATAGAAGTGTAGTTTATTGTGGATGTGGAATATCTCAGCCAATAACAAAATGGCGGGAAAGTAATAATTTAAATCTAAGTAGCTAATAGTGTCAATTTGACACATTGATCTCTATAATATAACTGGATGTACGTACACATAGCCAAAGACAAAAGTGTGACGCTCAAGTTTATTGTCTGCTACACTGTGGGGGGACAGATTTAAAGGTTTTTTTCAATGTTCTTATGCGAAAACATACCTCTAATGAATAAAAGTGTTATTGTTTGAAAATAGTGAAGTATTATACTACACTTTCCTTAAGAAACATTTACTTTTAAAGATATACAATTCAGTTTTACAGTTAATACTGTACAAATACGAATAAAATCTTTTAATATATTTAAATATGTAGTTATCATCATTGTTGTTTACAGCCTGCCACAACTGCACTTATATTTAAAGTTGGTTATTAACTTGCATATTGGTTTCAGAAACCATATGTTATTGAAAGTTCGATAAATATAATGAATAAGGTATCTTAAAACTTTATTACATTTGTTTGAATGACACACTTGGTATAGTTGCCATACATTCAAGCTATCACTTAGGTTATAGGCTTGTGGAAAGTATTATTATAATACCATTAAAAAAAAAGTTGGCTCATATCTTTCAGAAACCATATTATGTTGAAATGTCAATAACAATAATGAAACAATTTAGCTAAAAAGCTGTATTATATTTGTTTGAATTATATACAGTGCCGTTTCCACTTCTTTGGTTTTACATGACAGCTAGCAGATTCTATCAGTGATGCCAACATTGTCTGAAAGTAACTTTTGTCAACATAATTTGGAAATAATGATTACTTGCTAAGTATTACTTTTTTTATCACTAAAAATATTATCAATCACTTCTAACAATACTTCCCCAAGGATTACAGTTTTTTCCATAATAAAATTTAAGAAAAAAAAGTCTAGTAAATTACAGGTTAAATAGAGCTTAAAGTTTTACATTTAATGTATTATATTCAGTTATTAATATTTTTTAGCTGGCCTCGCATATCTTTAACATAAATAAATGGTTTATGATAATAAAGAGGGGGAAACATACAAAAATTTGTTAAATAATATAAAGTTGAAATTTTGTAAACACGAGTATTACTACAATTCGCCATCTAACCGGAAACAAGGTCCCTACGTCACCAACTGGCAGCACAGCTTCTATTCAATGGCCATATTTGTTTTTAACATCTAAGGCAACTTTTAACGATCTCTTGCTTTTAATAATTAAACAGCAAAAGAAACTTCAAAACTATACAAACAACCAAACGGTTATTTTCATAACCAAAATCTAGCAATTTTAAATAGACATTATAACAGTGAATTATCGTATAAAATACAGGTAATAAAACCACGTGCGTGTGTCTTCTACAAGTTGAAGTGAACAAAATATTATATAGTTGAGAATTTAGGTGTGTCTATGCTACCGTTAATAATTTTATTACAAATTTGAATAATAGTGTCTTTTTTGAATATTAATTCGGCTACTTAGTAATCCATGTGATCTTTTGTGAATATTAGTTCGGTGTGTGAGCGTGCTATCCTTGGAAAAGAAGTTCTTGCGACCCCGTTGGAAAACACTTAAAAGGTACAAGCCAGTTCATAACTAATATGACTTATTTGTTGTAATAGTGTTAAAAAGGGTTAAAACAGTGTTTTTTTCTCTGTGTAATACTACAAATTCAGATTTTTCACATTTATAATGTTATTAATAGTACTATTAACAAATAATTATTTATAAAATAAGAAATGTATTATTAAAAATTATCAATTATTAATAATAAAAACTAATATGGGATTAAATGCTAAAATTTTTATAATGTTTAATATTGTAGAAAAAATTAATAATAGGCCTAACATTAACATATCAAGGTCAACAATAAATAAAAAATAAATAAAACTGTCATATATGTTTGTTGTATATACCTAAATTTTGACTGTCAGAAGTGACAGCTGCTAAACACACGTTTTTGCAGATCACATGTTTCGGCGCAGGGATATATAATTTGGTATGGAAACTTTTCAAAGCTGTCAGCTGTCAGTTAGCACCAAAGAAGCCATGGGGCTACTTTACTTTGTGTAGAAGTCTTACGTTCAAATGATAATTTAGGTTATAGGCTTGTAGGAAGTACAGTATCTACTAAACCCTCATTTTAGTAATAATCCCAATCTGTAAGGCTTTATTCCGTACCAGGATACTATCATATATACAATATTTTGGTAGGGTAAACGGCCATTTACAACAGAAGTAGAAATTTCCTTCTGGAAGGTCTTGCATCCTAACTAAACACAAGTATAAGGTGGAATTCTGGTACGAGATAAAACCTTACAAGCGAGTTTCCTTCAAAAATCATCGTATATATTAGGCTACATCGACTTATTTAAAGAAAAAACTAACCAGTTTCAAACTTTGATTTGCTCTTCAAAGCTTTTACCAACATTTTTATTTAATTTAACTACTCACACATCAATGTATCTCATGTATTCAATCAAATTAATGAACTATGTCAAAATGTTACATTGCCTTGTATGGGTGTAACAGAGAAAGAAATACCTGAAAGATTTATTCTCTCTTACACAATGGTATGCATACGACAGCTTGAAAATTTCAGCCTCAGATGTCCATCCAGTTATATTATAGAGATCAATGATTTGTCATAATATAGTATTTAAATACTTCATTGTCAACAAGATGTACTAGGGTTATTTATATATAAATATATATATAAAAATAGCTATATCTTTGTGTATAAAACAAGCACCTTATAGACAGGTACATTATGTAATGTTTATAAAAATAAGTCTAATAAATTATAATCCATGTTTAGATTTTAAAGTAATAAGACAATAAGTAAATAAATTATTCTTTTTATATTAACATAGAGATAGTGCTGCCCTATAGTAAGCACGGAATGAGTTAAGGAGAATTTCTGCTGCTGCCATCTATCAGACACGAGGCACCGCAATTAAATGGATACAAGTCAGGATTTTGTGGATATAATGCACATTTTTTTTAGGGATACAAGTCAGACTTTTTATTTGTGGTGTTCAGGATGTTGTGGATATTATGAGAATGGATACAAATCAGACTTTTTATTTGTGGTTCTTGTTTAAGAAATGTCTGAATAGATACAATTCAGTCGTCTCAACCAAACTAACTTTCACTCACTCCCAAGGGCTCAGAGGCTAAATAGACCTAACCACCATTTGTGTATAGATATCGCTTGCAGGTAGCATTTCAAGGTTCACACGATGGGAATACCGACTCTTAAGGGTGTAGAAGAGGGTTCTGTAGACTTAGGCATGTTGTTTATCAAATGTTTTTTTTTCCCAAACGAACCGTTTTACTTAAACAAATTTATTTTGGAACTAAGCAATTTAAGCTATTTTTGGTAATTTTTGAAGGGTAACAGATTTGATATTTTAGATTTTATTGGCGCGTTTAGATGATAAATCGTCAACTATTTTTAAATAACATTGCTCTTATGGAACTTTCTTTAGACGTGGAGTGTAGAGTTTTATTGCTAGATGTCTCTGATGCTATCTCCAACAAACTTGAAAGCATAATCTATTGCAAGTGTGTTGGGGAAAAGGGGGAAGCGAGACCTTTTGTGAATAAAAGAAAAAGAATAGATTATTCTTTTCACAAACAGCGGGGTGGTGGTATGGTTGAAGTAGCGGTAACAGATATAGCAAAACTGCAACCTTTATTAACCATTAAAATAGCAACTAAATTTAAATGTATGTATTTATACGACAAGGTACGTGCTCCGGGGATGCCACATTTTATAAATGCTGTCAATGTTGATTGATGGAAGCTAAATATCATGACCTTTTCTCAATATTAGCTAGCTTACAGACATTTATTTATATTCACTAAAAGGTTCTTTAAAGAGTAGATAGCGTCTAGGATGATTGCCTGAAGATCACAGCGCACAATGTTGCAATTTTAACTTTTCATACCGAAGTCTAGAAATTGCCACCTTTCTTTCAATGAAATAATAACACAGCGCATTTGTTCTCAGAGTTTTTTTATAGTAGAACCAGAGAGAAAGGGTCGAAAGTTGCCTTCTGTTATTATTTGTTAGTCTTTAGATTGCAATTTGAAACGAATAGGATGCATAATTGTTCCGGTGTAGTTGTGTTAGTTAAATTATTCGTGGTTCAGGTGACACTCTCCCGAAATTACTTCAAGATGGGAAGGTGGAAGAAAGGGGGCTTTAAGAAGAAAAACAAGAGCTAAGAATGAAATTTAATATAAGAAGAGCTAAGAATGAAATTTAATATAGATAGTGAGTGAATTTTTGTTGTTTGCTCACACAGAAGTGAAATTCCATCCATATAACTGAAGCAACAAATAGTTTTTCAACTATAGTCACCTCTCACTAAGATCAATCATTTTCTCTACTATCTAAACAGTTCTTATCAAATTCCTGCAAGTTACTCACTTTATTCACAAATGACCCTAAAAAAGGTAGGCTAGTAATCAAAACATTTAATATTTTACTTTTTAAAAGGTTTTTATCACAACATTAAAACAAAAGCAAAACTGGAAAATACTATAGTCTTTCTTATATACCTTATATTAACTATTTTCGTTATGTGTTAATGAACTATATAATATAATATATATATATTTTAAATATTTTTATACATGTAATATATATTATATATATAAATACATTATATGTAAAAAATATAATATACTATATTATATAAATATATAGGTATTATAATATAGAAATATATAATATATTATATAAATATATATAATATATATAATTATAATGACTCCAATCGATTCTAAAGGTAAAATTCCCGTGATGAATGTTTGGACAGAAACGTGTCACCACAATTTGGGCCCTCTGGTCTTTATGACACAATAGGTCTACATCACTCACACATTTCCTTATCCGAGTAACTTTTCTGATAATATCTCAAGTTTTCCACTTTATAATTTATGTTTATAGTATAATTTAAAATTAATTTTTAAAAATGCTAGATAAATCTCATGACCCAACTGTTTATTTCACAGCCAGTGGTGTATATATCAACACAATTACAATTATATATAAATATATATAATTAATGTCACTTAACGGTTATTTTTGGTGATTAATACTTGCATCTATAGGTGAATATAAATACTCTCTATACCATATAATATTATTATTTTATCCAGAAAACCACACATATTATTAATTAGCTGTATATATATATATTTTTTTTTTGTCCTGGTCTTATTATATGTTCGGGCTGTATTAATTTAATTATATTAATTAATTAGTAATGAGGATGCTAGAATTTGGAGTGAATGTATCCACATTCATGTGGAGTGAAAGTGAGGAATTAATTATGGAAAAAAATACCCTCAGTACACCCGGCTGGGATTCTAAACCAGACTTCCTCCTCACGAGAAAAACAATACAAGACGAGCCTTATCAGTGATATCTAGTCCACCTGCCTACCGGTGCAAATGTCTTCATTTTAATGAAAGTAAATATAATTAAAAACAGTTTGTATTCATTTAAAATAATTATGAAGTAAGCTAAAAGAGATTTAAAAATATCTATGAATTAAACTAAAACTTGACACAAATCTATGGTTGACTGAAATTATGTAACGGTGTTACAAAAACAACAGCTAATTCAATCAAATGGGAGTACACTCACCCTTGGCCTTGTTGAATGTAAACACTAGCGCCCACGTACTACGACATACACTCCCCAACACACTATCCCACTAACTAAATGGAGATACCGCCCAACTGTCCGCTCGTGATGGGAACTTTGCCCAGAAACAAAGAGGGATGTAAATTTGACCTGTGGAGGTTCCGGTTCCGCTGACTAGATGGTTCTCCAAGCTTCTAGTAGTTCCCAGAGTCGCCGCTATCCCTCCTTAGTGCTGCTTGTCTCCCCTCTTCCACTCCATTTTATCCCTCCCTCTCTCCCTCTCTCTGTGGGTGTATCAGATATTTGTGACGGCTATATATTGGGATGTATCTTTTTGATGGTTACTCATTGTATCACTGTCTTCTAAGGTGAGAGCGCTTGATTAACTTAGACTAAATCTGTATTATTCAAAATTCTGTTTCGACCTAATGTGGGGGGGACCTTTTTCTAAATTAATATTTTGGGACATATTAAATGTGATTGCTGATTTTAGAATGGGTAGACTTTCTTTTCTCGCCGCCAGACGGCGAACTATTAGTCTCGCTCTTACCGCCTTTGTAATATCACTTGCGAATTTAGATAATAAATATATTTCTGGGATACTAGTTTGACTACGTATTTTATGTTTATTAAATTTGGGTCGGAAGTATGGAATATAACTGGAAATGTGTTTATTGTATGATACAAGCTTGCTTATTCAAAGCAGTTAGACATCCTTCAGATGTTCTATGGCATTGTCGCCTTTATATTGAGTAGTTTGTCAGGTCATTAGCAAGGGGGGCTGGCAATCTAAATTGTAATTTATTATATTATTTTGGGACCCAAGTCATTGCTGTGTCGGGATATTTACCCTTGGCTGGCAGGTTTAGTTAATATTGTGGTATTTACACTTATATATTCCGACATTGTATATATATTTATTTTTTTTGAGGATTGCGAAGTTTGGGGTGATGTTAGTTAGGTTTACAGCTATATTTATCATGTTAAAAACTTTGTTATTTTGGCACTAAAGGTGTAATATGACTACATTAAAGTCTTCAACTTTATATCTAAGTAAAAGAGAAAGTACATGAACCTTAGAGTTTCCAGCTTTAAACTCTTGTCAGATTTAGAATGTTTTGGATTTAATGTTTACATTGAAGTTTGGCTAGGGACTTTCTGGTTATTTTTGTCTCTAATATATGTATTGGTTCATTATTTATCTTTGATTTAGCAATTATTAGGCAATATTGGTACATTTGTATCTTATATCTTGTATCACCTGTTACTCTTATAACTAATAAATTAATACTGTTATTCTCTTGTAACTCCTTGACTCTTTATTCACGATTCCTAGTATGGTAGGTTATGGGTGTTACAATTATACTATACATAAGGATTAAAACGAATATGTCTCTTTCTATGAAAACAACCTAATTAAAAAAAGTACTCAAGGTATTGAGATGGGACTTCTATTGTACTCCATATTTTTCAGAGAACAGTGTCAAGCTATATACCATCACAATATCTTATTAAAGAGCAAAGCAGTATCAAAAATGCTGTCTGTTGTTGTGGTTAATTTGAGTCTTTATGAAACTATTCAAATATATTAACTTTAAATTAACTCTTATTTTCAAGACTCATTAGCAAATGATGTTTTGGAATATAGACATACAGTGAAGTATCGCATGTTTTGGAACATAGACTAACATAAACTGGATCATCGACCGAGGTAGAAAATTAAAATTTGGATGACAGATAGAGAAACAACTCCAAATAGCCAAATGAGTAATAAAAAATTAAATTTCTAAATGGTAGTTCAAAACATACAAAATTTCAAAACTAATAGAAACAAGTACTTCCCAGTGTGGTAAAAAAAAATAATTAAATATTAAAAATGGGTCCCCAGGAAATATGGGAATAGCGCGGGAGGGGGGGAGGGAGGGGTTCTGTATGAAAAGAAAAAAACTTTTTGGTGTGATAGAAAAATGTTAATCAAATAAATCTTAAAATTTGAAATATCCATGTGGGAGTTAAGGAAATGGCAGGAGGGACTGGGGTGGGGGTCAATATTTCCAAAATTAATATATTCAATTAATTCTCTGTGTGGTAAATAACTGAAATTCTTTAGGCAGGTATAGTTATCACTACAAATAAACATAATAAATGGTATGGCACTATCATACAAACTAGCTCATCTAGTCCATTATTGAAAATAATATCTTTATCTTTAAATGACTTTCTACTCAAAAAACAAGTATCGAGTGTTATTTTTCATGTAAAATACCCCCAAGGGACCCATTTTGAACCAAATCATTAAAGCCATTTTAAAAATATTTAAAGTTTAAAAAAAATCAGTCATAAGTAAACTACCTATAAACGACTTTTATTCCAAAACTAAGTATACAATTCTATTGGTAATGAAAACACTCCCAAGATATCGATTTGGAACCAAATCATTAGAGCCTTTTTAAAATATTTCAAAATTTTGAAAATTCTTTATCAGTTAACAACACTTAAACGATTATGTATTCCAAAAACAACTATACATTGGAACCAAATCGTTAAAACCATCTTTTAAAAATGTTAAGTTTTTATAAAATCATTCATCAGTAAACTACTATTGAATGACATTTTATTCAAAAAATAAATATACAGTGGTATTTGTCATGTAAAACACTCCCAAAATATCCATTTGAAAACAAATCGCTAAAGCCATTCTAAAAATAGTTCAAGTTTTTGAAAAATCATTTGTAAGCAAACTACTCATAAACGACTTTTTATTCAAAAAACAAATAAACAGTTTTATTTGACATGTAAAACACTCCCAAGATACCTATTTGAAACCAAATCGCTATTGCCATTAAAAAAAAAATTATTTTACCAGCCTCGGTGGCCGCACGGTCTAACTGGGAGATCGGGGTTCAATTCCGGTCGGGTGCACTGAGAGAGGTTTTCCCTGAAAATAGTTTCCCACACTCTCTCTCTTCACACAAATGCGGGTGCACGTCCTATACATTACACTTACCTCATCCCTAACCCATTAGCGTAATGAGTATATAGGAGTCTAACCCTAACGGGTAGTAAGACGCGGTGAGAAACATAAACTGAGTGTGATGTTTTGGTTGTCTCTCTACTGTTAATACAACCTCACCTAAAGATACTAAAACATGCTTATGAAATGATAAAACATAATTGAGTACTCGTTAAAAAGATTAGCATTGTTACATGTTCATTGAAGCATGGTGGTTCTAGAGAAATTCACGTGTAAGAATAGTAAAAAAAAATACGATTACAATTTAAAAATAAGAATAAAGTTTGATAAATTTATTTGTGCTTATTAACTATATTGAGCATAATTACTGTGACAGGAACTACTTGTTAGCTAATGAATCATACTATTACATTTTTGTAATTTTCAAAAGTATCTTCTAATGGATTGGTTGATGACCCAAATAAAACTATTACAGAGTTTTAAGATATATTTAAATATATTATTTTTACTAGGCCTATGTTTTTTTCTCATGGCGTCTTAGTAGCCATTCGGGCTGTACGTATGCATTCATTAATTATGCTAATATAATAGTAATATGGATAGTAGACTTTAAGAGGAAATGTACCTGCATTTAAGTGGAGGAAGAGTGGGGAAACATCTAGGAAAAAACATCCTCACCCACTTCAATACACCCGACCGGGATTCGAACTCCAATATTCCCATCACTGGCAATCCAGTCTAACACGAGAGTGACGCAGTAAACAATGTGACCACCGATAATGCTTACATATTCTCATATTCTCATTATATTGTTTTAAATAGTATAACATTTTCATCATGAGTTGTCACAACGTCTCACTACCCGTTCAGGTTTTATGTGTCTGAACTATAAATAAATCTTATGTGTTAAGTATGAGGAAGCTATACTTTAGAGGAAGTGCACCCTCATTTGCGTGGAGGGTGAGTGGAAATCCACCTGTAAAAAACAACACCCTCAGCACGCCCAACCAAGATTCAAACTCCGATCTACCTCTTCCTGGCAATCCGACCTATTGTGAAAGTGACACCTTAGACCATCCGATCACTGAAGCTTATTTCATGGTTGTTAAGTGTGTTCCTACCCATACCGGTGGGCACATAGACTAAATATCAGGTTCATGTGGTCTGGTTTACTGATGACGAGAAGGTTAAGGTTTAAATAATGGTTGGGTATAATGAGAGTGGTTCTTTATAAATAGTTTTACACTCTCCTTCCACGCAATAACGAATACCTTTCCTCTGAACTCTACCTTATTCATCCCTGCCACATTAGCGTAATTAAAATGCAAATAGGCCGGACGGGTAGTGGGATGCGGGGCAAAATAAAAGTTTGTTAATTATTATTCACCCACCCTCCCTCCACTTATTCTGGATACAGCGTGTTTTGTTTGTTTGTTTTTAGCGCCGGGTCTTACTACCCGTTCGGCTTATACGCCAACAGTGCTGTATATTTTGGTGAGTATTGTTATTGATCACTTTGAAAATCTGTCAACAGGCTTCAGTAAGATAGCGGAGTAAAAATAAAATCTTGTTATGAGGAGTGACATAGATCACACCTCCTTGAGGGGTTGTCCCCTTTTGAGGACTCTTAACGTCAAACACAGGGGTCGCTCGGATTAAAAAAAAGTAGTCGGGGAAGCTCCTTAAAGATAAAACTAATACATTTGTCAATATAAAGTGAATTAGACGGGTGACGATTATTCCAACCACAGCAACAGCCTTATAGTAGAGTTTTTTAAAAAAAAAAAGATTTAATCTTTGCCACGTGTACTAAGGCTGTTTGTTTCTCAAGCAAATGTGGGAGCTCTACCTTCCAACGGGTAGTAAGACGCAATGCCGACAGCTCAAGGGTACGGACCCGTAATTGAAACCCTGCCCTCCTTGGTACCCGAATCAGTGTTCAACTGGACTAAGAGGTTAGGCTCTCTACCGCTCTCTTTATGTGGGATGTGAATTACTTTATTTGTTTTAAGAAGGCTATATCTACGTATACTCCATATTGATAACATTTTACTATTAACTAATGTTATTTTATAGGTATTTATAAAACATATCGAAGGTGTTAGCTCTAGACTATATGGATGGACGCATGAATACGTGTAAGTTGATCTCGTAGCTTTTCTAACCGTCAAACCTTCGGTGTAAACGGATAAAAACCAAGAGGCCCACACCATTAAAAAAAAAACACCCTTGACCAATGCATGGTAGAAAACAACGATGGTAAAATACTAAAAACCCAAGAGAAGGTGATTCGCAAGGGCCATCGTACTGCCATCAAGACATCAGCAAACATCACGGCCTTCATTCTTTCATCCCCGAGTTATCCTGTCACTTTGTTCGTGACCATTTCCATTACTATCACAAATATTAGTGGTTAGAGGACGGCCAGACTGGGCGAGCGAGCCGGTACAGTCTAGTTTACAGGCGCTAGGCAATATTATTGTATGTTGGTTCATTGAGTGCTAGGAAAACTTATCATTTTGACATTTTCATTAATATAGATAGGTTTAGCACACTTTCTACTAACGGTATAATTTAATTGGTAAGATCATACACCATACCTATATGTGTGTGTGTGTGTAAAACTGATATGTTAAAATACTTCAATATTATCAAAGTAAGCCTCTACAAATAAGAATCAACATTAGCGTGGAGAGAGGATGAAAAAACCACAACAATAAATCACTTGTCAAAAACCACCCTCAGTTCACTGAGCCAAGATTCGAACCTTTGCCTCCTCGTCAACAACTATCGAGATCTATCTGCTGATCATGCACTCGCTCGCCAGTTTGGCCACCCAGTCGCTTGCGCGCTCGCTCGCACGCTTGTCAGTCCGGCCGAACCCTTAGAGAGGGCACTCCCCTGCTTCACTCCAGTTTTTATTTGGAACCGCTCCATTCTCCTTGTCTTAGTCTTAACACAACTCATGTCATCCTCATACAATGCTTTTAACTCTCATTGCAACTCCTCTTTCTACCTCAACCTCCTCCATCGCCTTACAAACTTTATATCTAAACACGATATCATATCACCCCTACACATCCATAGATAACATTACCAAGACTTTCGAAAATTCATACCTTCTTTCATCAACTGTCGTATCACTCATATGAGAAAGATCAAGTCTGCATAATATAATAAGACATATAATTGAATTGAGTCGAGCACATCAAGAAAATATTTTCCATTATGAATCTATCTCCCCACACAGCCTGTGTTTAGAAGAGTACATCAAGTGAGTAGTTTCCATTATGACTCTATCTCTCCACA
Source organism: Timema podura (assembly GCA_033556935.1). Classification (NCBI taxonomy): domain Eukaryota; kingdom Metazoa; phylum Arthropoda; class Insecta; order Phasmatodea; family Timematidae; genus Timema; species Timema podura. The sequence goes on from JAVRXN010000004.1 coordinate 59,119,499, forward strand.
CAGTCTGTGTTTAGAAGAGTACATCAAGTGAGTAGTTTCCATTATGACTCTATCTCTCCACACAGTCTGTGTTTAGAAGAGCACATCAAGTGAGTAGTTTCCATTATGACTCTATCTCTCCACACAGTCTGTGTTTAGAAGAGCACATCAAGTGAGTAGTTTCCATTATGACTCTATCTCCTCACACAGTCTGTGTTTAGAAGAGTACATCAAGTGAGTAGTTTCCATTATGACTCTATCTCTCCACACAGTCTGTGTTTAGAAGAGCACATCAAGTGAGTAGTTTCCATTATAACTCTATCTCCTCACACAACCTGTGTTTAGAAGAGTACATCAAGTGAGTAGTTTCCATTATAACTCTATCTCCTCACACAACCTGTGTTTAGAAGAGTACATCAAGTGAGTAGTTTCCATTATGACTCTATCTCTCCACACAGCCTGTGTTTAGAAGAGTACATCAAGTGAGTAGTTTCCATTATGACTCTATCTCTCCACACAGCCTGTGTTTAGAAGAGTACATCAAGTGAGTAGTTTCCATTATGACTCTATCTCCCCACACAGCCTGTGTTTAGAAGAGTACATCAAGTGAGTAGTTTCCATTATGACTCTATCTCTCCACACAGCCTGTGTTTAGAAGAGCACATCAAGTGAGTAGTTTCCATTATGACTCTATCTCTCCACACAGCCTGTGTTTAGAAGAGCACATCAAGTGAGTAGTTTCCATTATGACTCTATCTCTCCACACAGCCTGTGTTTAGAAGAGTACATCAAGAGAGTAGTTCCATTATGACTCTATCTCTCCACACTGTCTGTGTTTAGAAGAGCACATCAAGTGAGTAGTTTCCATTATGACTCTATCTATCCACACAGCCTGTGTTTAGAAGAGCACATCAAGTGAGTAGTTTCCATTATGACTCTATCTCTCCACACAGCCTGTGTTTAGAAGAGTACATCAAGAGAGTAGTTTCCATTATGACTCTATCTCTCCACCCAGTCTGTGTTTAGAAGAGCACATCAAGTGAGTAGTTCCATTATGACTCTATCTCTCCACAAAGCCTGTGTTTAGAAGAGTACATCAAGTGAGTAGTTTCCATTATGACTCTATCTCTCCACACAGCCTGTGTTTAGAAGAGTACATCAAGTGAGTAGTTTCCATTATGACTCTATCTCTCCACACAGTCTGTGTTTAGAAGAGCACATCAAGTGAGTAGTTCCATTATGACTCTATCTCTCCACACAGCCTGTGTTTAGAAGAGCACATCAAGTGAGTAGTTTCCATTATGACTCTATCTCCTCACACAGTCTGTGTTTAGAAGAGTACATCAAGTGAGTAGTTTCCATTATGACTCTATCTCTCCACACAGCCTGTGTTTAGAAGAGTACATCAAGTGAGTAGTTTCCATTATGACTCTATCTCTCCACAAAGCCTGTGTTTAGAAGAGTACATCAAGTGAGTAGTTTCCATTATGACTCTATCTCTCCACAAAGCCTGTGTTTAGAAGAGCACATCAAGTGAGTAGTTTCCATTATGACTCTATCTCTCCACAAAGCCTGTGTTTAGAAGAGTACATCAAGTGAGTAGTTTCCATTATGACTCTATCTCTCCACACAGCCTGTGTTTAGAAGAGTACATCAAGTGAGTAGTTTCCATTATGACTCTATCTCTCCACACAGCCTGTGTTTAGAAGAGCACATCAAGTGAGTAGTTTCCATTATGACTCTATCTCTCCACAAAGCCTGTGTTTAGAAGAGTACATCAAGTGAGTAGTTTCCATTATGACTCTATCTCTCCACAAAGCCTGTGTTTAGAAGAGTACATCAAGTGAGTAGTTTCCATTATGACTCTATCTCTCCACAAAGCCTGTGTTTAGAAGAGCACATCAAGTGAGTAGTTTCCATTATGACTTTATCTCTCCACAAAGCCTGTGTTTAGAAGAGCACATCAAGTGAGTAGTTTCCATTATAACTCTATCTCCTCACACAGCCTGTGTTTAGAAGAGTACATCAAGTGAGTAGTTTCCATTATGACTTTATCTCTCCACAAAGCCTGTGTTTAGAAGAGCACGGGGTAGGGACCACAAGAAGGTCATGTTAAATAAATAACGTATAGTTTTCAACCTATTTATTATTTAAACAGGAACGTTTCTTTAGGGCCGTTTCTGTTTTGTATCTCTTTACGGGTGATTAATGATGCCAGTAGTATTTAAAGTAGAGCGCCTCTGTACATTGAAGTTGTTAGAGTGTGCGGGAATCGATTCTGGCTTGGACTGAAGTTGGGGGTTGTTTGAGGGGCAGAGGGAAAAACGGTCGATGCTAGTCGTGTTTCTCTTTCTTTCTCTAACGCTAACGAACTAGTGACCTTACGCTCTCCCTAGTTGTGCTGAGGACTCCAACAGACCAACATTCACACGTCACTTTGCCCTTGTTTTACAAAACAAAAGATATTTTTGTTATAACTTTCCGGGGTTTCATCGACCGTTTCAAACGTGGGCTCTTTTGGTGGTTCCAAGTTCTAGTGGTTTTTCTATTTCGGTCATTCGGGTTTGGTTTCCACGAACAAATAAAATAAATTTAAAATTTAAATGTGACTTTATTTTTAGCTCAGTATAACAATGATGGTTGATTTGATGATAATGTTTGTTGTTAAAGGGCCGCTATTTGACGAGTGTTACGAAGAAGTGCAGTGTTTGAATGATCAGTTGTGTGCAATAGACAAATGTCGGCATCTTGGCTCGATGAGTGGGTAATGAATCTGTTGCTCTCTTTACACTGCGTGTTTGTTGATGGACTTGAAAACTAATGAGAACATTATCTTTGACAAGGGAAATAACATCAGAAGCTTGTCTCGTTTATAATTACTAAAGAAAGTCATGAAGTGATTACTAAGTAAACATAGAAGGTAAATTAGGAATGTGTTGAGTAAATTTGTCAATTCATGAATTAGGTTAGAAACTAGGTATATAACCAATTGATATAAGAATGCACTTTTGTTTTAAATATAAATTAATTTAACTACATCAGCCCATTTGAGGATTAATCAAAAAATGCTAATGTATATCTAAGTATTTTTATTATTTATATTATTTCTCCACGCATTATAGTCTAATTAACGTGAATTTTGGTGTTAGCACTATTCTTGTACCTACAGTAGAGTTAAATATATTGTATTTTATCAAGCAATATTCTTACTATGAAGTCTTTCTTACTAAAATCTACATACGTTGGCACATTTTAATTGCAATAATCTATAATAAATAAACAAAATGTAGAATAATTCAAAAAAATCACTACCTATCACATGAAATATCCTAAACAGAAGCAAAGTTTCAAATATTAGAGCCAAGGCTGTGTTCTAGTCATGTTGTTTTTTAATATTAATAGTATTTGTATGCGCACTGTGAAAAGTAAATACGTTAGAAGGCCGTATTAACGTCCACGATTTTATAACTCCCACTGGACACCTCTACTCTAGAGGCTGCTCTGAGTTGTTTGAAGAGTGACGTGGTAACTACTTGACACCTCTACTCTAGAGGCCTGCTCTGAGTTGTTTGAAGAGTGACGTGGTAACTACTTGATACCTCGACTCTAGAGGCCTGCTCTGAATTGTTTGAAGAGTGACGTGGTAACTACTTGATACCTCGACTCTAGAGGCCTGCTCTGAGTTGTTTGAAGAGTGACGTGGTAACTACTTGATACCTCGACTCTAGAGGCCTGCTCTGAGTTGTTTGAAGAGTGATATGGTAACTACTTGATACCTCGACTATAGAGGCCTGCTCTGAGTTGTTTGAAGAGTGACGTGGTAACTACTTGATACCTCGACTCTAGAGGCCTGCTCTGAATTGTTTGAAGAATGACATGATAACTACTTGATACCTCGACTCTAGAGGCCTACTCTGAGTTGTTTGAAGAGTGACATGATAACTACTTGATACCTCGACTCTAGAGGCCTGCTCTGAATTGTTTGAAGAGTGACATGGTAACTACTTGATACCTCGACTCTAGAGGCCTACTCTGAGTTGTTTGAAGAGTGACATGATAACTACTTGATACCTCGACTCTAGAGGCCTGCTCTGAATTGTTTGAAGAGTGACATGATAACTACTTGATACCTCGACTCTAGAGGCCTGCTCTGAGTTATTTTGAGAGTGACGTGGTAACTACTTGATACCTCGACTCTAGAGGCCTGCTCTGAATTGTTTGAAGAGTGACATGGTAACTACTTGATACCTCGACTCTAGAGGCCTGCTCTGAATTGTTTGAAGAGTGACGTGGTAACTACTTGATACCTCGACTCTAGAGGCCTGCTCTGAGTTGTTTGAAGAGTGACGTGGTAACTACTTGATACCTCGACTCTAGAGGCCTGCTCTGAATTGTTTGAAGAGTGACATGGTAACTACTTGATACCTCGACTCTAGAGGCCTGCTCTGAATTGTTTGAAGAGTGACGTGGTAACTACTTGATACCTCGACTCTAGAGGCCTGCTCTGAATTGTTTGAAGAGTGACGTGGTAACTACTTGATAACTCGACTCTAGAGGCCTGCTCTGAATTGTTTGAAGAGTGACATAATAACTACTTGATACCTCGACTCTAGAGGCCTGCTCTGAGTTGTTTGAAGAGTGATATGGTAACTACTTGATACCTCTACTCTAGAGGCCTGCTCTGAATTGTTTGAAGAGTGATATGGTAACTACTTGATACCTCGACTCTAGAGGCCTGCTCTGAGTTGTTTGAGAGTGACATGGTAACTACTTGATACTCTACTCTAGAGGCCTGCTCTGAATTGTTTGAAGAGTGACATGATAACTACTTGACACCTCGACTCTAGAGGCCTGCTCTGAGTTGTTTGAAGAGTGATATGGTAACTACTTGATACCTCGACTCTATAAGCTGCTCTGAGTTGTTTGAAGAGTGATATGGTAACTACTTGATACCTCGACTCTATAAGCCTGCTCTGAGTTGTTTGAAGAGTGACGTGATAACTACTTGACACCTCGACTCTAGAGGCCTGCTCTGAGTTGTTTGAAGAGTGACATGATAACTACTTGATACCTCGACTCTAGAGACCTGCTCTGAGTTGTTTGAAGAGTGACGTGGTAACTACTTGATACCTCAACTCTAGAGGCCTGCTCTGAATTGTTTGAAGAGTGACGTGGTAAACTACTTGATACCTCGACTCTAGAGGCCTGCTCTGAGTTGTTTGAAGAGTGACGTGGTAACTACTTGATACCTCGACTCTAGAGGCCTGCTCTGAGTTGTTTGAAGAGTGACGTGGTAACTACTTGATACCTCGACTCTAGAGGCCTGCTCTGAGTTGTTTGAAGAGTGACGTGGTAACTACTTGATACCTCGACTCTAGAGGCCTGCTCTGAGTTGTTTGAAGAGTGACGTGGTAACTACTTGATACCTCGACTCTATAAACCTGCTCTGAGTTGTTTGGGGACTAACATAGACGCTAAATACTGACAACAAACGATCTTGAATGTGCTCACCCAGCGCATGTAGCAAGTGTCAAGTTTTTGTGAAGCCCTCCAGTGAGTATGCGGAGACTGCTGGCTGCCAGTCCAAGCCTTGTGACCTGCCAGCACTGCCTTAAGACTGTCCCCTGGCATGGTGTGTTGTCCCTTCTGGTGGTGTGTGTTCTCCTTGCGGGTAACCAGGGGACACCGGGTGGTGCAATGACGGTTCCAGTGGAGGGTGGTAAGGACATTTACATCCCCACATCAATGGTAGAGTCTCAAGGTAGGAACTTAGAGAAGGACAGTGACCATAACCACCCGACCATCGTGCTGACGGTGTCATCCCAACCATACCAAGGGAAGGATGAGGAAGACATGGTTTGCGCCACGGGGGGACAGTTGCAGGTGACTTCTGCAGTGACTCCTAGACTCAATCTCACTGTCAAACACCCACTGTTTGATCCTCGGCCAGGACTTGTTCCAGGAGTGGTTTACCAAGGTAAATATTCTCAATCTCACTGTCAAACACCCACTGTTTGATCCTCGGCCAGGTCTTGTTCCAGGAGTGGTTTACCAAGGTAAATATTCTCAATCTCACTGTTTGATCCTCGGCCAGGTCTTGTTCCAGGAGTGGTTTACCAAGGTAAATATTCTATTCTAGCGATAGAGCTTGTGCTAAGTATAATACAATTTTTTCCAACTAGCTCAAATATAGGAGCTTCACATCATAATTCACTAAACACTTTTTTATTTATGTTTTGAGCACCTCATCTTACTACTCGTTCGTGCTATAAGCCTATGTATTAATTACGTTAGTTGTTTCAGGGATGATGAAAGCTAATTTTATAGGAAGTGCACTCGCATTGGCGTATAAAGAGAGTTGAGAACCAGTTGGGGAAAAACATCCTCTGTATACCCGACTGAGATTCGAACCTTGATCTGGCCCGTCATCAGCGGTCTAGTCTACTGTGACAGATCATGCGGCCACCAAAGCGTGTTATATTTAAACTCTTGAAAATATAAAAGTTAATACCTAATGACTTATTTTAACAAGCTAGGGATTAGGAGGCTAATTAAGTAAGCTCCTTACATGGACAGAAAGGAGCACAATTTGTTGGAAACCATTTCTCAAAAACACCCGGAAACAATTCACCTCCTATAAGTATAATAATTGTGGGATCGTATGATGTGGCAGGATAAGAGTGTGACGTCATGGCCACGGCTACCTTGGCTCTCCCTCGACTAACAGTTAAAGTGTCCAATCCTTGTTTTGGTCGCTGCAGAGGTGGCGCTAACTCAAGGCATGAGTTCAACAGATATAGCTCGAACTACTAATGTAATAGCCTGGGCCTTAGTAGGAATGGAGTGGCTAAGCCACAACAATTCGGAAGCAAAGATAAGAGTTAAATAACGAGTTTATTAAAATGAGACAGAGGAAATTTACAAAGAAAGGCCATGAAGTTTAGGCAGTGCACACTGTAAACAGGGTAATGGGGCTCCACACGCAAACATGGAGCTCTCTCTAGAGAAGAGAGCGAAAAAGGTACCCTAAGGGTTCCATATACCATGTGTAGAAACATATTTAAAAGAGTCTACACAAACAATTAGTGTGAAGCTATTTTCATATACAAATATACAATTGACACGTTCCTATATGAGGAAACGAAATGAAAGGTGAACTTAAGGGTTCCACCTATGTAGATTGCAATTTTTACACATACAATAAACAAAATAGAAACGTAAGTTGAGGGATTGCCCAGATATTCACCCCAACCGCCTTACTTGAAGAGTAAAATAACTATGACGTCACTCTATTAATCATAATAATTACAATAAAAAACTTTATAACTAGGACAGCCAGGTCAATTGTAAATGGGTTAACTGATAAAACATGATGTCAAACCAAAAATTACTGATGTTTCCAACAACATCCTTTTTTGACTCGAAGATTCGGAACTAAAAACACCTCCACTGTTGATATCAGTGATCCAACATAAACACTTATTTTAGCTATAAAACTAAACTAAGGACACAACCTCGCCTAATCTAGTGACTAAAACATTTAATTAAACTAACAACGTAAAAACCAGAACCAACCCTTCTTAATAGCTCATTAATATGAATAATAATATCTTAGCATTTTATAATAAGATAAAACACACGAGTTGGCCTATTATTAACCTCAGCCCCTTCCTAGCTGTAGGATAGACATACGACAGGAAATGTGCCGTCTTAACACCGCCAGTAGGTCCACGTTTCCTTGAACTCTTCACTAATCAAGCTCACTCGTTCGGGGCTCCGTAGTTCAGACCTGAGTTAGATCACTTTTGTACATGCTATAGCTGCCACCACAACTGACACGCAAACCCACAGCTTCGATTCTCTTCGTAAGACTCCAGCATCTGTGGCGAGTCAAGTATAGACAAAGATAGGGTATATATTGTTTATGTGAATTACAGTAAAACCTTGGATTGCGAGTAACTTGGTTTGCGAGTGTTGTGTAAGACGAGCAAAAATTTTCAATAAATTTTAACTTTATAAACGAGCGATATCTTGCAATACGAGTAGTACTATGGTTATGCTTTGTCTGCCGAGCAGTTTCATTGGATAGGTTCTTTGTTAAAGTCGCACAAAAAGAAAAATATTCCAGTGATCCAACATATAGCAGTGATTCCGTTAGTGACAGTGAAAGTCGTCCTAAACAATAACCAACCTCCTCATCTTATCTCTCTCGTCCACCTCACACCAGCCACGATTAAATTTAATAAATAAATTTGATTACAGTAGAGTTACATTTAAATAACGAAAATAAAAAAGGTATTAATCATTGTTAGATTAAATATTTTTGGGTTGTGGGACGAATCATCTGAGTTTTCATTATTTCTTATGGGGGAAATTCGCTTTGATATACGAGTGCTTTGTATTACGAACACGTTTACGAAACGAATTATGCTCGCAATCCAAGGTTTTACTGTAGTTTGAGAAATATTATGTAGTTAGTTGATCAAGGGGGCGAATATCATACTGTCCATGAAAAAATAGGGTTATTTTATAGTGCGGATGGTGAGGTCGACTTAAGGGGCCGGTCAAATCAAAAATATTTACTCACTTACTCGATATATTAATAGGATTAAAAGCTTATAATTTTGTATGTTTAGGAAGTATTTGAGGGTCAATTATTTTAACTTTTAAACACGAATCGAAACGTATGCTATTTATTTTATTATTATTCTTACTTTAAAGTATTTATATTAATGGCAAGGTAGTCTAGTTATATGACTGATGCGTTCACTGTATAGTATTTTGTTGTGGCTGTACTTTGGTCTTTGACACCGGCACAAGTAACTATATGATAGACAAGAGTGTTGATAAGCTGCAAAATAAAAGGAATGCGTGTTGGGAAAGACGGAAGCAGTGTGAAGAGGATAGTAGCGCAAAGAAAAACCAGCAAATATAAACAAACTACTTTTAAAGTAGTAGTAATAGTAACATCCGATTATTACCGACTATTTACTATGTCTCAAAATCATTCGAATGATTATTTCGATTCATTCGATTATTTTTCAAAGAATCGAATTATTATTCCATTCTTAAAATCATTCGATTATGCCCATCACTAGGTCAAACACATAATGAACACATTCAGAACTCTCTACCTTGACTGCCAGGGAGACCTTTCACTTTTCTCCCCCCTCCACCAGTAGTATGTCCTGGGGGCACAACCCCCACACTTCAGGATTGGAAATTTTAGTATCGCAATCAACAAGGGCGTTCGGAGGGTATCATTGACCCCCTAATGAAGAGCCACGAACCCTTCAACCAGTGTGACTAATAGTGTCCATATTTGGTAACACTCGTCTGGGGTGTTTTGACATCGGCAACACTGACACAGCTCTGACTGTACACAATCAGGGGCCGCTCTCCCTACAAAAGTCTGCAAACATTTGTTTTGTCTGATATCTACCTACTTTTGGCATGTATGGATGGATTGGTATCCGCAGCACCAACCTGGATACGAACCCCATTATATTTGGCTGAATGCTTCATGCCACATAGTTGATACACCCGAAAGCCCAACTTTTTCCGATTGCGTGCCCACCAGTTTACCAACATGGATTTGAACCCCGATATCTCTAGCTGGGTGCTCCATGCCCTGTTGTTGCCAAACCCAAGAGCCGAAGGAGTTTTTTTTTAGCACCGTTAATGTTAGGATAGTCTTCCCCACTCGCCATTCGAAAAAATCCGTCCTTCCCGCATCTTTACGCTCATGTGTTGGAAGGTTGAGTGCACCTGCATTTGCATGATTGAGAGTAAAAAATTACTAATGTCTGTTAAAACGGTCATATATCGATCTTACCACTCTCCATCCAAGCAATTGTTTCTTGCCCACGTATTTACGCTAACGTGTGACCAGGTGGGATATGTACCAGCGTTTTCGTGGGAGTGAAATTAGAAAACTCTATCAGGATAGTGTTATAAGAACTAGATTAGGATGTGTACCAGCATTTGCACGGGAGTGAAATTGAAAAACACAACAATCACGACCACTGCGTTTGGATTCCAGCACTCGTAAGGCTTCTGTTTGTCTGTTGACAGAATGATTAAAGTAGATGAGGATGTGTAGCAGCATTTTCGTTGGAGTGAAATTGTAAAACCCCAACAAACACAACCACAACGTGCAGTGGCGCAGGAACGTTTTTATTTGGGGGGGGGGGGGGTAGAAATAATCATGTACTTTTATAGGGGATCACATTTTTGAGATAAAAAAAAGACCAGGGAAATGTAATACAGCTGTCCCTCACACTACGCGAGTGATTGGTTCTGATAAATAATCGCGTAACACGAAAACGCATAAAGGGAATTGATTTCAAGATCGGTGAGATAGGGATTAATCCAAAGGAAAAAAAACCTAAAACTTGTAAATGAATGCAATTTTTATTAATGTATCTAGCTAGTACAATACTAAAGGTATCCTACACCTTTTGTCAATTTCAATCACATGAAATATGTAAAAAAATAAAATTTTTAATAAATTTATCTAATTAATACAATCCTACAGGTACACTTACTGTTAATCTTCATTCGCATGATAAATTAACTGGATCTGGGAAATCTAAATTATCACTCTCTTGCTCTCTTGACGGCCCTTGGACTGTAGGCTCTTGCTCTCTGGAAGGCCCTGGGACAGTAGGCTCCTGCTATCCAAAGGCTCTGAAACGGTTAGCTCTTGCTCTCTTAACGGCCCTTGGATGATAGGCTCTTGGTCTATTGAAGGCCCTGGGAAGGTAATCTCTTGCTCTCTTGAAGGCTTGGGATGGTAGGCTCTTGCTCTCTTGACGGTCCTAAGATGGTAGGCTCTTACTCTCTTGAAAGCTTGGGATGGTAGGCTCTTGCTCTCTTGAAGGCCCTGGGACGGTAGATTCTTGCTCTCTTGTAGGCCTTGGGACGGTAAGCTCTTGCTAACTTGAAGGCCCTTGTACGGTAGGTTCTTGCTCTCTTGAAGGCCCTGGGACGGTAGATTCTTGCTCTCTTGTAGGCCTTGGGACGGTAAGCTCTTGCTAACTTGAAGGCCCTTGTACGGTAGGCTCTTGCTCTCTTGAAGGCCCTGGGACGGTAGAATTCTTGCTCTCTTGTAGGCCTTGGGACGGTAAGCTCTTGCTAACTTGAAGGCCCTTGTACGGTAGGTTCTTGCTCTCTTGAAGGCCCTGAGATGGTAAGCTCTTGCTCCCTTGAAATCCTTTGGACTGTAAGCTCTTGGTCTTGGAAGGCCCAGCTGGGATGGTAAGCTCCTGATCTATTGAAGACTTTTGCCTGACAGATCTTGCTGTCGTGAATGCCCTGGGTCGTTAGACTGAAGATTTTCAACTTTTTTGATGAAATGGTCAAGACTCATCTGACGGGAAGTATTCTTCCTCTCTCTATAGAGTGCTTTGTAGCAAGCCAAATAACTCAATCTCCCTGTCAACTTTGGCGCTCCTACCCATGTTAGGGTCATTTCTTCAATGATTCTAATTGCACTGTCAATGTGCTTAAATAATTCAGCAGTTTGTTTTGTTGAAGTTGTTTGATAAGCTCAACAACATAAGGCTCTTCCTCTTCATCCTTTATGCCGTTCTCCATTTCTAGAAGTTCTTCAATGGCGAGTTATATTGAGTGGGATTGGAGCAATTCACCCACATTTGCCTGGTCTACGTCCTCAAATCCAACATATTGCTATGTCAACAATGTCATGTCTTGAATTGGAAAGCTCGTGTTCAGGATCAAAATCATTAGAATCAGAAACTTCAGGCCAAATATTTTTCCAAACTCCCTTCATACAGTACTGTTTAACTTCTGCCCATGCATATCCAATGTTGTCATTACCACACCCCTTAACATCAAACTGTATAGTAAAGATCATTGTCCTCACTGAAATGTGCGTGGACAAGGTCACTCCACCACCGCACAGGATGACTGCTGACCATGCATTATTTTTATTATTTATTAACCGCGTTATGGCGAAAACGCGTAAAGTGATATTGCGTATAGCGAGGGATACCTGTATTTAACGGTCCCATTGTGCATTTTCTCATTTATTTTAGTCATGCCTAACATTAGAATGAATACACACAAAACAAATTAAGAAAAATTATATCTGATGTGGCTTAGTTAAAAATTATGAAACACTGAAAATTAAAATAGGTTTCCATTCACCTTTGCCCTATATTTGCTACTAGCTATAAAACCAATAACTAATTTTGAAATTTTCAAGTTTGTTGAGCCTCTCAGGGTATGCATTCAACAGATAAAGGTGATTTAGTATTAAGTTGCCTTATCGGGAAGTTTTTTTTCGTACAAGCATTGAAAAACTTCTTTCTGCAGTAGCTGATGTAACTCGTATCACTATCAGAGTTTTCAAACAGTGTGTGCTCCAAGCACATTTTATTTGTATTATGTTACCTTAGTGGGAACTTTGTATCTTGATTCAACAAGACCTTTACATTATATAAAAGTTTTATTATATTGTTTGGGGGGGGAGGTAAAAATGATACTTTTTACCCCTATCAATTTTTAGGGGGGGGTAAAATTTACCCCTGTACCCCACAGTTCCTGCGCCATTGACAACGTGTGTACCCCCATTGACATTGTAGTAGAGAATGAAGTGTGTGGTTTTATTAAATAGGGTGGTTCTAAAATTGTGGCAGAGGGGTGAGGTGTGGCACCTGCCCCCCAAACAATACATATATATTAACGTTTAGAATGTGACATACAAACTAACTTAATTCTAGAACAGACAAAAAAATGACGAGCCTGACATTTAGATGGCGTGCCCACTGGTGCAGATAGTTAACTACTGGCTATGTACTATCTTATAAAAACCTTTAAAAATCAGTTAAAGCTTTGAGGACCAAAATACTATTTACATAAGGTTTTTTTTGACGTTGGTTGACAGAGCGATTAAAGTAGGTGAGGATGTGTACCAGCATTTGCGTAGGAGTGAAATGGAAAACCCTACATGCATAAGCACCTCCACAGAATCGAGCCAAGGACTTTAGCCCATTACCGACTACGTTTACGATGAGCTAGATCATCCGATAGCCTTTGTTTATGTATTATATAATGTGGGGGAGTGAAATAGGAAAACTCTACAGGAACGTCCCCAATAGACGGATTCCTGAGACTACATCAGTACTTCTACCCTAGACGGATAATAGACCCAAAATTAACAGACAACGGGCCTTCATATTGTGCCCCTATCTACCAAGGGAGGAACACATCCACACCCCATGGAAGAGAAGCACCGCTGACAATAACTGTACATCTATGTTGTTTTACAATAACGGAATGGGCTCTTTGGAAAAGGTTTATCATATAGGTAGGGTATTGTGAGGCAATTGTGTTAAAACTCGTCTGGTTATTGAGCCGTTCTCCTAATTGCGCTACTTTTGAGCGTGCACAATCCTGCCCAGACATTAACAACGTCCACACCCCTCGGTCATATAGGTATATTATTGTGATGCACGTGTCCTGAGGTAATTGAACCAGTATTGACGTTTCGGAGGGCTGTAGATTGGGTAATAGGAAGAAGGAAATGTTTTCGCACTGGCATGGTAGTAGAGAATAAAATGTGAAGTATTACTACCCATCCTGTATCACGTCCGCAACCCATGGCTTCTAAAATAACCATTATTGATTAAATAAGGTGGTTCTCAATCTGTTGTCAGTGGCCCACTAGTGGCGGTGTACCAACCCGACCAACTATTACATCATACACTCTCAGATGAAACTGTTCCATTATAGTTCATGGATTCTTACTGGCTTTTGGATCAATCCACTACTTAAATAAACTAGCCTAAGAGCACAGGAAAGTAAGTGTGAATTTCTCCTTGATAACAAGGCTATAAAAACAAACAAACAAAACCGTCTAACTCAGGCCGGCTTGAAGTGTAAGCCTTCTAAAATAGTATTTATTTAGGGTATTTAAAGTCCAATCTTTGACCAAAATGATTATATATTAGAATACTACATACAAACTAATTAAATTCTAGAACAAACACAAATCCATTCTGTGGCTCGTTGATTAATCTCTGTTAAAGGGTCAGTCCCAATTCTGACAGCAGGAATCGTACCAAGTACCCTCAGCTCAAGATGAAAACGCTTATCGACTACGCTGACGATGAGCTAGCCCATCCGTGTGGGAAGATCCTATAACCACATCCACAACAGATTGAGTCCTGAGAGTACAGCTTGATTCACACGCTCGCAGAAAAATAGAAAGCAGAATCTGTGAAATAATTCTCAAACTTTAAGTTGACCCATGATGCATTGCAACGCTTTAAAACAGCTGATTATCAACATATTTATTTTCTAGTTGATAAACATATATTTTAGATCATTGTCCCGATGGTTGTTTACAAATTATAAGCTGTGTCGGGGCACAATCCAATACATCGATACACACGCCTTGCATTAACGGGCTGTTTCAAATCTCCTCACAACGGCCAACGAAACTGTTCGGCTTGCTTCTGGCCTTAGAGCGCATGCGCACTAATTTGAGATGGTTGGTTCTGATATTTGATTGGTTCTCCTGTGCCTAACATCTCGAGCAGAGCGGACAAAGTAGAGAATAGTTGAACTTCAGCAGAACAGCTCGCGCCGATTAAGCAGAAATCTTGTGATTGGCTTAGAGCGCGTCACGTGACCACGTTTCTGTTTTGTGCTAGTTTTTCGGCGAACGTGTGAATCCACAGTACATCATCACGTCTTGCTTACAGCGAGAACAGTACCGAAATGATCGGATAGCGGGCTTCATATTGTGACCTTATCCACCTGGGGGAATACGTCCACGCTCTTAGGTCATATAGATATACTATTGTGATGCGTGTGTCGCGAGGTATTTGAACATAGCATTAGCGGTTCGAAACAGATCTGTCGTATAGGTAGAATATTGTGAGGCAATCGTGTTCTAACTCGTCTGGCTATTGACATTCTGCTTTATATGAATCGGTCAGACCCCTGGAGCATTGACGCAGCTCTGATTATACACAATCAGGGCCTCTATTCAAATATAAGCCTCACAGTGATTTATAGTCCACAGTTAGGGGCCACTCTCACGACAAAAGCCCAAAAATATTTATTTTGTATGATAGCCGTGAACGGACAGGTATCAGCATGGATTCCTGAGAGCACATCAGCACGTCTACCCTGTTTGATATCATTTGACCAGGCGATTAATGTAGGTGAGGATGTGTACCAGCATTTTCAAGGGAATGATCGTCCTATCTCCCTAGTTTATTCATTGTAAGCTGAGAATAGGCCCACCGCGTCTAATTAGGCGTTCGGCTTGGACGCCCAAGAACTAATCAAGCTAAGGTTCTAGGGATGAGGAAGGCCAAATTATAGGAAGCCTAACCACATTTGCGTGGAGTGGGAATGGATAGCCTATTAGAAATGAAATTCCCTAAACACGCCCGACTCGGATGAAATCCCCGATCTCACGACCATTTTCTAGACCAGAGCCGCTACTTTTTTATTCAAGTAGCTCCTCATTTTTGTCCTCCCTAGACTGAGTTTGATCCCCGTTCCAGACCCACTGCTTCACAGAGTAGTTGGAAGTGCGGGGGATTGAACACAGGACCTCCGGATCTATAGTCAGGAACTCTGACCTTTATACCACAGTGGAGGTCGTGAAATCATTATTTATTTTATACAAATGTCATCAATATTAAGAGCAAACAAATACATTTGCGTTTTCTAAAAGTTCTAACTTTACCACACCGGAGACGGATGGGCCTCAAGAGGGAAGTAAGCTCGTCTACAAATCCGTCCGTGCTGATAAACAACGCTGACAACTAGCATCTTCGTTACTACATTATACACATGTTTACATGATAGTTAATTGTTGCCTAGGAGGGTAAATCGCCCTCAAATTTGACATTGTGATAATACTTTCTCTTCACAGCCACAGAGAGAGACAGTTTTTTACAATCGTGTACCAATATGTCGGTGGACTTGGTCAGGTTGAGGTTCATGGGACGCGTCACTATCGCACGACAAGATAGTTTGGTTTTCCCGCTCGACGACTTGGCTCAATAATTCTACAACCTGAATTATGTTTATGTTTGTTAAACAAAAGTATCTTCACACCCAATGGATTTTATAACTGCAAAAAATAGCGTGAAGTAACAACAATGTATATTAATCATGCACGTCATGGCTAGCAGTAGCAACAGACTTGTTGGGAGACAAAGTTCAAATCCCGGCTATCTACAATTAGTTTGTTTTCTAAAGTATTTCCTACTCACAAGCAAAACTAGTACACACCTTGAACCCATAGTGACATTCTTACAACCATTTATTTCTTGTTCGCAGGTTAGGTGCTGTTATATACGCTAATTGGTTGAGTTTAGGAATTTAATGAACCCACATTTGCATGGAAAGTAGAGTGGTAAACCTTCAATAGAAAACTGTTCTTAGTACACTTGACAGAGATTTGAACCCCGTTTATTTACTCCTTGAACCGTACTATCACCAAGTCACTGGCTTTCCAATATTTTGCGATAGTAACGCTTTAGACACCGCAATCATCACTATGGCTTTTTTAAATATCTAAATACTTTGTGTTTTGAGCCGATATTATCAACTAGTTTCCCTCCTATATAAAATCGAAACGTATCAGGCGGTTCACCTATTTATTTAAATGGTACGAGCACTTTAGTTATTATTTGTAGTTTTGACAATATGTAGTGTTTTTTTAGCACAACATCTTATTACCCGTTCGTATTTGGGTTTTCAAAGTTCCAGCTCTCTAGCTTTTTACCCTCTTCATCCTATCTCCCCCTTAGCTTATTCACTCTACGTTGAAAATGGCCCTATATCACTGAACGTATTCACCCTCTTCATCCTACCTTCCTAGTTTATTCACTCTACTCGGGGAACAAGAATGAGGAAAGAGTTTTACCCAAAGTTTTGGAATCTATAATGTATCCTTTAAATAGCACGGATTTGCTTAGCTTGCCCCTGAATATTTATTAAAACTTATAATGTCCGTTTACAACACTCTACAATATAATATATATCACAAGAAGGAAGTAAGGCCAAATAAATTAGATTTATTAAGGAAATGTATCTCAATTTTCCAGGGCTTGAAGTGGGAAAACGATTTATGAAAATTCAGCCTAAAAATAACTTTCTGTGGGATAACCCTGACCTTCTCATAACAATTATCAAAACCCGTTTCTATAATGGAAACTCAAACGTAATTATCTGGTGATCTGGCATTCATATTAACTATAGAACACATGAACTTTGCAATTAGCTGGTGTGGCCACATGGGTGTTCTTTCACAAGTAACAAAGGTATGTCAGTAACTTTGGACATCTTTTATTTCAAAACCGTCGACAGCTGTGGCGTCTTAAAATGAAATGTGGCGAACCTTTAATCGTCCAAATAATTTTCCACCTGAAGAAAGGGTAACCACTTTCTCCTGTCTTCCTCGATATTTAAAATGCTACCAAGGACAATGACACATAGTAATGTTCGGTAAATATTAATTAAACTCAGGAGTATTATTTCAAAAGAATTAATAGTATATTTCGGGCACTAAGCTTCATTAGCCATTAACAGTGTGCATGTTTTGGTACATAATTCCGTTGAGAAACTTGTACTGAAATAATTAATGAGACTATCACGATATAAATGTCTAAGGCTGTATCCGAATAGTCTACTCATGCGACGTCGCGTTGGCTCGTGGCGTTGATAGCTGCATGTGCAATCACGTGACCAAGTGTGGATCTATCCGAATAGTCGTGAACGAGACCGATGCAGTCTTCTCGAGGTTTTGGTAACCATGGATACGGAAAGCTACGAGCCATGCGGTTTTCTCGCGGCGTTGGTGCGGTGTTTGACTGGCAATTGTTTTATTATTATCGTTTCGTCTGCTAGAGAACCGACTTACGTTTTGCGCCGTTTTAAACAAGGTTAATAAAATTTCTCGTCTCGTGATTCTCGTCATGTCTTCGGAAAATAAATAAATTCGGTAGGAAGCAGCACTGCAGGCCCAAGTGTGTTGCCGTTCGAATAGTTTAATTCAGTCTTCGCTATGAAAACCGCGAGAAGTGTAAAATTATCAAGACTGCATCAAGTCTGCATCAAGTCAAGTGTACTTGACTATTCGGATACAGCCTAGATATATTACGACCTAGACGTCTCATATCTAAACGGTACAGTAAAATTGTACTAAGCCTTGTTTTGAGAATAGTTGTTGCAGTCAGAAAAGCAACTTGTAGTGAATAAACTAGAGAGATAGGATTAAGAGGGCTGGAAAAGCTAGAAAGCCGGTGTAAGTATAATAAAAAGTACCAGGCTTCTGAGACCGGGATATTGGGGTTTTCATCTTGGTCGGACGTATTTAGGGATCTTCTTCCCTAATGGGTTTTCTACTCTACCTCCACTCAGTGATGGATAGTGAAAAACCATTTAATAAATGCAATACTTATCATTCTGACCGAGGTTTGAACTCTGACCTCCCCTCCTTCCATAGTTGGAAAACCGGATGCGTTATACTATGCGACCACATATATGAGTGTTAAGGAAGAAATACAACTTAAATGTATTAATTCTATTCCTCAAGTATTCGGGAGGTAAATACAAGGTATCAAGATTACCTTGCATTATTAAACTTTGGTGTAGCTTACAAGACAGGGTCATAGTGTAATACGCTAAGGTAAGACTGCTGCTACCTTTCAGGGTAAATGGAGTCTATCAATGGACCAGCCAAGGAATCGAACCTCTGAGATGCGCGCCATTAGTCTACCGTGCAGATATCTCGCGGCGGGACATGTGACATAGAGTGCCAATTGACGCAGTGAGGAAAAATACCCGCATTAGCATGTATGGAGAGTGAGAAAACATCCTCAGTACACTCACCTAGAATCCAAAACCCTCGATTACCCCATGTGAGAGAGGCTATCTATAGAATGGCAGCTTTGGGTAGATTTTATATTATCCTGTCCTAAATATTATTTCTGTTGTCAACATCCCTTTTTCTCAACTAATACAAAGCCTACAGCGATGAATAAGGTATCAGTGGATAGGATTTTTTTTACCGACTTCTGACATAGCATACTCAGTTTACGTTAATACAGATTGTTGGTTTAAAATTTAAGTTATAAGAAACTCTAACAATATTTTTGTATCAACTACCGAAAATAAACTCTCTTTGATATTTTGCTTATACACTTTGCTGAGTATTTAATTTCAACAACCCAACAAAAGAATAAATCTTTTTTTTGGAGGGGTGAGGGGAAGGTTGAATGTGCAAAAGCTTCGCAAAGGTTTACTGGTTAATCTATAATTTTATTGATATATTATTATTGTAACAAAAGGACGTTATAGTATCCTTGTTAAGCATGAAATAAGCGCGTTAGACCACGCGGCCGCCGAAACGGGTACACAGTGTACCGAAAACGGTGTGCAGGTGTGTTATTTAACAAAATAAAACGATTTGTTTATAAATGTATTATTAATTTGGCCTGCAATACAAGTAATTGGTTCATCAAGCTCCAGGATTATTAAAAGCTTTATATTAAGAATTAGGGTAGTGACAGTAGTGTAAAATAAGTGCATCCACATTAGAATTAAGAAACCATAATAAAAATTACGCGTGGAGTCGCGGGTTGGACTTTATGTATGCCTAATGTAGTAGCCAGAGATTTAAACCAAGGGATAGGCCGCTCTATATCACTTGACTACTTAGACAGATCATCATTATTTTAAATGGTGTGTAGCTGTACTGAAATGTATAAGCATGCGAAATTTTAGAAATATGTAAACATAAGTGACCAAAAAAAATCAAACTTTTCTCTTAGCTAAAGGATCCACCATATTTTTTCGACAAGTTTCGAGTAAATGTGATGTGTGGGTCAAATTTTGTCTGAATATTGGTCGTGTTGAACTGTCTTGGCTAGCTTCGTGCTAAGAGCCAAAGTTCTAGAATTCTACTCAATCAAAAATGGCAGGTCACTCAAACATTAATAGTGTAACTATTTATAAACAACTAGAAACTAAAATATCATCCTTCCTCCTGGTATATTCTACCTACCGTGAGCGTGACGTTCTAGTCCACGTGATCACCGTTACTCCTGAGCTGGTGTAGCCGCGTACTGTCAGTAATTTTATTTATCAGCACGTCTGACTATACATATATAATTACTTTATTGGGCACAAGGGGGAGGAAGTTATCAGCATTTACGTAGCTGAAGAGTGGAAAATCAACCTACAGTGTTTTGAACAATGCTGGACGCAGATTAATGGCGGCTCTAATCGGACCTAGATTTCAAATCAGTTCCAGTAGGTGGTCTAACTATAGATTACTCTAGAATAATTAACTGCAAACCACTGATCTAAGCAGCACTTCCCCCATATACTAGACTGGGGTGGTCCACTGGCAGCCGTTTGAGAACACCCGATTTGGGCAATAATGGGTCTAAAGGTCAAGGGAAGCGGGTGTTTGCTAGATATATGGTCTGGGGCACGTAATATGTATTATTTTGGGTAGTTTACCACCATTGGACACCCGGTACAACACCATGACATAGAGCTAATATCGAACGTTTGCATCCCCGTAGTGTTTACTTACTGTCATAAAACAGCCTGGGTGATGTACCCTGAGAGCCTGCCGCTTTAGATAGCGTGGTGATGGTGGTGTGATTTTACATTCTACCTCCACGAAAATGCTGTACTCTTCATTTCTATCACCATGTTTTTCTTATAACTTTTAGATGTGCTCGTTAGGTGGGTGTTCGAATCTCAGGTAGTTAATATTCATTTACATCTATAATTTACTATAGGTATCCTACTTGTGCTAATCTCAATTACATTTTATTCATTCCTAATTTAAAGTTTATCGTGTAGATCTACCGTGTAAATATTTTAGTTCCTTATTGTCGGGTATTATTCCAGACACAATTAGGACGTTTAATCTGTCACTTTTTAGCGACAGAAGTACTACCCTACGAGAGAATCGAGAGGTCACACTGTGTGATATGAAATGAGCTGTGTAGAATTTCAGCAAGGGGTACGTTGTGGCAGTGTTGTCCAAGCCCCGTGAGGACTATCACCCACCACCCTTCCGAACTACACAACACCATGCGCTCTTCACAGTTACGACCCCCTGTGTCACCGGTTTACCCAGCGCCTCCTGTGGTACAGTTCCGTCGTGGTTAACTACTTTGTAAAATACATGCCTATCTTTCACAACCACACTGTGAATATTTTCTGCAGTTATATAGGCATGCCCCGCAATAGTATGGCCCACAAATTTAAATTTATGTAACTTATTCTGGGTATGGTGATTGTACCTGCACGCTAAACGCGTTGGATATTTGCTGAGTCTTTAACCCGCCCACCCTCTTTAATACAGAGTACTATTTCATTAAACCAGTGCAATTTACTAGTACACGTCTTTAACTTGGGCATTGATGCTAAATTTGTATTGGCTGCCCGTGGAGAAATGTTGCCCGATGTTGTTGTTAACTGCTTACGCAGCTCGATGCTGTTTCCTCTTTCTTAAACGTGATTAACGTTCACACTAGTAGTCGAACCGGGCTTTACTCTGGTGCAAGTAAATACAGGTCTTTCGTTACTAAGCTTGCACACGTCTTCATATGCTAGATTACCAAAAACGACTGGGTAAAAATACCTAAAACTTGACGTCTAGATTGACTACTAGGCGTCTCCCGAACTTTAGATTGACCACCTTTAACTTGTCCACGGAGTACTTTTGATCGACAACTATATCAAACAAGTTTACGACCTGAATGGCGTCAAAATATATTTACCCACTGCTGTAACTTGCCCATCTTAATCCACTCTACAAAGCTTACAAATAGTCGACCAAGTGAACCCTTATATATTCACCTCTTCCCCACCTATCGATGTCACGTGGTCTTGTGGTGGTACGAGAGAAACAGGTTCAATGCCCTCATGTACCAGCTCCTGATCGAGCTGCCAAACAGGCAACAGTTATCGTGGTTGCCCGTGATTATTCCTGTTTCGACTTGTCGATCCACCAATCTGGTGCCAGGTATGAGTCATCCAATGGGTGGTACGAGATCAAGAGGGTCAATAACCTCATGAACTAGCTCACAGTTTCAAGGTAATGATCTTTTCCTGTCTTGACGTGTCAAACCGCCAATCTGGCACCGTGTAGGATTCATCACCCTTGGTCTATTCATGTAGCGACCAGTTGACTCAGCACTTTGGACCAGGTATGAGTCATAACCATTGGTATTGGTCAGACCACCAATTTGGCACCAGTCTTAGCTTCTTACGTCATCAGGATGAATAGAGTCAATGACCTCGTGTGTTAGCTCACAATTTCAAGTTCTTAATCTATTCCTGTCTCGACTTGTGACATCACCTATTCCTGTCTCGACTTGTCGATCCTCCAGGTATGAGTCATCAGGGTTGTGGCACCACTTGACGTGTTGAGTCCCAAAATAGATTCAGAAGCTTGCGTCTATGTTAGACAGCAGTCTAGAGAGGATGCCAGTGCACGCTCCCACCACCAGTAGCGATGAGCAGAATTAAACTGGATAGGATTGCGACATTGTATGATAGGTGGGGGACCGACCAAATAAACACATTCTCTGCATGACCACCGTTGAGGGATGAGTGCACGACGCCAGGGACTGTACGATCCCCATCAATAAATAACTGCCCACAAACCCATGCAAATCCTAACCCTACCCAATCATTTGATTCAATGGGGCAAAAATAAAAAACCAATGGAGCACGCATTCAAATCAAATAAGCACACATAAAATCAACTGGGGCACACTGGGCAGGCTTAAACCAGTTCGACAAGAATAAACCTCTACAAACTAGGTCAATGACCCACGCCAATGCTAGGGTCAATTATCAAAGGATTACGTCACCGGGGAAAACTAGACCAAAATAACCCAATCAGGGTTAAGACATCACACACTTGGGTGACATCATCACAATATACACTCTCTCCAAGGTGGAGCTATATGGCCAGTTTACTACTCTGAATTTTCCCCCAAAACAAGTATACATCTTTATTTGTCATCCTCGTGAGTAATGAGGTGGACTGGATAGAATTATCTCAATATATAAATAGGTGACATACTTTAGTAAGTGCGGTAATGAACTCTTGAGCTCCTAATGCAACAGATTAAATAATTGGGAGAAAGTAATAAACATTACTTAGTCATATTTAAAAGCAACATTTTATTAGGATTAAAATAGTTTTGTTTATTTTGATATTCAATAGTAATAACCGAAAAGGGTTGAAACGGTAATAAAAAGAATACCAAAATGAAAAAGTTTTTTGATATAGTATTTCAAATGAAATATGGTAATATTATGTTCTCATTTACAGATAATACTGCTTTAAATAATTATTGTGAAGTATTTTTCAATTCCTTTAGAATTATTCTGGTCTTTTAGTTTTTAAGCCTGTCTATGACAGACCTATGTCAATATTACCCAACCTAACAAAACAGAACCTTCAATTTGTAGATGCATGAAAGGTTAGGTGTCACTCTTGCAAGAGACGGACCGGACTGCCAATGATGGGGAGATTAGGTTTGGAATTCTAGGCATAACTTCCCTCGTACTTTTATAAATGTCTTGTGTAGCCTACTTTAATTTATTCATTATTTATTGTTGATACAGTTAATAGCTTACATATTCGAGTGAACCATTGATCCAATAACATGTGGCATGGTATAGTTTCTAGGAGACTTTAAGTTATCACTTCAATACTTTTTTTTAGCACCGCGTCTTAGTATTATTTTTCCTAATGTGTATAACCACTTGTCTGATCTATAGACACTACCCATTTAAATGCACTAATAGGCTATAGGAAATAGTAAAGTAACATTTAGAGACATTGTAACCACATTTGCCTGAAAGTAGAGTGGGAAACATTATAAAAAAGACTCTTTATAAGCACACACCCGGGCAAGATGCGTAATTTTTTTTAAATCATATTTCCGTAATTCTTTGAAATATGAAATTACTTATCATTAAAAATATGTAGGCCTATCAATAATACAAATCTTTTATTCCAAACATATTTTATAAAACCAATAACGTTCAAGCTATACGAAAATATAGGTATATACATATATTTTAACTTTTCGAACACTCCAACCCCTTCTCTGTAGAGAAGCTGTTGTTTTACAAAGGAACAATAAGGTAGATCACCAGGGACCTTTATTTGATCCTCACTCAAATATGCCAAAGCCCAAGCACCTGAACCTAGCAGTTTAACTATCAATAAAATAAAATATTCTATTATACACACTAATGGGAGATTAAGGATATGCTAGATGTAAATGCATAACAACTGATTAGAAGTTGAAATTGGCCTTGAGGCCGTTTTATTATCATGACCCAAAAGTTAACATTATAATAGGATTGATAGCTAACAATGCGCCATAGCTACAAGAATATACAACGGGTAGCGAATATAGGTACTTATGTACAAGAGATTAAATAAAAGTTTCAGAGTATTTAACGCATAAAAAAATCTAAAGATCATTCACAATAATATAACTGAACCAATTCATATAAGAGCCAAAGTTAAAATATAGCAGACAATTATCAAAAGAAAAATTAAAGTTGGGATACATCCAGTCGCCCAAACAACATAGCTGAACCATTCAAAGGAAATCTATACTTATCAGATATAAAATATTTCGGGATGCCACAGCTTTTAACTTATACAAATCACCTAGTGGGATTATGCGCATAGCCATACACCTAGCTACACTAGTTACAAGCGAAGCTATCAGCCTCGTCCAACAACCCGTGAGGCGGGGCAACCTACACTTTAAAAAGGCTTAATATCGTTATTACTAATTAGCTGAGTCCATAATACAGGATGAAAAACATCTATTTAATTTCTACTTGCGTAACAATTCAAGAATGATAACTAAGCATATAGGTTTCATCTAGACTGTCTACCTCTGTAAGATTGGATGCCAACCATAATATATTGCAATATTGCCTACACAATTTGGCTTGACAATATTACCCTAGAATCTAAATTTAAAATCTAATATCCAAAAAGCCTCAATTCAAAACAAGTCTAATTGCCTAGGAAAATCATATTAATAAGTACAAATATTAACAATTAAATATCCCTACATAACTAAGATTCAATGAAACAGTTCCCCAGTATACAAATAAAATTAAATTATATAAAATACAGTTCCAATATAATGTATCCTTATACTTTGTGTGTCCCTAAATCCTATATGCATCAAAGAGTGCTCGTTGCTTGCCGGGTACATGCTTATATTCAGATTTGCACAGCGGGGAAAATGTGGGAGGCAGGAAACACAAGTTCAATGATGTAACCATCAGCAAGTGAGCGTCAGTTTCCCTCATTAGCGCCTGCGCACTGCGTCAAGAGAGCAATAATACGGGTGGTAGGGAACACCACGTGATCACACAAGAGTGCTCCTTCATTCAATTCTGGCGCATGCACCGTGTCCGCCTCTCGGGTAAACAGAGCTAAACTACGTAGCACTGCGAGGTATCAGTTTAGTTGTTGATGAATGGAGTGTAGATGGGCTCAGAGTATCCATGTGAGGCGTTGGCTTCCAGGTCAAATGGGGTAAGTGTGAATGCACCCTTAGGTGGTGGAGGCTATGTGGCGATGAAGTTTGTAGCCAGGGTACACACTAAAGGTAAAGTATTGCGACCGTAAAAAACATATAATCTGAAATGTTGATGGATGTCGATGTCTATGTCTCATGACCCCCGAACTCTAAAAAGTGGTTTTTGCAATGCCCTCTCTCTCTGTGTCTGTGTAACCCTAAAATTAAGAGTAGTTTAATAACAAGTGATAAGAGAGAAAAAAATAGATTTTCCAAAATCTGCTCTAACGATTTTGATTAAAGTTCTTTTCTAGGTGTGAATTTAAGATTATACATTAAATGGATATTTTCATTTGCCTATGCAAATTATTTTAGGGTACGTTACAGAAGCGGAAATTTACGTATTTCCGCAACTTATTGAGATATTAAATAACTTGTCATTGCAAAATCGTAGTACTATTAAAAATAAAATAAAAAATAATTTGAAATATATATTTAGTAAACCAATAGTTTCTTAGATATTGGCAGATATATTTATACAATTTTCTGAGCTTTAGTTGTAAAGAGATGATACTTAAGTTTTAATGCAATAATTCTCTAATGTCAAAGAGTAGTTAAATTTAAGTATTTGAAAAAGTTTATGTTATTTTTACTTTAACCTCTTAGGAAAAATATTTGTACAAAAATGATTTATCTCCTTCACTTTAGATTCAATGGTCAGTATTTAAATTTTTTACTAGTCAAAATTTATAAATAAGGAATTTAATAGCAATGCGATGACCTGAAGATGTGCAACACCTAATAAAATGTTAAAATTTTAACCGGAAGTCAACATTTTAATATGAAGTGTTGATTGTGGACCCAATATCGATCTTTTTTAAGTCCAAGCATACAAATGAGAACATTAATTCTTTAAAAAATAAAATTACAAAATTTAAATCCGGGACTTAAAAACTGTTTTACCTAATTATAGTGAAATTTGTGCTTGGGTTTGCTAGTGTATTATATTTAGTTTCACACATAATACGAGTTTTGAGTTAATATCTCCATTTTTAAAAAATAGAGCGAGAAAGTCCTTGCGAAGTTCCGTGCCGTTTATTTGTATTACTTTATAGATTTATGCATCATAATCATATTTGGTTGTATATTAAATATTTATGCTCCAAAATCTTACCGCAGTTAGTATTTATGAATGCAGAATACCAGCATATGCATGGGAGTAAAATTGAAAAACACACAGCAAACATTCCAGGTTATACGCTTAAGTGGAAATTTATTTTGGTTTTAAAGATATAAGGCTGAAACAATCATCAGCATGCACATTTGTTGTACCATTTTATTTTTAGGTGCACTGCCCCTGCCAGGGCTAGTAGTATATTTGGTAGGAAGGAATATATAAAATGTATCTGCATTTGCGTGAAGGGTTAGTGGAAAACCGTTTAGGTAAAGCCACCCTCGGTATACCCGACCGGTTTCGAACCTCGATCTATCCATCCTAAGCAGTCACTGCTAAACTAAACATTTTTTGAGGAGGTTGGATATCTTAAAATTACCCACAAATAATTAGGGGTCCTAATAACTGAACTCACATCAATCGACAAAGAAATTTGGCCTCGTACAGGTCAACTACTCTCAACATATAAAGGAGCGGTTGTTTTACTCCAAAAAAAGACAACATTATCTTGAAACTACAAAGAGAAATACCCCTACCGGGAAGGGTGACAGAGGGGAGAGGGGGTGAAATATCCGTAGATATCTGCAAAACATTTCCCCGTGTTAATTTTCTAAGAGATACTGAGTGTATGAGAAAGAATGAGCCAGACATTTTGTTTTTAAAATAGAATAAAAGGTGATGTCCAACAAAGAAATGCTAATAGGAACATGAGATGAAATGAGAGGTAACACAGGAATAACTTGTAGATAGACCGGAACAACCTTTCTTTTTTTGTGTGTGGGGGAGGGGGGACAATTAGGATTGGTAAGGAGACTGACCATGGCTGACCAGGGAAAGTCTGAACTAAGTTCAAGCACGCCATTATAATATTTCTGATATAGCTTGGACAAAATACCGCTCAAAAAGTTACAATGAACAATTCAAACAAAATAATAATAAGTATATTCTTATAGGTCCTTGAGCCTAATTAGTATTCACACATGTTTTATTTTTCCACAATTGTTACAGTGATTATTTCTGTTGCCGCCAACGAAGAAACAACTTACAGATTTTCTGTCCTCTCATTGGTTGACGACAAAGGAGGAGGGCAGTTCAGTAACATGTGGGTGGACCAGCTGTGTCCTGGTGAGGACTGGAGAGTTTCTGGACTGTTGTTTGATGGGATCATTGTTGTTTACAACTGGAGCCTTGACACCATGCAGGCTCTGGATGAGAATGTTCATAACATCACTTTTCGGTAAGTTGGCTGTCTGATATTCTTCATAGCTACTTCATTTTAATTAGATACATTACAATCTTAATTTTAGTAACGGTAATTTTATTTATATTCAAGGGTACATTCCATAGTATTCAAAATCAGGGCCAGCTTGTCCTTAGGACGTAGAGGCATGCACCCCCAGCCCCCACCTCCACCCCCTAACACGCCCCTACTTATAAATGAAAGCCTTGCACTCCCACGACAATTTTATCTTACCAAGAAAGTTTCAAGAAAATGTTTTCGATTTAGGTAATAGCAGACGTTGTGTTTGAAATCGCATGTAGCCAGGTGTGCAGCTGTCAGTATCTTGCAGTGTGAAACCAAACTTTACCACCCCTTCAGATAATGTCGCCAGCTGGCCAGCAGTTAGCCGGCCCGGCCATTTTCTGCGTGTGAAGGCGCTTTCCCGTTCGCACCATGAAGTGATTGTCATGCCAAAACTGATCGTGTATGGATGGCTATGCATGAAGGTGACTGACTACACGCCAGGTTCGTGGCATGAAGGTGACTGACACGCCAGGTTCGTGCATGAAGGTGACTGACACACGTCAGGTTCGTGCATGAAGTTGACTGACACGCCAGGTTCGTGCATGAAGGTGACTGACACGTCAGGTTCGCGCATGAAGGTGACTGCACGCCAGGCTCGTGCATAAAGCGTTTCAAAACATGTTTGTTAAATGTTTTTGGTCGATGATTTACATGAAAGTTGGTGCTTGAAATGAAAGTCTGAACGTGAATGGGGCCTACTGACAACATACCTTCATTCAAGAGCTATTTCTCACAGCCTGGACATGGAAAATACAGAGATTTTACGCGATTTAATAAGTGTTTATTATGAGTTACCAGATCTGTGTAAGGTAAAAAGTGAATTATATAAAATAAACAATTTAAACAGGACTCTTACAAGAAGTTAACTGAAAAATTGCAAGAAAAAAAACATAATGCCGATACTAACACCACCAAAAGAAAAAAAAACACGCTACGGTTAAACTATCCGGGAGAATTTAAAAAAAGGTACAAAAACAGAAAAAAAATATGGGGCTGGATTAAACGATACACACACACACACACACACAACAACACACACACACACACAACAACACACATATATAATATACATATATATATGTATGTATATATATATATATACCCACATTGTGGTATTTCAAAGATCTGGGGTTCCTACTGGATTGAGAAACTCAAGTTCATGGAACACCAACAATGGAGGGAGCAGAATATGATGGTGAAGGTGAAGATGGTGAAGAAAACTCAGCTCAAACATCAATAAGTACCTATTGATAATCAGTCAGGCACGTATATAGGATTTACATTCTGGACGAGACAGGCATAAAATCGGCATATTTTGTAGAAAAAGAATATTAATATGAATATAGTATATTTATTTATATTGTTTTAGTATGATAATATATTTATATAGTACTATTTATTATGTAAGACAATTCCCAGATATACATTTTGAAGAACTTTGTTTTGAGACATTTCCGAATTAATTTGAAATTTTAAGTAACTAGTTATTAGTAGGCCAAGATCTAAATCACCCAAAATTAAATTTTCCTTGCAAAATAACTATACCGTCTTATTCATGATCTAAAACACTCCTCAGAAATAAATTTTTATCGTAATTGCTAGCCATTTGTATATATTTCAAATTTAAAAATCATTACTATTGATCAACTACCCATACACTATTATATATGTTTAAAAATGTAGTAAATGATGTTATTTTACATGTTATTAAACACGGCCTTGCAGATAATGTAATGGGTATTAATGTACAGAATTCTGATCAACAGCCCGATCTTGCAACCAACTGCTCCAACAATGTCGAAATATTCACAGTATTTATTACTTACTTTTTTGGCTATAGTTGTAGCGTGTCGCGATTGATTATTATATAGAGGGACCAGGCGTTCAGGATAAGTATCTAACTACCAGGTTAGATATCCCTTGTTTTGACATATTCACCATCCATGATGTATTTCTGAAGTAGATGTCCCTTCTATTTACGTAAAAAAATTGTGCAAGTGGCAGCATGCTAAACGATTGTGGCAGCTTACCGAGGGCTTAAATTCCTGGTGTTTAAAAGTACTTTGAAACGTGAGGCAAGAATTCCGAAAAAATTTTAGTTTAATCGACGAGCTTGTGATCGTCCATTACTAAACACTGTTATTTCTTTACTAAAATGTTTCTGAGGGTAAGGCTTCATTAGATAATTTGAAAGTGGAAAGGCATCATCAGCTACGAAGACAAATGCCATTTTTCATGTACCTAGTAGAGTCACTTTCTGAGATTTTTAACTTCTCCTCTTGGATATCTTCGTAGACGTTTGTGTTTGAAAATACACCTCCATCAGAAACTAACCTGTTTGTTCCGACATCAACCATTATGAATTCATAGTTAGCATTCGCGATCTTCATCAATACTAATTGAATGATGATTTGTAGTTGTAATAATAATATCCACTCTCTTTAGGTTAGACTTTTTCATTTCTTGCATATTATAAAAAGCTATATACAGACAAAAACAGCGGAAGAATATCAAATAGATGTTGTAGTGAAATGGAAAGAAGCAAAAGTACAGAGTTTATCTCAAGGTAAGCTTGAGGAGTCCATCAACAGTGTTATTTCTTCGTACCAGCAACATGTTAAGAAAAGTAAAGCTTCAAATATCATTAATTATTTTCAAAAGGTAGGTCTTTAAGCCTATATCTTCTCCCTTATGATACATCTGCGTGTGTATATAAATACAACTACTTTACACCTGCTACGGTGGCCGCATGGTCTAAGTTGTCACTCTCTCAGTTTATCAGACGGCCGATGACTGTGAGCTAGGGCTCTAATCTCAGTCAGGTCTACTGAGGTTTGCTTTTCCTAAATGGTTTCCCACTCTCCCTCAATGCAAACGCTGGTAGATTTCCTTAAAATTCTACTTTACTCATTCCTAATCCATAGAGTGATTAAAATAAATCGTACAGCCTGAACAAGTAATAAGAGGCGGTGATAAATAAATAATAATAACTACTATTTAAGATGTGTTTGGTTGCTATTTATTAAACATTTGGTAAGATGTGTACTCAAAATGTAGTTATTATATTTATTTTTTATTAGTTTTATCTAATGTTGTAGGAATGAGGAAGGTAGAATTTTAGAGGTAATCCACCCTCATTAAGGTAGAGAGAGAGTATAAAACCATTTAGGAAAATCACTCTGAGTACACCCAACCAGTATTCGAAACCTTATCTCCACTTCATCGGCCAACTAGTCTTTTTCGAGAGTGAGGAAAGGATCCAAGATCAATGGTGGAATGAAACATTATTCTGGGTATTGATAATTTAATAAAAGTAAAATTGTAGACTAATCCAAAATATAATTTAGAAAATTGGTATTCCTAGAATTGCTTGATGATAATATAATTATCAAAATAAGTGCACAATATTAAGAAAGATTTCTTCCCCTAACGTCAAGCATTGGATGTGCTCACTTTAACGTATCCTGTAGCGTCATTACAGAAAAGGGACATCCTACCAGCACTAGTAGTGCCGTCTTGCTCTCACCAGCACATAGTAGTGCGTCTTGCTCTTACTCAGCACATAGTAGTGCCGTCTTGCTCTTACCCAGCACATAGTAGTGCCGTCTTGCTCTCACTCAGCACATAGTAGTGCCGTCTTGCTCTTACTAGCACATAGTAGTGCCGTCTTGCTCTCATCAGTCACATATAGTGCCGTCTTGCTCTCACTCAGCACATAGTAGTGCCGTCTTGCTCTCACTCAGCATAGTAGTGCCGTCTTGCTCTCACTCAGCACATAGTAGTGCCGTCTTGCTCTCACTCAGCACATAGTAGTGCCGTCTTGCTCTCACTCAGCACATAGTATGCCGTATGCTCTTACTCAGATCACAAGCCTGACATCCATAACATAAATATAGTAGAGGCTTTTCCTGATGAAAATGAGGAATTTGAGCTCTACGTCTTTGTATTTGTTTGTATGTGCAACTATCCATAAATAATAGCACTCTCTGAAATAATTTATATTCAGAATTTAAAATGGATTTTAAGATGTTTTAAATCTAAATCCCTCTTACAGTATCACAAAACTTCACTATGAAATAATGACATTTACTTTTAGTGAGAAAAGTTATGTAACACAGGTTGGGGGGAGGATTTAGGCTAAATTAATGTCTAGATGGTGTTACATGGTAAGAGGGGAGCTAAAAAGGTAAGAAAAAAAGCGTTTCGTGGTTTATGGATGACCCCCAACTAGATGGTGCAACAGTTTTAATTTTGCATTTTTATCGAGGAAACACTAGATGGTTGGACAATTGACTATTGCGCTCTTCATTATATTAGCACTGCGTCTTACTACGCGTTCGGGTTATACGCACTTACGCTAATGTGTAATGGTAGGGTGATTATGGGATGAAATGGAGGACCTACAGTTTAACGTGGAATCCGAACCACGGTGGAGGCCTGGCATTTCTCACATTCACAAGTTGTGATTAATACACGTCTTGTCAGAGGTGAAGGAAGGGTTTGGCAATCTGATAAATCCTCTTCATTATAGAAATAGGAAAATGTCAAAGAAACCATAAAAGCGAAGTAAAAGTATTTACAGTGTACTCATTTTAATTGCAGATTAATTTTATAATTCTTAATTGGAACATACATGTTTTGGTATCTCTTTCGCGCAATATTGTAGGGCCTCTAAACAAAATCTTCAGTTTCGAAAATAGTACCTGTAATTTTATTTATTATTTCAATATTATTATAATTTGTATACATTATTTGAAATTAAATAACTAAAATATAATCAATATTATTATTAAATAAGTAGCAAGAGTAAGCTGTTAAATAGCTCACAATAGTATGAAGCAATTCAAATTCCCGCTTACGTGAGTTAGTTCTGTAGCCCATCGCTAGGCACTATAATAGTGTACTAGCACGTATACAGACAGTTGCCATTCTAGTAATACTCTCTTAGCAATGGGACCGCGCCGAGTCAGTTAGGGAATAGAAAGGGTGCACGCATATAGCAATCCTCCCCACTACATAAAGAGGTTGCGCGCGCATTTTTACACCCCTACACACTAGTGTGACGTGCAAACTTGCCATGTCTGGGAAAGGTATAAAACCAGGTGACTCACGGCAACCATAATCATTCCTGTAGTACCTCTCGCTGCTTGTGTTCTACATTAAAATACAGTGAACAGTTCTCAATCTACCATTCTCTTAATTATCTCCCTTATTCCCCCTTCCTCCCTCATCACGTCCCCGTGTGTCAAGGGATTCACCCTCACCACGCCTCCGTGTGCCAAGGTTCTTGCAGCCCTTCCCCCTCACCGCTTCAACGTGTGCTGAAGTTCTTACCTCTCATCGCACCACCATGTTTCAAGGTCTTCCCCTTTCCTCCCCGCTCACCTCGTCACACCATTGTAACCAAGTGCTTCTCTCCCTCTAGTCACGGAATTCTCTCTTTATCTCTAACAAGCGCACTCTCTCCCCTCTTTCCTCCTTCCCATGAGTTCACCTCAGTTTTACAGGAGACCTCTCAGTTCCCTTTAAAAGAGTCACGGGATGCGACACACACGAACAACCACCTCAGAAGGACTCACATCCAGGATACTCCACTCAGAGATCTATGGACTATCCTAGCTGATATTTCAATTGGACGCCCGAACAATCCCAGGACTCACATCACAAGACTCACGGCTCATACATCAACATCCCATCCTCTCTCCCCTATCTTTTCCTCCATAATTTACTCCTGGAACTACCCGACCACCCGAGCCCCTCCCACGCCAATCTCCCCCATCAGTACCGTCAGATACAACCTACAACCACTTGACACCCCCAAGACCCCGAACTCTCTACCGTACTCCAGCCAGAAGGACCCACGAGTTGGCTGACTCAGGAATGCCAATTGAGTTCCTCATACTCGTCTACCAAAGGTCATTCGGAAGCTTGAGTCCACCTTTGGGAACAACACTACTCAAGATAAACAAACGTAATTATCTACCTCCAGCCCCTGCCCGATCAAATCAGTCAACCACGTAGATAATCATCATCTCATTCAAACTAGGACTTTATCTCAACACCAAATACGATTCAGTAAAGCGAGGGTTCATTTTCAATTCAATATTCAAGGTAAATTTCCAAAACATTCAAATTATCTATCATTTGTTGTACGTGAACTACCCTTAAATTAATTTATTTTAGATAAATAAAGATAAATAATTATTGATGTGTAAAATAGTCTACCTATACTCATTTTGAACCAAGTCGCTAAAAGCAATTTTTTTTAAATAGTCAAATTAAAAAATTCAGTAAACTACCAATAGCCAAATTTTTCTCCCAAACAAGTATACAGCTTTATTTATTATGTCATCTCTTACACTCTCCAGATATACATTTTAACCAAAATAATTAGAGCCATTCTCATAATAATTCGAATTTTCAAAAATCACTACTGAGTCGAAGAGTCTTTATCGAATTTTTATCCAAAAAGAAGTATAAAGGGTTGTATGTCATTTCAAACATTCCCAAGATACATATTTAGAAAAAAATATTTATGGAAATGTTCTAGATATTTCAAATGTTTGAAAAATCAGTCATCAGTAAACTACCCATAAATGAGTTTTAACCCCAAAAACAAGTAGACACTGTTATTTGTCATGTCAAACAGTCCCAAGATACCAATGTGGAACCAAGTTGTTGGAGCCATTTGTAAAATATTTCAAGTTTTTGTAACATTAGTAATCAAAGCTTATCTTGGCCAAAACTCTTATCACTGTAGTTTTAGCTGACAGCTCTCGGCGGTGTGTTGGTGGAAAGCTAATAAATCATTATTTGCAATAACATTTACCCCAGCTTTGACAGATTGCATTGAGCCTGTTTGGTGTCTTTAGTGTCTTGGGAGATTTATAACAAATTATATAATATTGTGAGACTCCTTTTTACAAATTACAAACCTATCCTTTATTGCGGTCACTATTGACACTATTTTATAGGTAGTATTTATATAATTATTTGAGTTTAACGAACCAGTTTTTTCATACTTAGTTAAGTTTGGTTCTCTGTGCTGACCACATGACACCCTCTAAACGCAGAGGTTAGCACTATATTCATCAACTGACGGCAGTCGGTAATGCTCTATTGTGGGCTCACACCATGGAGTTAGTTGCTCGGAACTCACACTGATAAAAGTATAGATGTGGTATAAGTATAATTATATTTTCATGTAATAACAATAATTATGTGTTTCATGATTGGTGAATTATTCATTTAATTTTAGTAGCTAGGGGGTGCATGGACAAATTGCTCCAGCCCCCTCCCCCTGTTCTAAACTGAGAGTGGGGGAGAGGGAAAGCAGGGTTTAGGAAAAGTTGTGCAACGATCCACTCCTTTTCGCGTGTTCAGGGACAATTAAATCTGCAAATTGCGGTGCTCTATCTTAACCAAAAAATATTTTAGCTATAATCTATGCAAATTATCTCGTCATAACACCAATATTACTTTGTTAAAGATAATACATCGTATTGGATAAGTGTGTGTCTTTCTATTTGTAAATTGATGTGGAAGGTTTTAACATTGTTGCCAGTAGACAAATATAAGATCAAATTGCACGCAGCATTCACATAATTTGTAATAGAGGCAATAAAAATAATGTTGATATTTCCTATATTTTAATATTACTTAGTATGAATAATAAAATACAGAGAATATTCTCTTCCATTCCTGTTAAAGTGCCATTCTGTACCTACGTACTACCCATATGTTTTTAACTCAACCTAGCATAACCGAGAAATAACGACATTCTCTCCCCAAACCCCACCCCTCTCAGTCAGAAAAGTTCCGGCACTTATGATTTAGGCCCCTTCCACACAAGAGGGATTTTACCACGTGTTTTTTTTGCCGCGTGAACTTAATTCTAACGTTCGTTTCTCATGAGAGGGTAAAATCCCATCCATGTTCAGTTGTGCTGTTAACAGGAATACATCATGGCTGACGACATCAACTGTGTGATTACCACATATTTATCTTTGGTTTCGTAAAGTAAAAAACAATCTAAGGTGGTTATGGATGGAATGGGTGTAGAGTGGGATATCATTGAGGATAATTCACTCCGGGACACCAGAACGGGAATCCAACCTCGTTCAACTGGTCACAGGAAAACTATTGCGGTTTATTTATTCTAACTTATCTCTCCCTCCACACACGTACCCTCACTTTCAGACACCTCGAGAGAGCTCCGACATCAGACAGAACGCGCGGTCAATGTATCTCAAGGTCGATGTACGGGAATTTTCCCTCCCTGTTCACGTGAACGAGCTCATTTGAACCACTGTATCTATACGGGGAAAATTCACGTGGCAAAATACCTCTCGTGTAGGAAAGGCTCCTTGGAGAGAGTTAGTATTGTGACTGTCAAAAAAAATCAAACAAGATTTTTATAAATGTCGACGTTTCATGACCCCCTTAAACCGAAAAAGTTGTTTTCACGATGCCATCTGTCTGCCTTGAGCTGAAACTATTTTACCGATCGGGATAAAACTATGTATTTAGGGTTTCCATAAGATTCCTCTGAAAAGTTTTTAGAATAATAGAGACTAGATCTAAAATAAATCAAAAAGAGAAAAAAAATATTCTTGAAATACACTTGAACAATTTTGATTAAATTTTGAATCTAGCTTGTAGTGACGTCATGAGGCCATGCGATCAGCTGGTTTTTACGTAGAATTGTGTAAATATTTTCAGTTTTCCGCATCTAAAAACTGATGAATAACTTTGAATGATTCTGACAAATAATATAAACATGTGTTAAGTAATTAAACAAAAATACTTCAGAGGGTGACAAATAAAACAAAATTATAAATATGTACATAATAATTTTAAAAAATTTTTAGGCAAGGATTATGTACTTTTCACAAACACGATTATAATATTATGATATAAATTACAAAAGGGCGCTGGCTTGAACCCTAATTAGAGCATCAATTTTTGCATTAATCTAAACGTACCGAGTTCAATTCTCATCACAAAACCTATCACACAATGAATTCGGCAATTTACCTTTTTTTTAATCTTTAATCATCCATCACTACAGACGCCTTTTTAGCTTTTAAATATCCTTTTCCGATTCAAAAACACATGATCTTTCATCGATAATATAAATTGTAAAATATTTGGACTTTTAACTATTTTAAAGCAATCTACTTTTAGAATCTAACAATAAGCTTAAGGCATCTCCATAATTTTTTTGTTATATAGTCAATGTGGTGCTATAACCACAAATTTATTCAAAAACTAACTATGTCATAAGATAGAATTCAAACATATATCTGTACCTCAGAACCATTGTATCGTAAGTCCAAAAATATCAATTTTCTGGTTTCAGCTAATTATTAGTCAGAATTATATTTTCTATCGAACCACACTATCATATGTCTGCTAAAAAATATATTTATGGATTTAGCTAGAGCTATAAGATCGTAAGTCACAATATATGTTTGAGCCATACTACCGTATATCCAGATACGATTTTTTTGTTCTAAACTGTAAGCATAAGTGAGTGAACGTAAGTCCAGAGTCGGACTTACGTTAGTCTGGCTCCTGTACTGTATTTAGTGGCTAGTAACTCAAGTCCATTATTGTCATTCTTTTAATCAGCTGTTTTACAGCTTCATGTGGTCAGCTCAGTTTGAGGTTATAAGGTTGGTGTTCGTTGTTTGATTGAAGTTAGAGGTTATTTCAGTTAAACATTGCAGACATTTCTAGTATGTTTTAATGAAGGCTAGTGTCTTAACGTGGTTAGTTGACTAAATAATAATGACTGGACTATACAACAGTACTGTTTCAAGCAGATGAAAACTTATACTTTCGTTGGCACAACAACAAAACACAGTAGTATCGGTAGATCATGACCATGTTTGTATTTCAGAAGAAACAACTAGTTTTTCAGTGTCTCCATTAATAATAGAGATTCCTAATAATAATGAAAAAACATCCAGGAACAGCAGCCCTGCGCCTTCTTTAACCGAATTACACATGGAGGTTGATGGGAAGCACAGTATCATTGAGAGGGCAAAGAAATAAGTTCAGAGAAACACTATTTATACAACCAATGACTGGATAAATTTCATTTCGACCTGTGAATCGAAGAATCCATTTGTAACTAAAAGAATGGCTTTAGATAACTTTCTTAATTTTTTACATCTAAAGCAGAAAAATGGTCCACTTATATCAAGAAAAAAGAACACAGATGGAGGAACATTTTTGATATCTGAAGCAGTGTGGCTGCAGTTGCGAAGAGAAGATAAAGGTGTTGTTTACTATTAAACCAGTTTCAGTGAAGACACTTTCAAAAAGGTTGATTTGAAGAGGAATAAACGAATAGGCTTAACAATGACTGAGATTCTACCTCTATTAAGAACAACAAGAAAGAAAATAAGTAATGAAAAGTTTAGGGACATACAGACTCTAATGCAGTGGGTTCCTGAAGAGTATAGAGCGTATTTCGAGAGCATTCCACATGGAGATGGTGTTGGAGATTTCCCTGAAGAGGATTCAACTGAACTAGAATAAAACAAGATATAGTCTATCTGATATAAACATGTTTCTTTTGCCGACTGAATTTTATTCAATAGCACAGTGAATTATTATTGAGTAATTTTAATTAGGAAAGTTAAAATAATGTTATTCTTTTATTATTAGGCCTTAGTACTATTATTATTGTTACTGTATTACCAATAACATTAATAAATCATAACTATTATTAATTATTCTACAATTTTATTAACCCCTATTACCATTTTTTATCATTATGGCACCCGCCTCAGTGGCGTAGTTGGCTAACGCGCTAGTCGTGTTGAGCTCGACCGCCGAGGACGGGGAGATCGAGGTTCGAATCTCGGTCGGGTGAACTGGGGGTGGTTTTTCCTAAATGGTTTTCCACTCTCCCTCCACGCAAATGCGGGTTCACTTCCTCTAAATTCAACCTTCCCAATTCCTAATCAATTAGAGTAATTAGTACTTAAGCGTATAACCCGAACGGGTAGTAAGACGCGGTGCTAAATATATATATATATCATTATGGCATAGGATCGTAAGTCCATATTAACTGCTTGTGTTTAGAACCACAACATCGTAAGTCCATTTATTAATAAAACTAACTGTATTAAAGAAAAATTCTTCTACAGATAAAAAAAAAATGTTGTAGACTTTTACATTTTCACTGCTAAAAAAGTTATAATAAGACTTCTCTGTCTTGCCCTGAAGCGTGAACAGAGTTAGAATATGTTTTTGGGCTCTCCTGAAAAGTGGACCAGTTGTGACTTACGATACTATGGATCTGGGGTACAGATATATTTTTTTACTAAACTCAAATTTTAATATTAAAAAGAAAAAAGAAATATGTTTAGTTAGAACAGTTCTTTCATAAGACCATTCTATGTGCCAGGCGGAAAAATTATCACATATTTGAGGAATTTTTAAAGTAAGTTTGTAATTAGCTGAGTACTCACTAGGTTGGGATTAAGTATTGAGTGAGAATGGAATATTAAGAAATACTCACTTTAACAAAGATCGAACCAAGTTGTTATTTATTTACCAAGTAATCAAAGTTAAACAGTGTTGTTTTTGTATGGTCATATTTTTATTTATAAACCATAGATAGTAGGTATTTACAACAATGCAAGATTTTGATGTGGAGTTCAACTGATTATGGACTTCCAGTACACCTAGGAGGTTTATTTAAGTAAAGACAAATATCTATTGAGCTACAGACTTTTCCCGATTTTAAAATTCTCGTTTTTTTTCTATTAGCCGTGGAAAAAATATTCCCAGTTGGTAAATAATGATATTTTAAAATATTTCTTCGACATCGCTGAGTCTATCCCCCCCCCCCCCCCCCCCACACCTTTGTTGGTTCCCACTTTTTTTTCTTCACACTTGTATGTCCATTAACTCTAATCCTCAAAACTGTCGCCGATGGACTAGTTAGTCCTCTTCTGGTAAGATCATTGAAATAGTTAGCATCTGTGTCATGCACAGCTAAAAATTCAAAACAACAACGGCATTCCAAACGAACAGACAGTTTGTAGAAAGCATAACCACAAATGTACAAAACTGAGGATTCTGGAACCATGTCAGCTGTTAGTTGACTATTACTTTCACTAATCACATCCAAAAAATATTCATCTATAGAATGTTTACAATGGGACCCAAAACACAATGAAATGGAAGCGTGTACCACACAAAATCTCAAATCAAGTAAATCACACGAGAAATAAACGTACTGGACAGTAAAACAATCTGAACTAAATCAGTACTACTGCACGTGGCTGTGTTGTTGACCTGCCTAAACGCATTGTTGCCAAACTTCAATGTTCCGGCCTCTTCGTGTGACGATAGAAAGAATAGTTTGTGGTTACTGGTGAGGAGGACGAAGTTGAGATGATTGTTCAGCGTACCGAATACTCATAGGTACTTGTGAGGGAGGATATGGAAAAAAAACCCACAACACAAAGGATACAAAGGCTCTCTTTAAAGATTGGGGGATTAATATTGAAATTAACTTTAACAATACTAAAGTTTGAACACCCTATAGATTAAAGGTGTTATCATTTTAGCTTCCCAATTACGTGACTGGTACATACATTTACTTAGCTGTCTAGTAATACATTAACACTATACCATGAGAGTCTTAGTAATAGTTTGTCTTATATATAACAAATTTTATTACATTTTATACATGTTACAATTTTATATAATAAAAGAAACAAAAGATTATATTCACATAAGGGCCGGTATTATGGCTAGAGGCTAAATATTGCTATCGAGAGGTTAAAGTTAGCTACCATTAAAGGTTATCAGCCACGTTAATATTTTACGTGTTTTATGAACTGAATTTATCCGCTGGATAGCTATCTGTAAGATAAATATATTTTTACGTAGAAAAAACAATGTTGGTACTCTTTTTACTGGTGTGCGCATGCGTATAAGGCCAGAGGCAACCGCTACAACCTAGTGAGTGGCGAGAACGTTCAACATTTGTTAAATAATGGCGGCTAAACGAGTGCGAGGAAACAGCGTGACGTGGGCGCAGAAGCTAAGTTGTCGTGTAAGTACTAATTTCGATGTCTGCCAAAATGTGGTCAATAGTTGGATACAACGTTAACAATATTTCATTTATTGTACTCATTTTGATAATTTGTTCTTATATAAATATAACTCTACAAATAGCTTGTTAGTTTATATAAAAGTGTGAATTAAATGTTCTAACTTTATATAGTTAGAGCCCACGCCTGTGCTTACTAAACATCTGAACCACGATTTTAACCTAATAACAGATTCTGATAGAAGAAATCTCATTAAAAACAACGCGTCACTATGGCAACAACCATTTTAACTTTCAGATAAAAGATATCAGGTACTTGAACCTCCCGATAAAAATGTGATGGATAAATACATTTTATCTGGCAGATAAATGCTATCTTACAGTCATAAGACGCACTTTTAACTTATCCACCAGATAGAAGTATTTATCTACCAAATTAATCCATCCAGGAGTCATAAGACCGGCCCCTAGTCTATGGATTATTCTTTGGTTAGTCTTTATACTGAAATTTGATTTAGTTCCTTACACTGCGCTCTGTTGAGGGGGTAAAGTACTACTGGTGCTGGTGGGTGCCGGTCGCGGTGGCTCAGAGGACGCGTTTCTTCTGACCTTGTTTTCGGGGCGGTCATTAAATGTCGCATTACAATGATATACACATTAACATTTTTAATTTGAGGAGGAGGGAGATCATTTTAAGCTAACACTTCCATTTATCTCTAAATTTAACTAAAGTATTTTTAATCAAATAGCCGAAGCTGTTATTAATTTTAGAGAGGAATTCACCATCTAGATAACATATTCTGAAAATTGAAAAATAACACCTGGACACGGGTCCCGGGTTCAATTCCCGTGTCCATGTGTCATTTTTCAATTTTTCACAATAAAATATTTTTGTAAAACTGCCACATCAAGTTTTGTCTTATTTTTGGATGTAAGCCTACTAACAATGTTCACATCTTTTCAGTGAAAGGTATAATACTAATATTTTATCATGATAAAAGATGCATAGTTAGTTTTATACATGTATCAATCGGGGATCGTTTAGCTAAGACTATGCTGGAAACTTTTATTTCTTACGTTGAAACTTAACTCAGATCTACTTTTTGTCTTCATTTTTGCGTCAGTGAGTATGTCGTAAGTGGCCAACGAATATCGATTAAGAAAAATGAGCCAAATTAGTTAAATTACACTTTTCAATTCACCCATTACCGTCAATGTAGTGGATTATATACGTGTTTCAATAGTTTAGTGAAAACTGATAGCATTTCGTGATAAGAATATAATTTTAATTAATCTGAATGTTCCAGGTTACGATACAGACTCGAATCCAAGGCAGATGGAGCTCTGTTTGAAACCCGTCAGGTCCTCCCTTTGTTGAAAGGTAAGTGTCTGTTATGTTTTTAACAAATGGAAAATAAACTGATTCACGTTTATGTCAATTATCATTTTGAGATAGGATTCTAATTTTCGATGTCTAAAGGGTTCTCTGGGAATAATGTAAGAAAATGTAGTTTTTCACTTTTACTTCGTAATTAATCTAATCCAGATAAAAACAACTATATAGCAGGTTTTGGAAAGATCAATTTATTAAATCTGAGACATTGCAAAACGCTAACCAACGAAAGAGAGTGACGAGGAAAATAAATGGTACGGCGCACCGCACAGACTTTCTCTCTCTTTCTATAAACTCGTAAGATTTCTGAACGGAATAATGTACATTATATCATCACAACTCCACATAAGAATACGCATAAAATAATATACAATGATATAGAATAAATGAGAAAAGAGGCGCATCTTTGTCCATCTAAGAGCATTTCAAACAGTTTAATGTCTTCCACAAGGGTCAACACTTCGTATTACAATTTCGATTTCTGGTTAAAATTTTAAAATTTTATAAGGTGTTGCAGATCTTCAAGTCATCGCATTGATATTTAATTATTCATTTATACATTTTGACCAATAAAAAATGTAAATATTGACTATTGAGTCTAAAATGGAGATAGATCATTGCTGTGCTAACATTTCTCCAAAGAGCTTTAAGGAAAAATAACATACTTTTTTTAGATACTTATATTTAATTACTCTATGGCTTTGGAGAATTATTGCGTTAAGACTTAAGTAGTATATGTTTACAACTAAAGCTCACAAAATTGTATTAATATATTTGCAAATATCTCAGAAACGGTGGCTTTTATAAAAATTTATGTCAAATAAAAGTTTTTTATTTCTAATAGTCCTACAATTTTGCAATGATAAGTTGTTTAGTTTCTCAAATAGCTGTGGAGATACGGAAATTAACGCTTCTGTAAAGTACCCTAAAAATCATTTTCATAGGAAAATGAAAATAGCCAGTCTATTTATAATCTTAATCAACGCCTAGATACAAATTTTAATCAAAATCATTTGAGCAGATTTTGAGAAAACCAATTTTTTCTCTTTTCGCCCTTCAGTAAACTACCCTTAATTTTAAGTTTTTATAGACACACAGACAGACGGCATTGCAAAGAATATTTTTTAGGGGTGTGGGGGTCATGAGACGTCGACATCCATCAACATTTCAGGTTAGTTTTTTTTACGGTCGCAATACTTAAACTTTTATGTCCAAAAAGTTAAAAAAATCATATAATTGCGTATATATTGAAAGTTATTGATTTTATAAAAATATGTTTCGTATAAAATATTTGTATTATAAATATATATACATATTTGTAATGCTAAGTAAT
This sequence comes from Timema podura, assembly GCA_033556935.1. NCBI lineage: Eukaryota > Metazoa > Arthropoda > Insecta > Phasmatodea > Timematidae > Timema > Timema podura. The sequence continues at coordinate 59,163,357 of JAVRXN010000004.1, forward strand.
TTCATATCTCAAATAGTTTCGGAGCTATTATAAAAAATGTTAATTTACGCATCAGACCGGAGCCCTTAAAGCCATTTTGCCAAAATATTGAGGGTAGCCATTTTGTTTGTAATATTTATTAGTGTTTATAAATGAAATTTAATCAAAATCGTTACAGCCGATTTTGAGAAAATCGTTTTTTTCTCTTTTTTCCCTTCAGTAAACTACCCTTAATTTTAGGGGTAGATATCCAATTCCAAAAACCCCTCGGGGCAACCCTATGAAAACCCTAGATATCAAGTTTCAGCTCAATCGGTAAAATAGTTTAGGCTCTAGTTGGAGGTACAGACAGACAGACAGACGGAAATTCAAAAACCACTTTTTCGGATTCAGGGAGTCATGAAACGTCAAGATTCATCAAAATCTCGAGTTCGATTTTTTTGACGATCACCATACTTTCTCTACCTGTAAGATAGAGAGAAAGTAAAAACAATCTAATGTTAAAGAGTTAAAACAAATTAAAGCTACAGAGTAATAATTCATAGTTTTAAGAAGGAAATTAGTTATCAAAATTTCTGATCTAATTCGATTTGGCTATTTCGAAGACATGATATTTAATTTTTCACAATTTGGCCTTTTTAAGGAACTTTATTTTAAGACCTATAAACATGTAAACTTTTATATATTTTCATGGTCGTTTAAAAGTTTTAAAACAATTTATGCAGACAAACATATAGGCATTGCCTTTTATAAAATATAACATATAGGCCCTACTGAAATCAACTTGATATCTTTACTTTCTCTATAACATTAGGAATTCGAAAGTTCATTACGGCACCTATACCTGTCAAACCACGGGAGGTCGGGGCAAGAGATATGTTTAAGTCCGTGGCCAGATATTGCAATGATTTGATCGTTGATAGACACACTCGACGTGGATGTACGTGCAACGCTAACAAAGACTGAGAATATCAATGATCTCGAACATCATACGATGGAAGTATACATCATTAACCTTTATTTGATCAGAGCTACCTAATATACACGCCAATTCAATGGGTTGGACAGTTATATGTTGGATTGTGAACTCCAAACCATTTTACTAACAAATTTAAGGAACATTGTAAAAAAAAAATGGAAATGTATAAACACCATTAATGTAAATAGGTATAAGAACTGATTAAAGTCAAACCTGTTTCAATACATCATAATGACCTCACCGACCCCTAGATGCGATTATCAACGTTTCTAGAATAGTCACAGCAAAATTAGCGCCAGGCATCACATCAAGGTTTAGCAATCATCGTTCGTCGAATCATGGAACTGGAGGGCAGTTCACGATGAATAGATTTCTGGCGAACCAGGGGTGACTCCACAGCTCTTGATTCGTTCAGATGTGTGACTCATTTGTTGGTTGAAACAATGCGGAATCTTTTGTGTTGTCTTCAATACTGAAACACAATTATGGATGTAAGGCAACACATTATTGCTTATGCTTCCTTGTGTATTGTTATTACAAGATTCATTGAAAAGACGTAAAAAGATGTGGGTGGTGGATGGCGTCGCATTTGAAAAGTATAGAAAGGTAAGAAAATAAATCTGGCTTTCATTACTATGAAATAGTTTGAGGTTGTGTACGATTGTTCGATTGATGAGAAGAAATGTGAATTCAAAACAAATTTTGGTGCTTTAATATTGCAGGTATAATGTATTAGACATTATGAGAGACTCTTTAAAAGGGCCTTCAGGATATTTGGAAGACTTATTGAGAATGAGGGCATCCGACTTCGAGTTTTACCAACAAAAGTTGGACCTAGCATTAAAAAGAAGGATACGAATATGAGACTGAGTATTCCCCTAGAATAAAGACTGGCGATCACTTTACGATTTGAAGCCACAGGCGATAGCTACAGAAGTTTGGGTTTCCTATTCAAATGTTCCAGGCAAACTGTTGCCAATTGTGTTAAGGAATTATGTGAAACTTTAATCCGATTACTAAAGGATGAAATAAAGGTAAATATATATCAGCATTTTCCATAATTTTTGCTAAGCTTTAAGTGAAAAATACAAACTTAGTACATTATGAGTAGTAAACGTAACAATATTTGGTCAGAAAAATACAGCTAGACATTAGAAATAAAGGGAAAGTCTGTGTTGTTTTCTTTAGTGGGTGGTGATAGGGCTGATTCATAGGAGGTGAGCGAGAATATTGAGATTGTTGAGACTGCTGAGAGTATGGTGGGGCTGATGTCATAAGTTGTATGTTGCCCTGTATAGCTACAAGTGGAATTATTCGACGAACTTGGGGGTTTATTTTATTTAAATGGCTTTATTTATGCTGGTGAAGTTAAGGTGTTACACTTAACCAGGTTACAAAAATTTTATAATTAAGAAATATTTTAAGTTTAAAAGAGATAAATAAGCTAAATCAAATAGATATTAAAAAATTAACCATTAGAAAATACATCTTATACCAACCACATTCACAAACATTATTACATGATAAATTATTGCAAATTTCATCTCATTCAGACAACATTATTATTTACTAAATTAATCAATCATTCAAACTACAAAATTTTTATCTATGTGTTTCATTATAAAAAACTCATTTTACACAAAGATATACCAACACATTTATACAGTTTAGCTTCACAGATACTCAAGACCAAAATCTCGAAGTTAAGATCTTATTTTAATGAGTGAATATAATATAGTTCTTTTTTGAAATAAGTTAGCGTAGTCAAATTCTTAGTGTTGGTAGGTAGCTCATTCCGTGGCCGAGATATCGCTACAGTGAAGGACTGAGAGTAGGACCGGGATTTGTGTGAGGGTATACAGAGAACGGAAGAATTGCTAACACGTGTGTTAAGCCGATGTTGGTTTTTCATGAACTGAAAACGGGATGAGAGATACTCCCGGGATGATGAGTTAAGAATTTTGAAAGCTAAATTAAGAGAGTAAAATGAATGTCGCTCTTTTAGTCGTAACCATTCCAGTTTTTTGAAGTATGGTGTTAGGTGGTCGAAGTATTTTAGATTGTAAATGAAACGGAAATATTGGTTTTGTAAGCGTTGGAGTCGATTAGATAGTTCCTCTGTTAGGTCATTGTATACACTGTCAAAGTAGTCAAAATGAAGCAGTAATCAGACTTTGTATTAGCAAAGCTTTAAGTTCAGATGGTGAGAAATGGTTAAGTCTTTTGAGAGTGTGTAAAGCAGCGTAGCTTTTTTTTTTTTTTTTTGCAAATGTTGGTCACATGGCCCACCCAAGTCAAATTTGTGTTCATTATTACGCCTAAGTTCCTTTCACGCGAAGTCAGAGGAACTATAGGTATAATTTAACAATATATCTGGAATAAAAGAGCGATTTATATTAGACAAAAGTATATGTGATCCGATAATCATTGATTGTGATTTAATGGGATTAATCATTATACCGTTATTAAATGACCATTCACAAATTGATTTCAAATATACATTTACTCTATCAACAGTTGAAAATAAGTTAATACTACTGTCAGATAAATATACTTTTAGATTATATGCGTATAGGTGATACAATAAGACAGATAAGAAAGTAGGTCATTAATAAATAGGGAGAATAATAGTGGTCTCAGAATAGACCCCTGCGGTATGCCGTTGTCTACAGGGCTCCAGGTAGTGCCATTTATTACCAACCTCTGCATGCGGCCATACACGTAAGATCGCATCCAACGAATGCAGCTCGGGGAAAAATGGAAGTAATACATAAGTTAATATAAAAGCAAGTCGAAATCTACACTGCCTTACCAAAATCCAAAAGTGTTAAAATAGTTAATTTCTGACTGTCCATGGGAATTTCTGACTGTCCATGGGAAGTCTAATATCATCAGTAACATTAAGCAAAGCTGTACAAATGCTGTGACCCAGTTGGAAGCCTGATTGGTTTATAGATAATAGACCTTGTTCATTCATAAATTTGTGAATCTGATGATTTGCAAAGAACTATAATCCTTTTGATAAATAGGGAAGAATATTGTCTTATAGGTTGATAGTCATCAACACTGTTAGGCTAAGACTTTTTGTAGATGTCATATTATACTACAACATATTATCATTCTGCATATAAAATGTGTGTTATATAACTGGTGTATGTGATATAATAATTAGCCAGTTAGATTCAAGTTCTATTAATGGTTTTGTTCTACTTAGATAGAAATTTGGTATATTAGTTTTGCCTCTGTGCACTAATAATAACAACCTTATATTTAATGTTCGTAATTTACTAAATTATTGCCATTTTACATTTGATATGTCTTTAAGACTTCTTGATTGTACGTGAGTTAAGGGTGAATTTGTATTTGCTATGGGACTGACTCTTCCATCTCTTCCTTCCTTTCCTTCTGCATCTGCGCTCTGGAACTGGAGCTCGAGTTCTTCAGACTGCCGCCTTGAGCTGGGAAAGAAATCGCCGGACGATTCCACCGATCCTATGTCTGCGATTTAGTACCGGTCACCTACACCAAAGGGGCGAGAGGCCTGCAAGATTTTTCTTCGCCATCACCTGTTAACTCACTCCTGGGGTGTCTTTGATCAAAAGGGTAGGAGAGTTGTAGCATGTCATTGATATAATATGACATCTACAATCAAAATTCTACAAAGACAATTAAAACAAGACAACAAGTACTAATCTATTACAATAAGATGTGGCAGGTGGTGACTCACTCTGAATTGATATTGCCGGGAAACGGCCAAGCGTCGAGGAACATCGCTCCATCGCACCATTTCGATATCGTGAGCATTTCCATGTCTGGATCGAGGGGCACACGTCGATGAAAAGAGAGATTATTGTCTTGGCTCGTCACTCAGGCTGACAGCGCTAGTGAGAAGGTGGATTTATTTCTCAATTCTCCCCCCCTTCTCCCCTTAGATCTCCATGTCCTGTCCATGTTATATTGCTATATAACAGATTATCCGTGGGTCACATTTATATATTTCATTGCATTTATTCACCGGAGAAGGAACTACTCCATACAACTTCAGCACTGAATAGTACTGGTGGCCACGATGTGTCAGGCGTTGGTCTCACCACCGCGTCGCAGAGGAAGCATCTTCTGAGAATATTGAGTATCATGTCAGAATGTCTGAAATTGCTATTTATGTCCATCAGACATAGGTTCATGCATTAGAATGTCTTGCTTTATTTTATATGTCCATCATATATTGTGTATTGTGTTAGAGTGTCTAACACTATTTTTCTACGTCCATCAGACATAGTTTCTTAGGTCAGATAGTCTGACGAATATTTCCCTATGCCAATAAGGCCTAGTTTAAATACAAGGGCTCTATGCTCTACATATGTATAGGACCAGGTGATTGAATATATTGAGTCCATGAATTAGATCTCGACCCGCCTCGGTGGCGTAGTTGGCTAACGCGGTAGTCGTGTTGAGCCCGACTGCCGAGGACGTGGAGATCGAGGTTCGAATCTCGGTCGGGTGAACTGGGGGTGGTTTTTCCTAAATGGTTTTACACCCTCCCTCCACGCAAATGCGGGCTCACTTCATCTATTCAACCTTCCCAATTCCTAATCCATTAGGGTAATTAGTACTTAAGCGTATAACCCGAACGGGTAGTAAGACGCAGTGCTAAAAAAAAAATTAGATCTCCTTTTCTAAGTCCTTAAGACATTGTTATATTTTTATGACACCCTAAACGGTATGATCCTGTTTAGGATCTCTTTATGGCAACAATCAGATCACCTAACATTTTCTTCTTGGACCTAGTTAGGTCAGTGACTAGTTGCAGTCACGATTACACCCTTGTTTGTGTAGCTATTTACGGTGCACAACCTGTGGGAGCACTTCTAGATTGAAGTAGTGGCCCGTGAGGATAATTTTTTTCTTTCAGCCCCATCAGGCGCCATATTTATCTTAGTGTTCAAAGATAGTTATTATTAGCTATTGTATGCCCTAGTAAGGGGTAGATGTATACATTTACTATTGATTGATCTGGCAGTACTCATTTGGAAATGACCGGCCATAGTAAATTACTGTGTATATGCCTGATTGTTAGCCATCTATTATTTGTAAAATAGAAGCTCCTCTTATAGGATATTATTCTTTGGTTTTTCGTAACTCTCCTTGAGGGTTAATACAAGAAAGCTAGCTTAAATAATATTCTCCTTAGTAACTCTAAAAATATAGGATTTGATGGTATAATTCTTTTCTCGATTGTTTCATTATTTTTCATGATTATACCTCTCAGGTATTAGTCTGGTATTGACCTGGCTAGATTGTTTGTTTGTTTGTTTGTATATTGCCTAAAACATAATTCCCCTTTTTACTTTTGCCGAGTCGTGGCAGACGCTTCATCGTTCGAGTAAGAGCGAATATCCCTATTTCTAGAGTTATTAAACTAAACTAAAGGTTCTATCTAACCTATGTTGGACAAAGTAATAATACCAATTCGTCCAACCTAATGTGTTCTACCTCCATAACGGACTACAGTTATAATTAATTAATTCAATTAAAATCTTGTCACTCATATTTAATTCTATTTCTTTTTGTTTACTTTTAAATAAACTTATTTGTTAAACTTTTATATTTCTGTGATGCATCTTCCTTCCCTATCCTTCATCAGGTATAACTTATTTAAGTACCAGCATTCGTTTCTTTTTCTACGAGTTAGGAAAAGCAAGGATTCATTTTTAGGTAAGAATATTATTTCAGCCCACTTCCAAATAGTTTAGAAATGACCATTCATTAGAGAATAGTTGAAAATATCTGTTAAAATAGGAAGGATGCTACGTATAATTTTTTGTAATATTATAATAGATATCTTGTCATATCCCTGGTCTTTAGATTTTTAGCGCATGGTAGACTTACATACGTCATTCAGATAATAAGAACAAATAAACTGTAGGCCCAAGTTTGAGCAGGATATTGTGATTTATTAATCGAAACATCATGCTATCTATTTCATGCAATGCTAATTATTGAGTAATCTCTTTCACTCTCCTCAATTTGGTGATGAGTAAATTGGTGAACAATTCTAAATAGGCCTTATCCGATCCATTGCTATGTTTTCCAAGTGGCATGACAGGTGCTTTTAAAAGCTTGTTTTGGCGCTACATTATGATCGATGGAAATAAAATGTAGTAGAATAATTTGTTGATTTCATTGAAAAAAAGGTAAAACCACCGAGAATATTTCAACTATGATTTGGAAAAAATTAGAAAACGATGGAATTGGTATTCAAAATTGTAGAGGACAAGATTTTGATAATGCTGCTTTGATGGTTGGTCAACAAACTGGTGTTCAGAGACTTATCAAGGAATTTAATAGAAAGGCATAAGTCACAAGTAAAAATCACACACTGAATTTGGCGGGTATTCATGCAACTTCTGTTGCTGCGAATTCTATTACTTTTTTTTGGAACTGTGGAAAGTTGGTTCACGTTTTTCTTCCTTGAACCATCTCTGAGATATTCCGACTTAAGTCACTGGTCAAAGTGTCAAGCACGTAGTATAAACTCGATGGAGTGCAAGAGAAGAGGCTGTGAATATATATCTTTGAAAATCTGAAGTGCTTTAGAACTGTGATAAAGAAATTACCAGGTCAGATGCTGGCGTGTTGCTTGGTGCGTTATAATAATTTCCCTTTCTGTGCTTCCTTGGCCTGTGGGAATCCGACCTTCTAGGAATTAACAACACTCAGGCCTACCTCGAAACAAAATAATTAAATGTACAACAAAGTGATATAAAACTCGAGGTTTTGAAAGGATTTTAACTGAAAATATGGATGAACTAGTTAGTATCCATAATATTCAGGGTAAACTAAACAAATCTACGCTATAGTACTCAATATTAGAGATTCCTTCATCTGCGTCGAGCGTATTTAGGGAGGTTTTTTCTAATAGACTTTCCATTCTCTCTCCGTGCAAATATGGGCACACTTGATCTAAATTCAAACTTATCAATTATCATTCCGTTAGCGTTATTAATACTTAAGGAGTTCGAGGTTCAGGTAAACTAGGGGTGTTTTTCACTCTCCCTCTACGCAAATGTGGGCTCAAACCTCCCAATTATCAATCCGTTATCGTGTGGCAGCCATTGGACCAGGATTCGAATCCCCCTGCAGTTTAGTATATTGCGAGAGTGCTGTATTGACCTGGGGGTAGTTTTTCACTCTCCCTCTACGCAAATGCGGGCTAACTTCTGCGCTCTTTAATATTTTATTCCGGCAAAACTGTCACGTGTATATTGCCAGCGCCTTTCTGTCACAACGTATTTTAGGGTCAGAACAGGTGAAACACCATATTCTTCTCTTGGGTTTGGTAACTAAAGGGCATGAAGCACCCGATGAAAGATATCGGGGTTCGAATCTGTGTTGAGGATTTGAATATCTGCCGAGGTGTAATGTTAGTAATTCTCACTAAATGTTTTCCCACTCTCCCTCCACGTAAACGCTGGAACATTTCCTTACTTTCCCCACCACGCAAATGTGGATTCAACCTTCCCAATTCCGAATCCAACTGGACTCACGGTTCTGCTTCTTCTTTCGATCTTTTGTAATATTTGGTTTGGTTGAAGAGCCAGCCTCGTAAAGATTGTTAACTCTTTAAAAAGAGTGCATAGTGATAGATACCCGCCTCGGTGGCGCAATTGGCTAACGCGCCAGATTCGTGTTGAGCTAGACTACCGAGAACGGGGGAGATCGAGGTTCGAATCTCGGCCGGGTGAACTGAGGGTTTTTTCCCTAAATGGGCTACCACTTTCCTTCCACGCAAATGCGGGTTCAAGCTTCCCAATTCCTAATCCGTTAGCGTAAATAGTATTAAGCGTATTATAACCCGAACGGTTGGTAAGACGCGGTGCTAAAAAGAGTAATAGATAGCAAACTGGCCTACACTATATGACAAAGTGGTAATCACTGCTTCGGTGGCCGCATGGTCTAACGCTCTACTCTCGCATCAGGCTATAGACTGCTGATTACGGGGGGAGATTGAGGTTCGAATCTCGACCGGGTGTACTGAGGAGGTAGTTTGAGCCCATACCTGCACTTGGAAGTTTTCACCCTCTCATAGTTACACTAATATTTTATACACCGGTGGTCGCGGGGCTACAAGTCGTCAGGCTCGACCTAAGGGGAAATAAGTGTAGCAAAAAATGCTGAGGAAAAAACGACTGTTTATAGGTAGATTTCAATTTTTATACAAAGATACTTTTAGGAAATAAAAACTTTTTTCAACCAACATTTATAAAATAACACTACAGTATCGGTGATATTTTATAGGTATTAATAGTATATCAAAATAGGTTGCTGCAGATCACTTGTCTTGACGTATAAATACGTGAAATTAGATCTAGTGGCTATTCCTATGAAAATGGGGCTGTAGTTCGGTGAGACGGTGCTCGGCTGTCATGTTCATCTCTAGGATTCGGTTCGAATCTCGTTGGAGTGCAGTGGCAATAAATCTCGATATTGAGATTATTCTTGCATATATATGTTTTCTCTCTTGCGGGCCGGACCAACCGTCTATATTAATGGAACAGGAATCTATAATAATAAAAGGAAGTGTTTGTTTGTGTGTGATACCCAGCCAAGTCTACGACACACAGAGATCTGAAATTTCTAACATAAGTGTAAGGAAGTGGGTCCGAATGCACCTCGAAACAGGGTTTTTAATTAGGCTATTTTTAACAAAATACCGCAGTGGGTCACGGTAAACGCAGTGTGGGATTGCTAAAAGGTAAGTGTGCCCTCATTTGCGTGAAGGTAGATAATTAAACCCTTTGGGAAAAAACACATCAATTCATCCGACCATATTTGATCCACATCACGGGCAAAAAAATACTAGGTCCTTTGGTAGCAATGTACCGTCACAATGCATGGTCTAAGGCGCCACTAGACGAGTACTTTTGATCGACGGTTTTATCACACAATTTTACGGTCCGTACGGCGTCAACAATATTTACCAACTGCTGTAACTTGTCCATTTATAAACCGCTCTACAAAGCTTATAAACAGACGATCAAGCGGTCTCCCAGCAGCACAAATGCGGGTATACATCTCGCCCTGTGACAGGAGGAGGTAGGGTGTTCGAGTCCCTGCAAGGTCTACAAACGATATATTGCTACGCTAAAAGTCCCGGGTTCGAATCCCGTCAATGATATTTAGCAGAAGTAAGCATAAATAATAGCTTTGACTGTTTTCACATTTCAACCCTCCGCAAATGATGGTACATCACTAATTTTATTATTCTGTCTCTCTCATTCGGGCGGTGTTGGAGGGTTCGGTTGCCAATGACGCGCCAATGTGGGTACACCACTCACCCTGTGATGTCCCTTAGAGGGCAACAAACGCTAATTACTTCACATTTTAAACCCTGGCAAATGCTGTTATACATTTCGCCTGGTCAAAATCAGCTCTTATCTCACGCTTGCCTGTCGTGCGTGTGTACCGAGGCCGGTTTCCTCCATCATAGTTCAAGGTTTGTGCTCCTGATGGGTAGTAAGACGCTGTTATAAATAGCGATAAGCTTAACTTCTTGGCTATTAGCAGGGAGGTAGGGGGATTTAATCCAGGTCGACCGTGTCGCATAAATGCAAGTATATATTTTATATCTTCCTCAAGTCTGATATTACTTATGTTATTTATGTACTTATATATTATCACGTCAAAATATAGTTGCGAACATTAAATTCGATATTACTTATGAATTAATGTAAGAATTATATATCATTATTAGCACCGCGTCTTACTACCCGTTCGGCTATAAGCACTTACGCTAATGTAGGGTGAGTGTGAGATGTAATGGAGGACCTACAGTTTAACGTGGAATCCGAACCACTGTGGAGGCCTGGCATTCCTCACATGAGAACATTAAATGATTTTTCTGTTGTTATAAATAGCTCGAGGAATAAAACGGGTGTTTTCACTTTATCCTTGGGTAGCAATCTACCATCACAATGTATCGATGGTCACATGGTCTAAGGTGTCACTAGACTGCTGGTGATCGACATTTGAAGCAAATGCGGGTACATATTCTACCTGGTCGACCGGAAAAATGGTGGGGTGGAGGAAGTACGACCGTTTTAACAGACATTAGCCGTGCTAACGATATCGAGTTTCGAATCCCGGTGTGCACGCTGTTTAAATGTCAGGATCATCTAATTCTGGTCGAGGGAAATCGAATTGCTGCCGTGTAAACTGTAGATATTTCTTAATCATCCCCATGGCTGATACCTACATCCGCGAATGTCGACGGACGATAGCATACAACCAATTTTAGTAGACTTTATCGGTGGGGGATGGAGGCCATTAACTGAGCAATCCAAAGCCCCATAATAAGAGCTGTGTCAATGCTTTCCAGTTGTCGGAAAAAACCCATTACCACATGGGGGGGGGGGGATTACGACATCATTCAGGGTCGTGATCTATTCCTGTCTTGTCGACCCACCAAACTGGCGCCGGGTTGCGACACCGGGCAAACCCATTACCACATAGCGGTTGCGACACATGCCTTGAAGGAGGGGGGAGTGAGAGGAAAAGTGAAAGGGGTCTTACGGCCGTGATACGCTGTCAATTGCTTGGTGGCCACACTCTTCGCTAAGCGGCCGTTGGAGAAAGGTTCCTGCTGCCCTCGTGAGTAGGGTTGGTGAACGGGGTCTTACGTGCTCTGCGACTGGCCGGCTGCTCAGCGGTCACACTCTATGCTCTGCGCCCAGCCAGAGAGGATACTCACTAGCGGCGCTGTGGACCGCATGCCAATAAAAAACTCCAATGCCCCGTCCCATTTATACCCTGACAAAAAAACCATTGATCTCAAATAAAAAAATACAAGTACCAACAGAAAAAATATATTGAGCACACATTAATAACCATCGAGCACAAATACAAGTACCAACATGTTTGGAACAAAAACCAACATGTCTGGAACAATAACCAGAATGTCTGGAACAAGAACCAACATGTCTGGAAAGGGGGTCAACGGCAGGAGGGGGAGGGCGAGGAGAAAAGCCAACAGCCAATCAGAGAACGACAACAACATTACGTAATCATCACCATACACACACTCTCCACGTCGGGGTCAAAGGTCAAAGGTCAAATTGTGCTGAAACGCTGGGTTAGGTCGTTACAGGCGCATATTATATCTATCAAACCACCTATATCTTAGTTAAGAGAAATTAGGCATTAATTACATGTTAATACTCCTTGCACGCGTAAAAAGTGATTGATTATTATTTAAGCTTTACATTAACCAATGTGTGCTAGAGATGGTTGTCGTCCTCGGTGGTATTGTGGTAAAGTTCTCACCTCAAAACTCAATGATCTTGGGTTCAAACCCAGCAAGGGTTGACGGATTTCTATCGAGGGATAAAAATTCGTAGCACAACTTCCTTCGGAGGAGAAGTAAAGCGGCGATTCTCATATAGATTGTGGCACACCTTACCCGGAAAAATTGGTAGGATTTCGCTCTTACTCATAGAAATTCTCATGTTCTTATCTATTCAGTTGGTTCAGAAAGTGCACATTAAATATCTCAAATAATTAACTAAAAAATATTAAATTAAATATAGGTGGTTAAATAAACGTTTTTGAAAATGTTTCTAAATAAACTCTTTGTTATGTAGGTTATTATGAAAAGTACGACCATTTTAAAACACGTTTTAGGTTAATTAGATTTACGCAGAAATTAAATATAATTATAATTTGAAATCCCCCATTTATTGCAGTTTACTTATAATTTTTGAATTGCTCATCGTGAATTCGCTGTGTAGCAAAAATTAAATGTTAAAATAAAAGTGAAATACCAAAGACCGAGATCTTATTTAGACTAAAGTTTAAGCTGGTAATGGTTATTGTTTTGTGATTACAGCCAGGAAATGGATGCTGGACTTTTCATCGATCCGACTTTAGACAAACAGTGCGTTGAAACAGAAGAAAGTGATGAGATATATCAGCGGTTCCCAAACTTTTTGAGTCGCGGAGCACTTCTCAGGAGAGAAATTCGTGACGGAGCACTATCGTTGCCCTTAGACCATGTTTATTTTTGGCTGTTTTTACGTAACTAAATTTACAAGTTGCTAGTAAATTTTTTTATCATATAACAAAAGCACGAATTATTTTTCGAATTCAAAATATCTTAAATTTTGATCCAAAATTAATTTTTCCTATTGAAAGACATTGAAAGACATTGAAAATTAGAATTTTAAATATAGTTTTTTCTCTAAACACCAATTTTGCACATGTACACGTGTATTCGGCATAAAGGCGACGATATTTTCACCTAGCACCTACATAGGTAGTAACCGAATGACAGCATTATTGGCTCTGGAAACGAATTTTTAAGCATTTGGACATGTTAAAGTGGGGATGCAGTGGACGCAAGAAAAGGCGAGTGTTTTTGCAGTTTTTATAGCAATACACTTTTTGGATCAAATAAATAAAATATTGCTCCTATAGAATCATAGAGCTTAATTTTCTTTACATGGTGATATCAACATATCTTGAATATCTGTTAAGGATGCCCTGGAATTTAATAACAAATTTTTCTCTTAATTTAAAAAGTTTCTCAGATAATGCTGCTCTGCTCACGACAGATATTCAAGAACTATTGAGGTCACCATGTGAACAAAATTAAACTCTCTGTTTCTATAGAAGCAATAGTTTGCTTATTTTGGAAAAAAAAAAGTTTTACTCTAGAAACTTTAAATTAACTCTCCTTAACTCACGCCCGCTGCATACTCACCTTAAACATCAAGTTTTATTTCATTCTAAATATTTTTTTTCTCCACTAATTTCAGAGAAATAAGGAACTTACTTAAATACATAAACGAAAACCAACAACAAAAAACATAAAGTAATGCAACACATTTGAGAACAAATTCAAAGTAGGTATTGTAAATATACAATGCTACTCACATATATAAGGTATTACAGTTTCAAAACAAAAAAATGTAGCTTGGCATCGAAAAAGAACGATAAAGCATAGCCAAAGAACTTAGATTCCAATGAGAGGGATGGGACTGTTTTGATTTCCACAATGTGGCTATATCTGGTTTAATTTGAGACAGCTGCAACCAAATATCTGGCTCTGCATTCAGGCGGGATCTATATTTTGTTTTAGTAGCCACATAAGCAGATAATTTTGATTCACATAAGTAAGTTGTTGTAAAGGGTTAAAGGATGATTTTCGATTTATCTGATAAAACTTTAAATTCATCTTTTAGCTGACACCGGAATTCTGTTAGTGAATTCTTAGTTGCAAAATTATCTTTTACCACAGAATCTGATGTCCAATCAATCATACACTCATACTGGTGTGATGTTAGACAGGCTGACTTTTCCGTTACAGCAGAGTATGGGTTTACAACCCAACAGTTTTCTTTTATTTTATCATGGAATTCTTCTTGAAAATAAAAGTTGAAACTATCAAGCAAATTTAGCAGATGAACGTGAAACTCATTTCAGATATATTCGGATACGTCAGATTCTAGTTCTTCTCTAAATTCTTTTACCATTGGGAAATTATCAAGATTTAGATTTTTCATTGAATCCGCCCAAAACTTTATTTTCTTTTTAAACGCTTGTACTTTATCGCTGGCGTCAAAAACGGTTACTGCTTTCCCTTGAAGTGAGATACTTAAGTCATTAACTTTTTTTAATGTCTACTAAATACGCCAATTTCATAACCCAATGCTCATCACACAGCCTGTCTCCCAAAGAAAAGTCATTGTCAATCAGGAAGGTTCTGACTTCAGCCCTCATTTCAAAGAGCCGAGTCAAAGCTTTGCCACGAGAAAGCCACCTTACTTCTGTGTGAAGAAGTAAAGAGGTATGTAGACTCCCCTTGTCATCACACAACATTTTGAATAGTCTTGTATTTTTAGGTCGTGATTTGATAAAATGAATTATTTTCACGCTTTCATCCAAGACTTCTTTTAGGAAGGGTGGCATTTTTTTCACAGTAAGGGCATGGCAGTGGAGGACGCAGTGGCTACTGCTGCATTCCTTGACTTTTTGTTTTATTCTTGAGATAGCACCAGATGTCTTCCCAGTCATGGCCTTTGCGCCGTCCGTGCACACATCAACGCAGTTATCCCATGGGATGTCACTCACTGTGAAAAATTATTCTATTAATTTGAAAATTTCAGCGCTAGTTGTGTTAGTTGGTAAAGGCTTGCAGAGAAACAGATCCTCTTGAAAAGACTCCAAGTATTGGTAGTGTACAAATACTATTAAAATTGCCAATTCAGCCACATCCATTGATTCATCCATTTGGAGCGAAAATTTAGTGCATTTTATTCGTGAAAGTAAAGTAGCTTTCTCCTCCTCTGCTAAGTCCCCGATTCGTCGCGAAATTGTGTTATTTGACAAAGGAACGGTGTCTACTAGTTTCATGGCTTTTAAATCCGGCATACATTCATCTATGTCCTTTACGCAAGGCTTAATAAGGTTTTTAGCGATGGTATGGTCTTCCCAGCTTGAGCAACTCGGTAACTGACTAAGTAGGACGCCATCAAAGCCTGTTCATTAACTGTTTTTGAGTGATAAGATATAATTTTCTGGGCTTTTTTAAGTTCACCATACTTCCTTCTGAAGAAATAAGTCGGTTTGCCCTTGCATTCTGGATGGACCCCCTCTAAATGACAGCGAATATTTGCTGGGAACATCGCACTGTTTGGCAACACTTTCATGCAAACTACGCACTGTGGTTTGTTGTCACTAGTCTCAACAAATCCAATATACAAATAGGAATCGTGGTACCTCCTTTTTATTATTTTTTTACCTGTGGCACTGGTCTCCGAAGAACTAGTACTAGGCAGTTCTTTCAACAGTTCAGAAGTTTCTGTCGCACCTACTGTCGCTGATTCGTCCAAAAACCCTACATCCTGTCCAGAAATTCTAGCATTGGCAATTGCTCCATCTTCTTCCACACTAAAATATAAAAATAATATTCGTATCATCTGGGTAAATAATATTAATTATAATAATAAATGTCGAGTATTTAATAAAATAATTGATCGAAGAACCGTTGCTCCTAAATTAACGTTGAATAACGTTTAATAGTGTAAATGTTTCTCACATGTACGCTCACAATTCTTGTTAAATGTGAGTGGCCATCTTATTTTATCGCTTGGTGACATCAAATTGGCTGCAGCTTCAAGGTTACTACCAATTAACAGGACAAAATTCGAAAACAACCTGAGCTGAAATCTGTTTTTTTTTTAAATTGCAACAATATATACAACATGCTATGCATAGACTGAAAGGTCTTTATTTACTATTTAATTTGTATAAAGTTGTATGTACCTTAGTCCCTATCTCTTCTTATAGGTCCTGTGTTATTGGCGTCCAAAGCTGTTATTTGTTTTAATGACACACGCTCTTATTCTAGCAGACCCCGATAGATAAACATTATTCAACATTTAAAAAAATGCATCTAACATGATATTTGGACATACCTGTTAGCTGTTGATGCTTCCATAGCTACTGGAGGAACTGTGGCGGAGGTTTTAATAGTCTTTTTTTAAGAATTCAGACTTCAGCCAGCGGTTCATTGAAAGCAAATCTATGATATTTTCTAAATCACTACGTAGGTGCTCCAAAAAACCTGTAATGGGCAGGGGTTTCGTCCTCAAGAGGGAAGAGCCATTAAAGTTATTAGCGCAATTTTTTTTTAAAATCACACACCAAAAGTACTCGTGAAAAAATAACACCGCACTGCAATTTGATTCGTTTCGACTCTCGACTGAACACTGAATGAACTGCAACCGAATGAAGGTGCGAAGAAACACGAGTTTTTAATATACAATAGAAACTTTCCAGAACATTCTGTAAAAGTGTCAAAGCTAACAATCGGATCTTTAAGCAAGGTAAGGCTCTCATTGAGCCGGGGTTATCTGGCACCATTGAGCCCCTCTGTCAGGTTTCGCCGCGTGAAGTCTGTGTGCTTCGCGGATTTTCTCAATGTTTTGTGTGGTTCCGAGAAAATGCGGGCGGGTAAACCTGACTGAGGTGACGCATGACAATGCACTTTGGATCCATAATACTTGCTATATACACTGCTTTACGGCACGCTGCAGGAGTTAAATTATTTATACATAATACTTATCTAAAAACAGTTCAAGACCGCACAAATAAACAATTTTGAGATCTTGTCACATTTATTTTATTTACAATCTCTTCGCAGAGCACACTTTGGGAACCGCTGAAATATATGGCGGAGTCTCTTGACGAACCGATAGGGATAGTGAAGCTGCTGAATATGATCGGTAGCTACAGTAGAAAGTTGTATTTGTGTATGTACAAACACAATGCTGATGAGGCACCCGATGATAATACAAGAAACGTAGGTGTCTATGAAGATCCTCATATGCACTTCGTTCTACTTGATGAGCATAGACTTTATTCCACTAAACACGTCTCCCTCAAAACTCACGTAAGGATCAGAGGGGACCGCTTAAGAGAGGAAAAAGACAAGACTAAATACCACCAAGTAGGCATCACAGAAGAAATAAAATATCAGGAAATAGGTATGGTTGTAGTGGAAGACGAAGAAGATTATGGTTGGACAGAAGAAGAATTTGCGGAGGAACCAGAAGAGTTTGACCAAACCTCTTCAAGATATTTCCGTCTCCTTTATGCCTTCTTTAATGGACTAACAAGTTTTATCAACGAATTCAAGAATTAGTATAAACAATTAATATCCACTATTCCCTCTCGATAAATAAAGGCGATTTTTTTTAAGCATATGATATTTATACTGTGTTTATGAATTACACAAGCAAGTAAAAAAAGTTTAATAATACCGGTGTGTTTTATATTTAAGCTTTTTGCGTATTTTTAGAGCTGAGTGTTTTTGTTTCTGATTTAACAATAATTAATTATCTTTTATATTGAATCACTTTTCATTGTAATTGTATGTTAATTATGTTATTACAAATACAATTTAAAATCAAACCAAAATATATTTTTTTGACATTTTTATTATATAGATTTCAACTTGTAATTAATTACTTAATTCAAAAACGCTACGTTATTATTATACATGATCACATAATTTCAGTCGTAGTTTACTATGTTGGTTAAATTTAAGTTAATTTTAAATTGTAACCAAAAATTGAGGGGGTTGGGGCAAAATCATGATAATTATCATTTTATGAAAAAGTTTGTCACCAATGATTTCTGTTAGGCTACTTTTTTAACAAAGCTTACAAGCTGTTTTTAAAATAGTCACTCAAGACCTTGAGGAAAACTAATATCAAAGAATATTTTATTCATATTTTATAGCTATATTTAAAAACTTTATAAACATTCTTTAAATTGTGACTAGTTGATATCAAATTTTTTCTTTGTTTGAAATCTTAGAGATTCTAATGTATTTGTTGGCTTTATATGGTTATGTATATATTTTATATATATATATATAATTGATTATTAAATAAAATCATAACTATTTAAAATGCGAAATATGAATGTGTGTCATTCAAACTATTTCAATCGGAGATTTTCTAGAAAAAAAAAATATTGTTGATTTTATTAAATTCTGGTATTTTAAAAGATTTTGATTACTTCTCACTTAAATGTTAATATAAACTCTGTGCTTGGCCAAAGAAGGGCTGTCTCGATGCATCAAGCGTCAATTTTTCAATAAGAACGCTCAACTGTAACCTTAATGTTTTATGTAGAGTGTAAATTCAATTAATCCCATTAGAATAGATATTAGTTTATATTTTAATTCCAAATTGAAAACTTCCCCCTTTATTATTTTTCAGAATCTTTATAAATTGTAGGCAGTCTCTAGTTGTATAATCTTTCGTTTAATTTAAATTATGAAAATCTGTTGGGAATCATTGACGAAAGGGAATATCATTGCGTTTTAAATGGTATATACATTTCTTACTCCTTCTAAGATGACAAGACAAACATATTTTTTAATAACGCTTTGTTTGATTTCACTTATTTATTAAAAAAAACTCCTTGGCGTCAAGCCGCAAGCGAACTATACCAACCTCGCGGCCGCCGCAGGTTGGGAAAGATAATGCCAACATTTGCGAATAAAGGGTCAGCACAGTGAACCTTTCAGCCATTAGGCCTCATATCAGTTTTCTAGAATGGCGCTGCGACTTCCTTATTCAAGTAAATTAGCTCCTCAATTGTCCTCCCGAGACAGAGTTGACCTTGTTCCAGAAAAACACTATTTCACAGACCACTGGATCTGTGGTCAGGACCTCTGGCCAATAGACCACAGAGACGATTTTACTTAATTAAATAGACTATACTATAACTATAACAATAGTAATATTAATGCATAGATTAATACATACTCATGTTTGGAAAAATTGTGTTTATATTGGTTTTTAATTCGCGATTCTCTCATTCTTAAACAGTTTCACAAGTCGCCTTAACATTTTTATTTTATGTATAGTTTTATTTTTTAAATTAATATAATTTTAATGTTTATATTTATCTCTCTTTAAAATATAAACCTTTAATATAGACATATAAACTTAAATACTGGTATACTTCTTCTAAAGCAACAAACAAATAAAAATTAAAGCCGAAGCTATTATTTATGCTTATTAGTGGGAATTACTCCATCTAGATATCATATTATGAAAATTGAAAAATGACACCTGGACACGGGAATCGAACCCGCCTAAGCCTAAGGTCCCGGGTTAGATTCCCGTGTCCAGGTGTCATTTTTCAAGTTTCAGAATAGGAAACAACTAAAAGTTCTAAATGCGAACATAGTCTACATAATATATAATTCAAGCTACATTATGCGTGCATAAGATCAACAAATTCCTCCCCCCTTCCCTCCCCACATCCGATCTTTTACTCGTTGTTTTGCCAGTAACGAGTTGCGGCCCACTACATTATCTTAACAAAGAGGAACACAATTTGGCCGCGTTCCACTGGCCCAATCGTTAACAGCGTCTGAAGCAGGCGGCCGACACGGGTGCACGTTTAACCAGAACAGAATTAATTTCTCACTCTTTGACGAGTAAACAACACAGACCTGCCAACCTCCTACAGTCATATTCACTTTGTGGGGGCGAAGGAACAAGTAATTTCCCTCTGCAACGTTTTGAAACTAATGGAAATTTTAACAATTTAGTGACTTTAGATAAGAGTGCTCATAGAGTTTTGATTTTTTCAACTAAACTTTATAAACATTATGACAACATAATAAGAGTGAAGCGTATTGAAATATTATTTGTACGCCAAGAATGAGTCTATCTCTGGATTTGACAGTATTTTTACCCTCATTGGAGGGCACGTAGACCAAACGTCAAACTCATCAAGTCTGGTTTGCCGGCGAAGGGGAGATTTGGGATCGAATTCCTGTGAATTATATGTAGGGAATTTAATCTTCGATAGTTTTCCGTTCTCCCTCAATTAAATTACAGTTAAATTTAATCTTCCTCATTACTGTGATTGGATATTCCGGACGTAATGTAGTGAGAACAGAAAAAAAAAGCAACAAATGAGGATAAAGATTATGTTTAATTATTATGAATTTGATTAGACTAATAAAAAGTACAAACCCAGGGTATTTGGAAACGACTCTATAAACCTGAGTGCCAGTATTTGTCCGTTAAGTTTAGTACGCTTATGGTTATTAACTAATTAGTCTGAGAGGTGGAAATGGGACATATAGATGGACCCAATTTAAAGAGAATAGAAATGTAAACCACTCAGAGGAATTTGATTATGTCATTGCTTACGTCACCAACTACACAGTAGTTATATTTTAATACTGAAACCACCAAACATAAATATTTTTTAAAATAATAAGAGTAATGATGTTAGTTGGACATTGATGTGTATTTTAAAGCTTAATTTATTATTATAAGTTCCAAAATGTGACTTAATTTTTAACAACTCAATTTGTCTTCCATAATAACTTTGTGTATGTAACACGCCAGCTTATGTACTGAGTGACGTCACAAGCTAATCCAATCATATGTAATTCTCTATCTGGCACTACCTTATATTCTTTTTACACTGGATGGACCCATCTTTGAAAGGTGTATATAGGTAATCGTTAAATCCGACACCTTAGCTCAGTCAGTAGCATGTCATTTTACTGAGCTAGCGGTCACAGGTTCGATTCCCGGCCTGGCTGAAAAATGTATTATTGGTGAAATGTGGGTTTACCCTTTCACAGTGATGAAATAATGGACGGGGACTGGATGTTGTGTCTTTCCCAGTCTTAAGTTAGCTCATAAGGCATATAAAGCTACAACAGGCCTAGCAAGCCGGTAGTGGAAAATATATGACTTGAATAAAAAACTGACTTATAGACACAAGTTTGAAACAGTAATGGTTGTAAAATAAATGGTATGGAACTCCATACGGACTTCCTCACTCTATTGTTTAAACAATGGAGATATTTACTCAAAATTCATAATATAATATACACTAGCGAACCCAAGAAAAAATTGCGCTATACATACGTAAAACATTTTTTGACTCATGGTTTTAAATTTCATAATTTTATTTTTAAAGAATTAACAACTTCATTTGTATATTTGGACCAATAAAAAATATCAATATTGGGTCCCCAAGGGTTAACACTTCGTATTAAAATTTTGACTTCTGGTTAAAATTTTCGTCATTTTACTAGGGGATGCACATCTTATGGTTATTGCATTGCTATTAAATTTCTCTTTTATAAATTTTGACCAATACATTGGTAATTATTGACTATTGAATCTAAAATGAGAGAGATAGAATCGTTATATCCGATTTTGAGAAAATTAAATTTTTCTCTTTTCATCCTTTAGTAAACTGCTGTTAATTTTAGGGGTAGACTGACACACAGACAGACGGCGTTGCAAAAACAACTTTTTAGGATTCGGGGGGTCATGAAACGTCGATATCCATCAACATCTTGGCTAGATTTTTTTGATGGTCGTAATACTTTACCTTAAAGTGTTGGAAAAGTTAAAAGAAATATATATTTGTGTATAGCTTGAAAACTTTTGATTAAAAAAATATATTTGAAGTAAAAGATGTTTATTATAAATAGATCCACATGTATGCAATATCTCAAAGACTTACAGAGATAAAATTAGAAAATTAGAATTTACGCATCAGACCGGAACCCTTAAAGTCATTTTGATGAAAAGTTGAGAGTAGCCATTTGGTTTGTAATATTGATTAAAACTTGGAAAAGAAATTTAATCAAAATCGTTAAAGCCGATTTTGATAAAATCACTTATTTCTCTTTCCGCTCTTAGGAAAAATTTTAGGGTTGGATATCTAATTCCAAAAATTCCTTGGGGTAAACCTATGAAAACCTTATACACGAAGTTTTAGCTCGATCGGTAAAATAGTTTAGACTCTAGCCCGAGGTACAGACTGACAAACAGATTGACATAAAGAAAGACGTCATTGCAAAAACCACTTTTTAGGGCTCGGGGGATCATGAGACGCCGATATCCATCAAAATCTTGAGTTCAATTTTTTTGACGATCACAATACTTTCTCTACCTGTAAGGTAGCGAGAAAGTAAAAAAATTGATATTGGGTCCCCAAGGGTCAACACTTTGTATTAAAATGTCGACTTCCGGTTTAAAATTTTCAATATTTTATCAGGGAATGCACATCTTATGGTTATTGCATTGCTAGTAAATTCCTCATTTATAAATGTTGACCAATAAAATAGGTAAATATTGACTATTAAATCTAAAATGATAGAGATAGATCATTGTTGTACACAAATTTCCCCTAAGAGTCTGAAAGAAAGAGAACATACACCTTTTGAGAAACTTGCTCATTTCTTAATCTATGTCATTAGAGAATTATTCCGTTAAAACTTAAGTAGTATCTCTTTACAACAAAAGCTCACAAAATTGTATTATTATATTTGCCAATATCTCAGAAGCTGTTGATTTAATAAAAATATATTTCATATAAAAGTTTTTATTTTTAATAGTACTACAATTTTGCATGGATAAGTTATTTATTATCTCAAATAGTTGCGAAGATAGAGACATTTACGCTTCTGTAAAATACCATAAAGATCATTTTCATGGGAAAATGAAAATATTCAGTTTATTTATAATCTTAATCAACGCCTCGATACGAATTTCAATCAAAATCATTAGAGCCGATTTTGAGAAAATCGACTTTCTCTCTTTTCGCTTTTTGCTAAACTACTCTTAATTTTGGGATTAAAAAGACACACAGAGAGACGGCATTGCAAAGACCACTTTTTACGGTTCGGGGGGGTCATGAGACGTTGATATCCATCAACATTTCCGGTTTGATTTTTTTTTTTACGGTCGCAATACTTTACCTTTATAGTGTTCGAAAAGTTAAAATATATATTTGCTTATACTTGAAAGTTATTGGTTTTATAAAAATATGTCTAGAATAAAATATTTGTATTATAAATATATATACATTTTTTCAGTGATAAGTAATTTCATATCTCAAATGGTTTCGGAGATATGATAAAAAATGAGAATTTACGCATCAGATCGGAGCCCTTAAAGCCATTTTGCCGAAATATTGAGAGTAGTCATTTTGTTTGGAATATTTATAAATGTTTTGAAATTAAATTTAATCAAAATCTTTAGAGCCGATTTTGAGAAAATTGATTTTTTCTTATTTTTTCCCTTCAGTAAACTACCCTTAATTTTAGGGTTAGATATCCAATTCAAAAAATTCCTCGGGTAGCCCTATGAAAACCCTAGATACCAAGTTTTAGCCCGGTTGGTAAAACAGTTTAGGCTCTAGTTGGAGTTACAGGCAGACAGACAGACAGAAATTCAAAAATAACTTTTTCGGATTCGGAGGGTCATGAAACGTTGATATTCATCAAAATCTTGAGTTCGATTTTTTTCTGACGATCACAATACTTGATATACCTTTAAGATAACGAGAAAGTAAAATATAGATTAATATTCACTAAAAAGAGTAGGCGCTTAAGAGTATACATTCACCGTTTATCATAAAACCTCAAAAAGTGTAATTAGTGGTATATTGATTAATTATCAGTTTAAACGATACCAAATTCTATAAAGTCCTAGTTTAAAGAGTTACTAACTACATTGGTAGTTAAATGAACTAGCTAGCAAGAGTTAACTCCATAGTGAGTAACGAAACACAATGATTAAGCTCCTAGAAGAGGAACAATCAGTTTACAAATAGTATATGGCGAGCTACAGGGTGGCCCACGGAAAAGTAGCCCGCCTCCTATATCCAGCAGGCGCCTCACTCTGAATTGGAGGAGGTCAGTCCCCTTCCACCCATATTGTGACATGAAGAATGAACAAGTGAACTGCTTGTCTAAAGCTTTATTGACTTACCCACATGTTACATGATCGGCAGACGGGGTGGAAATGTCCAATTCTCAGCATCCCCGGATAAAATCTACACCCAAAATGAGACTTCTGATTCCATACATTTAATTGATGTTGCATGATAAAGAGGACACTCATTTGATCAGTTGCTGTGCTACGAACTCGTTTCTATTTCATTATTTTTAACAAAATATGGATTAAAAAACCTGATAAGGCAAGTTTGGTACAATAACTAAAGAAAGATATTAAAGAATTAACTTTCAAAATGGCTCCTCCTATGTCTCACACCACCACAACCTTGTTTGATTTTATGTTAATTGCATGAAAAACTCAAGCAGCTACGTCTAATTCTTTGAAGACTTTTGGGGACTTTGCAAAGATTATCATTCAGAGAATAAAAGTGATTGCACTAAACTCTTCTAGAATGGACATAATCTTTTATTTATACCAATAAGATAGTTTTAAATCAGCTGAACGACCAAGAAGAAGAACCATCCATTCAATTAACATGAATATTGATGTAGTTGAAACCCTTCTTCCAAAAGATATGCATGTGTTCTGGACATTTTCAAGTAATAAATTCCACTTGGAGCAGTTCTTTACTGAATACCTGAAATATAATGCAATGATTTCAGTGGTAAGCCTATTTATGTTGGTGGACTTGGTAAGGATAAACGGACAAGCATGCTTCTTGAAAATGGCACGAAAGAAGACAGTTCATCTTTATAATCTGACCTGGAGGAGGCTGATGAGTGGCTCCTTCTTCATGTACAGTACATCATGCAGTCGCTAGAAATGTAGAGCGCATTGTAATATCATCCTCAGACACTGATGTATTTGTATGCGCAGTTTATCATTTCTTTAAAATTTTTAAAAAGGAAGGATTATCCGAGATATATGTTCTCTTATGGAAAGGATATTATATCGCGTGCAATGCCGATTCATAAACTTGTGGAAGTTCTGGAGCCCAGCGGGATTGAAATTCCACCAGCCTTACACTCCATACTGGATGTGACACGACAAGCAAATTTGGGCTAAAGCTTACAACTTTAAAGCATGGTAAACTGTCACCGCATCTACTGCAAACATTTGGTAAAACAGACCTCAGTGAAACACTGATGGATGACGCAGAAGAATTTACTGTTGAGATTCTATCATAAAATTTCAATTCGGGAAGCCAACTTTGGGTACACCAGTATTACCAAAGAAAAGGCTGACTCTAGAGCAACGATTATTAACTGGGGGGCCACGGCCTTCTGGGGGTCCGCGAAAGGTTTTTTGGGTGCCTCAAATAAATAATTTAAAATGTTATTTCATTGCTTATTAATGAAGTCAATTATCTTAAATTTTACATTTTGGAAGAAAGAATTCGATGATCGTAAGCATGTAAGTACAGTAGACTCTCGATTTTCCGGAGTAATGGAGGGGAGGGGAAGCACGGATAATATAACACCGATAGTACAAATAATCCCCATCTGTTTACCATTGCCATTCAAAATTTGTTGTACTTTGTTTCTACTTATTTATGTGTAAGTGGATTTTCCACAATGGTAAATTTTAAAACGAAGCGGGGAAATCGACTCCGAATCGACTTCTGCATTCGAATAGCATTTAGTAATACAATTTAAACAAGAATTGACAAATTAGTTAAATGTTTTCAACAGAAGAGGTCCCATTAAATACAATTAGGTAAGTTAATTTCTGTTTTTATATTCGTTTATTATTATAATCAGTAATTAATAAAGCCACTATTTTAGAATAAATCTAAATGATTAATATGTTTGTAAAAACCAAGGGGCTGGAAAATATTTTAGGATATTTAGGGGGCCGCGAGTAATAAAAGGTTAAGAACCACTGATCTAGGGGAAACCCCCGCCACCTTCTATCAGTGTAAGATAACACATAAAATCGAGGTTTTTAGCAATGTTACAGGTGGTACCATGTATTTGTTGATGTACCCACCCTTCTACCAACATTGTATGGATATCTAGAGGAATATGGTACACTGCAGCCCCAAGTCACCAGTGAAACTATTCCTGATAATTTTCCATATCCCTGCACTTGCAATAAATGTTTCAGAAACACTGTATGCTATGTCACAAAAAAGATATTTCATGTTCAAGATTTTGCAAGTGAACTGCCGCAATCTACAGAGTAAATAAAATACTTGTGCACAAACAATATTTTGCATTTCACTCAAATGTGTGTGAACATATGTAAATAAAATGTGATTAGTTGCAGTGCCACGAATAAGAACTTTCATTTGATACCAAACTTTGTTATATTACTAATTAAGTACTGCTATACGTTAAAAACCATGTACCTTATTTGGCAGCCATTTTTTTTTTAAAATGGCAACATTCAGGTCATGCACCTTAGATGAAAAATACAGCTATTTAATAATATCTGAAAAGAAACCCTCTATACGCAAACTTTCCAACAGGACATGGGCCGTCCCCTAGACTACTAGAAAACAAATAGAACAGAGGTGCTGACCACATAAGCCGTGTCAGCATTCCTAAAGGGGAAATCATAATGGAAGTCAGAATAAAGAGTGGTGTATCCAGCTACACCTAATTTCATTGCTGAGTGAACTGCATGCTTACTATTGAGCAACAGCGTTGTCATTCTTTTGTTTCCCGTGATCAGTCTTCCTTCGAATGTATATCAAATTTGGCAATGCTGGGCTGTCGTTGTTGCCACTAATTGGTGCTTCTTCCTCCAGCACAGTCGTAAAGTTACAGTAGTCTGAGCCTCATGTTCCTAATAGCTAGCTCAAAAACATTGACTAAATAAACACTCATATTTTATAAGTACTCTGTGTATAATAATATGTGTTATTGATCACGTTAAGATTTGGTGTGTATCTGTATGTGTTGGTTGCGTCTTTTGTATTTTTACAGTAAGGTTGTGGAACTATAGTTTTATGTGCATATTAATATATTTATTTGAATAATAGTGTATTGTTAACAATTAAGATATAACAAACATTATGGAATCTCCGGCTTGTTACAAACAATTACATTCCAAGAGGAAAATATTAAGTAGTAAAGAAAGGGCAATGGTGTTAAGAGTCTACACCTATTTTCGTAAAGACGGAACTTGCTCAGTAAATCAAGCGGCAATGGAGACAGCAGAAGCTACAGGTGTGTCTTATAAGTTAGTAATCTCTATTAAACAAGAATTCAAAACTAAGGGTAAGTTATTGACACCACTCAAAAGAAATAACTGTACTCAAATGAAGCGTTTGGATAAATATGACAGTTTTACTCAAGCAGCAATTCGCAGAAAGGTACATTCACTTTACCGTAATAATGAATTACCTACCCTAAATAAAATTAAAGCTTTAATTGATACTGATAGCGACCTTCCTAATTTTTCATTGACGACACTTCAGAGGTTTCTTATAGATATTGGCTTTAAATTCATTCGACGGAAGCGTAACTCTTTGCTTCTAGACAGAGATGATATTATTGCGTGGCGACATCGCTACTTAAGAGCTATTAAGAAGCACAGAGAGAGCAACAGGAATATTGTTTTCACAAACGAAACCTGGTGCAATTCCGGACACACAACTTCAAAATCGTGGATGGACACAACAATTGCATCATCCTTACAAGCAAGGCGAGAAGGCCAACTACAGGAAATAAGCTTCCCTCTGGAAAGGGCGGGCGCGTCATTCTCGTCCACGCAGGTAATGAAAATGGTTTTATACCCGGTGCAGATCTTATTTTTCATGGGAAAAAAGATTATGACTATCACGATGAAATGGATGGAAAATGTATGAAAAATATTTAGAGAGAAGCTGCTTTCAAATATACCATCAAACAGTGTCATAGTTCTAGACAATGCATCCATTCATTCTACGATCAAAGAGAGCATTCCAACCAAGAGTAGTAACAAGATTATTATTCAATCCTGGCTCACCAGTAAAGGTATTTCTTGGGATGAAACCATGAATAAGATGGAGCTTGTGGAGATTTTGGACAAAGTACGAGGCAATTATGAGCGTAAATTATTATTGACGAGATCGCTAAAAGTGCTGGACATGAAGTTCTACGACTGCCACCTTATCACTGTGAGCTTAATCCCATCGAAGGAATTTGGAGTCAAATTAAAATATTTGTTGCTCAAGAAAACAATACATTTAAACTTAATGATGTTCATCGCCTACTAGAAGAAGGAGTGAGAAATATCACAAAAGAACACTGGCGAAATCATGTTCATCATGTAATGGAAGTTGAAGCAACAATGTGGGACGTAGACGGGCTTATAGAAAAACTGCACGACAGTGTCGTGATAAGTTTGAAGGACAACTCCTCTAGCTTGAAGATGATGATAGTGATGCTGATCTAGGAGTGGTACCGTTACCTGATTAAGAACAAGTAAGAATGTAATTTATAGCATTTCTTATAAAATGCATGTTGTAATATATTTGTTTGTATATTAATTATGAGTAAAAAAAGCTTTATACATAAAATATTTTAAGCATAATTACGGAGGGAATAGAAAAACGTTAATAAACTTCAATCTTGAAAAAATTACGATTGTGGAAATAGGTAATGTTTCTAGAAAAGGCTGTACACCGATAGGAAATGCTTTTACCTGTCAATTGAACCCCTCAACCTCCCCGTGCCGCGTTGTTTACAATGAGGGATTTCCAAGTAAACCCTCCCCCCTCACATTCCAACAACCAAAAGCTAGAAAGTTTGGCAACTTGTACCAGAGAGAGAGCGAAGATAAATCTTTTCTCCATAAGACCTGCAGTTCCCTCAGCTATGAAATTAGGTATCAGTGCTGACTAATCACCATCGAGTCTAGGGAGTCACTCTCTCCAACTTGGGGTCTACATGGTTTAGGACGCAAGCACATCAGTACTTGTATTCTAAGGCTACCGCTCAAGCCCAGGGTACTGGGGTTCGTAAGCCATGTAGAATCACCTAAAGGTCAGATAAGCCATTGGTTATTCCTTACAATACTCCATTCTATCACAAGCTTTTAAATAGTCTTTTAAATTCCTTCTTACTCTTAACATCACTATCAACATCACATTTGTAATAGACATTGTAGCTCTAATAAAACCATAAAACCCAATCCGAACGTCAATCACAAACTCACACAGTCATATATCCCCTCAACTCTCCCTCCCCCCACCCTATCTCACCCACAACACATACTGACAAACTTAGAGGCCCACAGCAGATAGACAAAAGGAGGTGAGGGTGGGGTGGACACAAACATTGTATCTTCTAATACATTATTTTTTATTTGTCTACAAATTGAAATTAGTGAAGGTTTCATCATTTTTAATCTTTGCTCAAATAGGATGAAATCCAGGTTATGCATCAGCGTTGTACTTGCTCTACTGCATTCTTATTATTCTTGATTGGTTGATGGGGAAATTGATGGCTAGTAATAATTTAGGGGAGTGAAGGGTCTGAGTTGCTTCTTTGTAAAGTTTCTAATCTGGTTGTTAGGATAGAAAACACTATTTTATGTTGTTTCTTTATTTGGGTTTGTATAGTTGTATTCACTCCCGTTAGTTGACTGTGCTATGTCTTACATCACCAAGATTTAGAAGACCTTTATTTAGATTTTCTTTTTTTTTGCATTTGGCTTCGGGGTGGAATTTTACTGACGCATCGAGCTAGTAACACAGTTACTGATTGTTAATTACACTCAAAATTATTATGTATTCTTTTTGTCGGCTGGTTGTATAAACCCTTTTTTCAACCACTTATCGAATGTACACTCCCTTTAGAGTTATACCTTGATCATTTCCACTAACATGTGAGCTGTACCATAGCAGAAACCACTAAGATGGACTTGCTAACTTTCAGGACAGGTGAAGTTTCCGTTTTCCTGGTTTGATAACCACTCTTAGATTTTAAACACTAATTAATATTTTGTGTGCAGTCTAACGTATGGACTGTAGAAGAATGAAGTAATCCATGACTGAAATTTAAGGGTTTATTGTAGCATGTAAGGACTTATGCTTATAATAAATTACAAGTTCAGTAATTCCCACCTCCAATATCACAAACCCAACCTCTAATAGACCTATTTATTCTTGGACATATCATCTCTCAAATCGGTCGACCACCACCGTTGCCATGGTAACAAGACAATCAACATGGCAACAAGGAAGACAAACACGTGATGTGATTGCGCACGTGCCATCCTTCACGGTACCCGTTCTTAGCAAAATCCAACGGTCGCTGTTATTAGGACAATGTTTGAAGATTAACTGACGTGCGGTGATTGTCTCTTGAAGACGTCCTTTTTTTCCAGTTCGAACCCATGTCTATTAAGTCAAGTCAGTTCATTACAGGCGAATATTATCACAAAGAATGCATTACCAAAGTGGGATGAGGGAGACGTCTCAAGAGGGAACACGGTTATTCTGGGAATAGTACGGGCTGCTAATTGCGTCGTTACATTTGTATATTGGTTTCGGTTGATTCAAGTAAAGATGTTGCGGTTGAGGCTCAAACTGGTACTTTACCTCAGGGAATATTTTAGTTGAATTATCCAGGCAATTTGTCTAGTATAGGTTTAAAGTGTATTTAGATTAATTTTGTAATAAGGGTACTTTTTGTGTTTGGATTTTTTCTAAGTTGTTTTAATAAAATGAATGAATTCCATTTAGATTAAGAGCCACTCTAACAATGTCATTTCATTCTATTCGTTAGGGCTTAACATAATGATAAGTGATAACAACTGTATTTTATTTTATAATGTTTGCACGTAGAAATGCTCGTAAAGTTAACGTGAGGTCTACCTTCCGGTTAGCAAACATAACGTCCACATTAACAACGTTAAACACTCCGCCATATTGTTTTCAAGGCAATTGTTATTATTAAACTGAAGATAAATTTATTTATCTTATGTAATGGGTGATCTAGTGTATCATTATGATGACTTTTAAAATGAGTTACACGTTCTAAGAAACCCAAGACTACAAAGACCAAAGAGATACTTGGAACGAAATAATTTCCTGGAATTTTATAACGAGGAAGAAATTATTTTACGTTTTTGTTCAAACAAAAATCAAGTGTTATAAATTCTCGAAGTGATTGAACACCAATTAGAACGGTTTATTTAAAAAATTTTGATTGCATTTATCTATTAATTCAATCAGCAACATTTCCTATTCTTTGCTAAAATTTAAGTTTCATTCGCGTTTATGATTTTCAACGGAGATTTTATCAGAAAAATAAACAGTTCCATAGACGTTGTAATGATTTGCTTATATTATCTATGTTCAAATTAAGCCAAACAAAAGTTTCGAAACAAATCTAGCGCTCCAAGAAAGTTAACGATGAGAACTAATGGAAGGCACTTGATCGTAATTTGACGAGCACATAAAAATAGTATTGTAAAACACAGCGTAAGTTTAAGCCACGGTTATACTTTACGAGCAGTATAGCTACGAGGACTTTGACGAGACATTATAAGATTAGCTATAAGTGTGGCCGCTGGATGAAGCGGACTTTTAGATATAATTTATAAATGCTATTTCGTATTCTTGTTTTATGTGCAAACCAATATTATATTCTAGATGTTTATGTTCGTAGACCATTTTGGTCTCCATGTGGTAGCTTACGTAAATCTCTAGTTTGTTTTTGAGTACATTTGTGTTTAGTCAAAGTAAGACTCCAAGTGTTACGCATGAGCTCGAGTTAGTTGGGCCAACGACAAACTTCGTGATACTTTTTGATAACTGTACCGTTTGTGGTAGCGTTTATATGTCGAGATGACAGATAAAGAAGCATTCGTTATTTAAAAATCTCTATGTAACTCAGGCTCATAAAGCCATATTTATTAATTTCATCATAAAGATGTATCATTGCTCAAGTGGCAAAACTTACTGTGCTGAGCTAACCAAGTTCATTCTCTCTTTTCTCACTCTCGTCATGTAGGAGATAGGGCGAGGGAGGTGTTAGGTCATGTAGGAGATAGGACGAGGGAGGTGTTAGGTCATGTAGGATATAGGGCGAGGGAGGTGCTATGTAATGTAGGAGATAGGGCGAGGGAGGTGTTATGTAATGTAGGAGATAGGGCGAGGGAGGTGTTAGGTCATGTAGGAGATAGGACGAGGGAGGTGTTAGGTCATGTAGGATATAGGGCGAGGGAGGTGCTATGTAATGTAGGAGATAGGGCGAGGGAGGTGTTATGTAATGTAGGAGATAGGGCGAGGGAAGTGTTAGGTCATGTAGGAGATAGGGCGAGGGAGGTGTTAGGTCATGTAGGAGATAGGGCGAGGGAGTTGCTATGTAATGTAGGAGATAGGGCGAGGGAAGTGTTAGGTCATGTAGGAGATAGGGCGAGGGAGGTGTGTATAGTCAATGTAGGAGATAGGGCGAGGAAGGTGTTAGGTCATGTAGGAGATAGGGCGAGGGAGGGTTATGTAATGTAGGAGATAGGGCGAGGGAGGTGTTAGGTCATGTAGGAGATAGGGCGAGAGAGGTGCTATGTAATGTGGGAGATAGGGCGAGGGAGGTGTTAGGTCATGTAGGAGATAGGGCGAGGGAGGTGTTAGGTCATGTAGGAGATAGGGCGAGGAGAGGTGCTTAGTATGTGGGAGATAGGGCGAGGGAGGTGTTATGTAATGTAGGAGATAGGGCGAGGGAGGTGTTAGGTCATGTAGGAGATAGGGCGAGGGAGGTGTTAGGTCATGTAGGAGAATAGGGTGAGGGAGGTAGTATTAGGTCAGTAGGAGGTAGATAGTGGCGAAGGGGAGGGGTTAGGTCATGTAGGAGATAGGGTGAGGGAGGTATTAGGTCATGTAGGAGATAGGGTGAGGGAGGTGTTAGGTCATGTAGGAGATAGGGTGAGGGAGGTGTTAGGTCATGTAGGAGATAGGGCGAGGGAGGTGTTAGGTCATGTAGGAGATAGGGCGAGGGAGGTATTAGGTCATGTAGGAGATAGGGTGAGGGAGGTGTTAGGTCATGTAGGAGATAGGGTGAGGGAGGTGTTAGGTCATGTAGGAGATAGGGCGAGGGAGGTGTTATGTCATGTAGGAGATAGGGTGAGGGAGGTATTAGGTCATGTAGGAGATAGGGTGAGGGAGGTGTTAGGTCATGTAGGAGATAGGGTGAGGGAGGTGTTAGGTCATGTAGGAGATAGGGCGAGGGAGGTGTTAGGTCATGTAGGAGATAGGGTGAGGGAGGTATTAGGTCATGTAGGAGATAGGGTGAGGGAGGTGTTAGTTCATGTAGGAGATAGGGTGAGGGAGGTGTTAGGTCATGTAGGAGATAGGGTGAGGGAGGTGTTAGGTCATGTAGGAGATAGGGTGAGGGAGGTGTTAGGTCATGTACGAGATAGGGTGAGGGAGGTGTTAGGTCATGTAGGAGATAGGGTGAGGGAGGTGCTATGTAATGTAGGAGATAGGGCGAGGGAGGTTGAAGATCATGTAGGAGGGAGATTTTCTCGTAGTTATTATTTACAAAATTAGTGTATTGATTTCAATATTTTAGTTATTTTCTTGGATGATTTAACGTGCATTTTAATAATTGTTTCAAATTTTAAATACTCTAAGCCTTCTCTAACTTAATACAAAACATTAAAATTGTCGACTAATATTTTGGAAAGAATGATCGTAGCTACAAATTTTTAATTAAAATATTTTAAATTGGCTAGAAAGTAATATAATGAAGAAAATCAAGGATTTATTCTTGGTCTAATGGTATACTCTATATCAGCTCTCTCACAATAAACTATGTATAACCAATGACGGGGAATTTGGGATTCAAATCTCAGTAAGATTAATGTACTCCAAATAATGGATTTCCCACCCACATCCCAATAGTGTAAACAAGTGTTTAAGGCAGGCGGGTAGAAGGACGCGCTACTTAAAAAACAAATATTATTCAGAGTTTATTTTAAATAAATTTTGTGTTTTGAAAAAAAATTTTTTTTACGGTTGTGCTTAATAAAATGTGGCATACATCTTGATGAAGTAGTTCATTTTTATTTATTAGCTAAACATAAATATTTGTGTCATCATTACATGTATATAACACATTAATGATTTACAAGTCATAACATATGACTTCAAAAGTAGATAGTAGCTATTATACTAATTACATTAAAACACATGTCATGTTCTTGTATTAATGTTTATGATTGTATAATAATAATTTATTTTACGCTTTTGATATGAAACAAAGCATAGGAAAAGTCAAATAAAATAGGCATTGGTTTTAATGCCACAGTTGGATTCTATGTCTTTACAGTACAAGACAAACAAGCTAAACATATAATGTACTATAAAATAATAATATCTTTATTAATACGTTGAAGAGTGTTTGTTTGTCATGAGCGTAAAGAACTGACATTTTAAAATTAGTTGCTCCTGAGCACAACCATATGAACCTCAAAGATAATATTTCAAATTAGTTGCTCCTGAACACAACCATATGAACCTCAAAGATAATATTTCAAATTAGTTGCTCCTGAACACAACCATATGAACCTCTAAGATAATATTTCAAATTAGTTGCTCCTGAACACAACCATATGAACCTCAAAGATAATATTTCAAATTAGTTGCTCCTGAACACAACCATATGAACCTCTAAGATAATATTTCAAATTAGTTGCTCCTGAACACAACCATATGAACCTCAAAGATGATATTTCAAATTAGTTGCTCCTGAACACAACCATATGAACCTCAAAGATGATATTTCAAATTAGTTGCTCCTGAACACAACCATATGAACCTCAAAGATGATATTTCAAATTAGTTGCTCCTGAACACAACCATATGAACCTCAAAGATAATATTTCAAATTAGTTGCTACTAAACACAACCATATGAACCTCAAAGATGATATTTCAAATTAGTTGCTCCTGAGCACAACCATATGAACCTCAAAGATGATATTTCAAATTAGTTGCTCCTGAACACAACCATATGAACATCAAAGATGATATTTCAAATTAGTTGCTCCTGAACACAACCATATAAACCTCAAAGATGATATTTCAAATTAGTTGCTCCTGAACACAACCATATGAACCTCAAAGATGATATTTCAAATTAGTTGCTCCTGAACACAACCGTATGAACCTCAAAGATGATATTTCAAATTAGTTGCTCCTGAACACAACCATATGAACCTCAAAGATAATATTTCAAATTAGTTGCTCCTGAACACAACCATATGAACCTCAAAGATAATATTTCAAATTAGTTGCTCCTGAACACAACCATATGAACCTCAAAGATGATATTTCAAATTAGTTGCTCCTGAACACAACCATATGAACATCAAAGATGATATTTCAAATTAGTTGCTCCTGAACACAACCATATGAACCTCAAAGATGATATTTCAAATTAGTTGCTCCTGAACACAACCATATGAACCTCAAAGATAATATTTCAAATTAGTTGCTACTAAACACAACCATATGAACCTCAAAGATGATATTTCAAATTAGTTGCTCCTGAACACAACCATATGAACCTCAAAGATAATATTTCAAATTAGTTGCTACTAAACACAACCATATGAACCTCAAAGATGATATTTTAAAATTTTATTAGATTTTTTAAACTCATAAAAAAACTGGGCAGGGAGAAATAAAATTAAGATATTTTTTTTCTCTGTGTTTGAAGAAAATAAAGCGTTGCCCAAGCTAACCACGCATAGCATTGCGTGGTTAGCCTGGGCAACACTGGGTACTTCTGCTAGTTATATACAAATGTAAGATCCTGAAGTGAGTTTGGCTTCAATGGGTTTTTCACAGTATATTTGTTATTTCTTTCATAAAACATAAATATATAATGTTAATTTTCATCATTTTAAAATTAGGTTTATTATTTAAAGGCTATGCTATTTTTACCTGAGTGAACTAAAAAATTGGTGCATTTCTTGTTTGTGTTCCCAGAATGTGCTTTGTCTCTGGGGCTACCGACAGCCAATATCACATGGTCGGACTTCCCACGGGGTGCTCAGGAGTGCCACGTTACGTTCCCGTCACCGGAAGGTGACCGTAGAGGAGTTGTGGTGGAACTGACTCGTCTGAACGTCCCTTGTCAAGATGGTGGGAACATATACTTCTCCAGCACACCCGCGAACTCATCATTCCAGCATTACCACAACTACAAGAGGTTATGTGGCAAGTTGGAGGATATACCTTTGTCCGGTAGAACAATATACTTCCCCTCTACTTTGACATCAACAACTTCCTTCAACTTCCAAGGTTCACCATTGTTTGCCTTTATGTATCATCTTGTAGACTACTGTTATAATGTGACCCTTACGTCCAGTAACGACACCCTGACTCTCCGGCCACGTCAAGGTCTCCACTGTACATTCCGGATACATTTGCCATACGGCAACCGTGTGTCTGTACAACTGCAAGTCGGTGAAGATCCGCCCATCGAGACGGAATACCCATTTACAACGATAAACAATAATCACACATCTCCAGTAGTGCGCAATGGAGAGGAAACTCCTTGTGATGGGTTGATGATACGTCTATGGGATGGAGCATCATCGTGGTCAGAGTGCACGCGAGAAAACGATATCCACCGTGACGTAAGGGTGGTGTCCCGTGGCAACGTGATCTTTCTATTAGTATCCGGGATCTATGGTCAAACAGTACGTCTGTGGTACCACGCGTTGTCGGTCTCAGAAGTGATAGGACGGTGTCCGTATGGTTGGGTAGCAGCCTTGGAATTGTGCATTACTGTCGTGGAGGAAATTAAACTACCATGGATGGAGGCAGAGGAGGAGTGCAATCGGAGAGGAGGAAACCTCGCCAGTATCACTAGCCAGGACACGCAGGATCTTATTGACATTCTCATCACTAACAGGTAGATTCCTTGTTAACTATTATATTGTAAATAATTACTAATAAATCTCACCCTCTTGTACCAGATTTCAGTGACGTCAATCATCAACCATATATAATTTGATTATAAGCATTGTATGTATAAAGAAGCACCTGAAGCCGTGAAATGAAATTTACCTTAGGATATTGTGCAACTTGAGGAGGACGGGGGTAGATGCAGCGTGTTGCGGGCATACTCTACGTTGGAACGTTTCCCCTCTGCAGTTTGGGTTCGAACCAGCTGAACCTTCCCTGATCCTTACCCGTTTGACTCTGCCCCTGACCCAATATTATCGGTCTTTCTTCCTCCACAATGAGATACTATTGCTAATCAGGTCCGTGACACACGTCTACCTATTCCTTTTGTCCACGTTTACTTTAAGTGGGACCTGTCTTTTTACTATTATTATTATTATTATTATTATTATTATTATTATTATTATTATTATTATTATTATTATTATTATTATTATTATTATTATTATTATTATTATTATTATTATTATTATTATTATTATTATTATTATTATTATTATTATTATTAGCACCGCGTCTTACTACCCGTTCGGGTTATACGCACTTACGCTAATGTGTAATGGTAGGGTGATTGTGAGATGAAATGGAGGACCTACAGTTTAACGTGGAATCCGAACCACGGTGGAGGCCTGGCATTCCTCACATTCACAGTTGTGATTAATACACTTCTTGTCAGAGGTGAAGGAAGGGTTTGGCATTCAGATAAATCTGTGCCGGGACCGAGGATTGAACCCCGGACCCTCAGCACAGAAGTCTGACACCTTACCACTTAGACCACCGGTCACAGTCTTTTTACTAACTAGTAGTTTGACACGTTCTTTGCACGAGTAAGCTGCATCAAAACTATATCAAATTAGGACGTTCAATATCCGGTGACCAACATTTTTTTAAAGTTCCTTCTTGTACAATATTGAACTAACCATGCAATTTCAGACCAATTATTGCAATCAAGCCAAGCGGTCACGAAGAAGAGGAGGTGTTGCTTGGCTAGCGACGTTAGCCCCTTATGGTTTAAGCTGAGAAGGGGAAGAATAGAGCGTGACGGACAGCTTTGGGGATGCAAGAGCGTTACAGAGAGAGAGGGGGGGAGTATAGAGGTGTTAATAATACCTCCATAGTCGCGAGGAGCTCTTGCATCCAATTATTGATTGATACAATTGTATTTACATAACTTAATAAATACTTAAAGACTAAGTACAAAGCTGATAAAATACATACTAAACACAAGATACATGCATGACACATTGCTATTGTTACTAGAATTCAAACTATAATCACCCTATCACGTAGGCAGTTACTCCTTGGTCAATCTTATTCAAACAAACTCATAAGTTCGTAAATAGAATGATAATGAACCGTCAGTGGGGTTTATTATAAGACGCACTCCGCAGGAATAACTACATATTGATTATTAATTTTATGTATACTTATGATAGGCAATGTTACCCCACACGTCACTAACCTTTGTCCTCGTTCTTCCTATTGGTCGCGGATACTAGAATTTGGCCTGAGTCAAGGCCAAAGGATTATGCAAGGAGGTTTGAGTTGATGGTCTGTATCAGAGATTGATGGTTCGGTAGGCGTGGCCTCCAGGAGTTCTTGGTTTTGTGGCAGGTCATAGCTGCCCACGATTTACCTTTCATTGTTGAACACCGAGGTTAGTAGCCCAGTATACTGCCCATATCCTTTCTTCCACCATGTATGGTCCATTCTATTTGGAGGTGAAGCGAGCGTGGAATCCTTCAGCGGCATTGGAGAGGTGCTGGGTTTTTAATAGGACTTTGTCGATACGTTTAAACTGAGTTGACCTCCTTTTAGGCTCTTGCGTGTACCATTGTTGATAGTGTTCCTGGTGACTTTCTGCTTTTTTCTGTCGCTGCTGGGCATTATGTCTAGGATCATCTAGTATGTTGTGATCATCGAGGTCATTTTGATCATTTATGTTAGAGAATCTCCATTCTCCAGGTCAGCGTAGGGTATTCCTATACAAGAGCTGACTCGGCGTCATACTTGTCACTTTATTTCTTCATTTCTTCTACAGTATAGAGTGAACAAGATTTGGGCGAGGTGAAGGTCCCACTCCCTGTGATTCTTGGAGATGAGTAGCCTTAATACCTTTCTTCAGCTCTTGATTTCTCCTCTCATATAGGTTGACCTGGTGTTTATACACTGGTGTGGACCAGTGTTCTGCATCCCAGTGGCAGGCGCTTGTCTAGGAGCGAGTATGAAACTGTCTTCCGTTGTATGACAATGTCACATTTGGATATCCCCATCGAGGATATGCCATTTGTTCGAGGGTCCATATCAATGCTGTAGCTTAAGATGAGGTGAGAGGGTATGCTTCGGTCCAGTGAGAGAATATGAGTATGAACCTCTTGCCTCGGCTGGTATGAGGTTGATCCCATGAGATCGAGGGTGACTGTTTTACAAGGTTCACGATGTTTTCGAGTTGGAGTGGTTCGTTTCCGTTTGCTGGTCCGACCTTCCAGCAAGCGCAGAGCAAGCAGTTTTTGACGTAGGTGTTTACGTTCCGTCATATCCTCGTCTAGGTGTAGCCTTGTAAGATGTCTCTGCATTTTTCTTATTCTCCAGGGTGGCCAGCTAGGGAGTGGTCATGGTATTGGAGTACTCGAGGTTGGAGGTTGCGTTGAACTAGTAGTCTCCATGGTTCATCGTTATTGCTTCGGTGCAATACTTGCCTGACTTTAACGTGGTGTGAGTTCAGGAAATTTACGTCCTTCAGGTCAGTGGGTTGATCTCCTGATAGGGTCTCCCATCGACTATCTATTTTCTGGCATTCTTTGTCCTGTTGTTGCATTTCCACAACATATTCGTACAAGGGCCCTTGGCGGGCCTCAAGGTTTTGAAGAGACAGGGGTCCATAGACTTGGGCTGCTTTCTTATACGGGGTATCATCCACTTCCAGTCGTTATTTTCAGGTCCGGCGAGTTTTGGATCTGGATGGCGTGACAGAGCGTCGAAAGTTGATTTTATCGTCCGGGACAGTGTTCTATCGTGAAACAGAATTCCTGTAGCAAGAGAGCCCAACGGGTGAACTTGGTTCATTGGTCCTCATTGAGTTGAGCTAAGTTAAGGCTTGGTTGTCTGTACGCAGGGTAAAGCGCCGGTCTTTTAGTTAGTAAGAGAACCTTTTGATTGCCTACACCACAGAAATACACTCTTTCCCGTTACTGTCATAAAGTTGTTCGGTTGGAGTGAGTTTCACGCTGGCGTTGCTAATAATGTGAGGATCACCACCAGGGTTGTCCTGGTACAAGATGGCTCCAAGTCCAATAACACTGGCGTCTATCTGGATGATAAAAGGTTGACCTGGTTTCGGTCTCTTGAGAGGTTGGAGTTGGTGAAAATCTGACTTGAGCTTTTGGAAAGCTTCTTCGATTTCCATTGAGCATTTCCAGTGGATGTCGACCTTCACTAGCTTTGTCAGGGGTGCAGCAAGCTCGGCCATCTAAGGTAAAACACCCGGAACCAATTACAGAGACCAATGAACTGTCGTAGCTGTCGGTGGTTCTTGGGTGTGGGGGCGTGCGTAATAGCACTGATGGTCTGTGGTTTTGGTGCGTTTCCATCAGCAGTTACCAGATCTCCCAAATATTCCAAGATAGTTTTCCCGAAATGGCACATGTTTAGTTAACAGGTGAGTCCAATGTCCATGTAGATTAATGCGTTCCAGGACCTTTGATAGGTGACTCAAATGTTCCACCATTCACGTGTGTAGATGATGACGTCATCCAAGTAGGCGAAGCAAAATTCCCCTATTACCCACGTAGGACTTCTTAGCTCATGAGTCTTTGGAAGGTGCTGGGAGCGTTTTTGAGTCCAAATGGCATCACGGTGAACCAGAGCTTCTCCCTCAGGTGTGGTGAGAGCTGTGAGAGGTTTAGGTTGGGATGTAGTGGCACTTGCCAGTAACCTGACTTCATATCTAAGGTTGAGAATATCTGGGCGTCTCCAATATCTTGTAAGGTGTCATGGAGGTTCACTGAAGATGGTAGTGCGTCAATGATGGCTTCATTAATCCTCCTGTAGTCAAT
The DNA here is from genome assembly GCA_033556935.1 of Timema podura. NCBI lineage: Eukaryota > Metazoa > Arthropoda > Insecta > Phasmatodea > Timematidae > Timema > Timema podura. Next base: position 59,204,585 of record JAVRXN010000004.1, read on the forward strand.
ATAGAAGCATGGAGTTTTGTATTTTTTCTCAACACTGACAATTGGGGAGTTATACTCGGACAGGCTGGGCTCCACGATGCCTTGAGCGTTCATCTCTTGGACTTGTTTCTTGATGATGACACAACTTGGGGAAGAACGACGGTATGGCTTGATGAATATCCGCTCGTTTATCTTTGAGGTGATGTTATGGGTTGCACTCCGGGCTCTACGGAGAGGTCCTTAGGTTGAAAAGATGGCTCGGTGATCGTTATGGATGGCTAGTAGTCTTTCATCGTGTGTAGTGGTGACGTCATTATGAACATCCAATAGGGCTATGGGTGGGGTCTCGTCGTTTGGCCGTGCTGTCCATCGTAGCTTGCGTCGTTCGTTTACTCCAAAATGTATATTTTGAAATACATAGTCCAGTATGCATTTCTGCTCAGCTAGCCATGGTTGTCCAGGATCAATGGTTCATTGACGTTACGGGGACTAGACAGGTGACTGAAATAGGTAAAGATTTGATGGTGAGTGTGAGGCGTACCTCACCGCCAATGGGTAGGGTGCTTCCTTCTTTCACTATGTTTACTGGCGCGGGAAAGGGGGATAACGTTGTGTGTGCTCGGGTTGGGAGATAGTTGGCTTGCATGGTGTTTGAGGCAGTAACAGTGTCGATGAGGGCTAATAGATGTACAGACGTGGTCTCTACCAGTATCCTAGGCAGTGAGGCTGGAGATTGGTGGGTGAGTATTGAGATTATTGTTGGGGTATCTGGTTCTGTCTGAACCGTTGGGGGTGGGGCTGGGCTCCTCCCCCCAGTAGATCGTTTCCCTGGGGGATTCTTTCTTGTCAACGGTGCCGTAAGACTGGGCAATCTCAATGGAAGTGGTATTCGGGGCAGTGGTTGCATCTTGGTATGGAGAATCCCTTATCCGGAGGGCTCCGGTTTGATATTGAAGGAAGTGGGGGTGCCAGTGTTTTTTGGTGGTCCTTCTCAATCACTGTGGCTCTGTCTACACGTCCTTCATTGCTAACTGGAGGTGGGGCACGTGGGAAAGATCGGATCCCCAATTTGATTAGCTCGATGTGAAATGGGATTATCTCAGAAGGTGATGGCGCTGGCAGGAGTCTCTGGTAAATTTTAACCTTCTGACGAATTGAGTTCTCCATGGATTCATTGGTTATCTGGGACTTCCCAAGGAATCCTGTGTGGAGGGCGGCCAAAGCTGCTGGATTGCCGAATAATGAGGTGCGTTGAGTCTGGAACTGTTCCCAGGTGCCAATGAACTCCCTAAACTTGTCGCACCAATGGGTGGATTCTGACTTAAGTTTGTGGTGGGCTATAAGTACACAACCTTGAATTGGAGTGTTAGTTGCCTCCAACAAGGGGGCACAGTAAAGACTGAAGCTATAGGGATCTTCTTGACCTCTTACGTGGAATTCAGGCAGTGAGGGTGGGTAACCAATTGATTGGTTTGATGAGATTTGGTGAGAGAGCGTGTGTCGGGCATTTATGTTTGTACTGGAGTGGAGCAGAGGTTTAATTCGGCAAAGTGGGCAGTGAAAGGTGAGACAAGAGAGGTCATATGGTTCGTCAGCCCATCCTAAGCAGGAGTTATTGTAGGTACGTGTGCAGCTCTAACATCTAATATATTTGTCACTCTCTCTGGAACAGTTTGTTGTGGCACAGGATGGGTATGGTGGCTGGGCTCGGATGGAGCGCAGATGTATTCCAGTCCTGTTGTGTTTCTTGATGGTTATTCCCATCTGAGGCAGATATGGTGGTACTGTTTCTGGCATCCGTCACAATTTATTTAATGGCCATCCCCTTCTGGAGTGCATGAAGTGACAGCGCACTTTTGGCTTCGTGTAAAAACCATCTTGAAAGCTAGATTGGGCGCCACTATAACTGTCAGTGTGTCAGGGTAGTTTATAATACTTAGTTTCTTGTCCTCTACAGTGTCTATCATAGAAACGTGATGGTTGTGAATAGTAGTTTTCTCCATCATGTTATTTTATTATTTCATTTACAGTTCTTTAATCCTGATCTTTTCCCCATCTATCATCAAAAGTTACCAGAATCCCACCAATTTTTTTATACTATGTAATTCATTACCGATTAGAACATTTTGTACCATCATAGGAAAATGACTAGTCTGGTGACTTAGCAACCTTGTTCTTCTACAGGGTACATCAAATATGGAGCCTGTACTACAAATTTCCTTAAATAATTCTGTCGTGAGTCATACCTCCCATTAAATATCTGTTGCAATAATATATCCTACACATTCTGATTTTTTTTAAATTGGTCTTTAGCCTCTTGTTAATTTGTCCATTCACCTCTACGTTATTGGCCCACATTCTTGCCTCGTTTTCTAAACCTGTTAATATTAATTCAATTTTACGCTTTTCTAAACAATATTCTCCCTTAATAATTGTTCTCTATATTTTTTGAAGTTTTTTCGCCGCAGATGTCTCACTTTTCCTACCCTTAATCTCTGGAATATGAGCCAGTACACTGTCACTCTTGCCCTTTGAAAAACTTCCCGTCACACATAAGTTATCTCTCAACCCCACCAGAATCCTTTACGTCACTTAACTTCGCATCAAAAGTTTTTATTTTTTCCTTAAGTTTCTCTACATTTTCGAAACATCCTGTCACCAAAACGTTTACATTATCCTCTCTTTGTTCTTCCATCTCTTTAATAGCATATCCTACTTGGCTATTTATATAATTTCGATTAACATCTTCCTGCTGTTCTAATGTGAGCCTCACCTTGATAATTTCTCTCTCTAGGTTATCCTGCACCCTTTATACACTAACTTTGTTATTATCAATTTTTAATTTAAGATTTCCTATTTTCCTTTCATTTTTTGTCTTGATCCACTACAGTTTTCTTTACTTTTCTATTTCGGTCGTGTTATTATTAACGCTATTAGTTAAATCAAATATTTTTTATTAGAATTTTCTTATTTTCTTTCTAAATTATCCTGTCTATTTTCAACTGCAACCCCTTTAATACTCAGCCAATCCAACTGTCCTAAGTACTTGTTTTGTACAGTCTCTACTTCATTAAGTTCTTTTTTAATTACTTCTAAATTTGTATTAGTTTCCTTTTAACTTGCTTCTATTTTTTCACTTATTTCACTGCTACTTTTTTGTACTTTCCATTTAAGCTTATATCGCTTTCATAATGTCTACCTGTACAATATTTCCTCCATCCCCTTGCACTATAACCTGTCTAAGTCTACTTTTTCCTGAACAGACTTACTTTTCTCCAGGCAAACATCTGTACTTATATGTAAAATTTCCTTGCCATTCTCATCTAATCGTAACTGAGTACTTGGTCAGTATTTTAATAAACTCTCATCTTCTTCTTCACTATCCTCATCATCCCAACCTCATCATTATTTTCTGATTCTATGTGCGAGCTAGTCCCTACTAACTCCCCACTCCATGAATATTACTTTAATTAGCTATCATGTCTCTCCTCTTCGCCTATTTCTTCTTCCTCCCTGTCCTCTTTTATTTCCTTTTTGTTACTCATTTTCTTATAATTATTATTTATATTACAACGTAAAGTATCTTAATTTACCTAAATGAACTTTACTTAAACTAAAATATCAATTTTTAAATAGGCTAAACCTTACACAATCACATATTATTATTATTTAAACACAATAACCCTAGCATAAATTCAAACTTTACCATTTTAGTCTCTATTTTACTTGCAAATCACCCTTTATATTCTATACTTCTATCCTAATTAGCCAAGTAAAATAAAAGTATAGAATATAAAGGGTGATTTATACTTCCTTGCGTTATGGATTATAACTTCTGCTGCGTTGTGTATTAGCGCCTCCAATGATTAGCGCCTCTGCTGTTGTGTGGACTAGCTGTGCGATGGCACAGGTTCTCGATTACACAATGGGCACGGGTTCTCGTGAGCGCGATGGGCTATCGATAGCCTCCGTGGGCACTATGTGCTTCTGATGGGTTTTCTAACCCCTCAGTTTGTCCGCCAATTATTACGCTTCGAGATGTATGACCCTAAGTTGGGGCGTCAATTATGACGTTCCGTTCCAGGCCCCAAGAAGGGGATCCAATTTTGACGATTCGATGTAGTTCACCCCATAGTTGTGGCATCTATTAGTATACTCTGTGCTGCTCCTTGATGGGAAGTCAATTGTGACGTCCCGTATTTGCCACAAGTACAAAATGATAGACTATTCTTAAATAAAATGCAGAAAATTTGTCTGAATTATTATTAATTGAATTTATTTTAGTATCAAATTATAGTGATGTAACATAATCATTGTGTGCCATGCATTTCCTTTTCCAGTTAATTGCGTCCTTTACATTATAAATTTTGTACGCACGTGCCACGCACGTCCTATCACATATCCAGTCTGACCGCATCTGTTCTCTGACCAGTTCCAGAGCTTTGTTTCTCTGAGAAAAACACTCCCTACCCTCTACTGATGTCGAAGAATCCTTCTATCTCGCCCGATGCTCTCAACCTATCATAACAATGGCGCTTAGTTCTCATTCTTCTGATTGGTTGGAAAGTGACAGGAAAGGCTGGAAATTCGTTAGAACAAACTAACATGCTGCATCAGCGATTCTAAGAGTTGAAAAGAGACAGAGAGATACGCTGTGCCTTTTTTCTTTGTTCACCGTCCGATTCACTCAATAAGCAAATTCAATAAAAAAAAATGTATTAGTTTTTAAATTTACTTAAGGTTTTAAATATATTAAAATGAAAAATTAATAAAAACATTATTATTAAGAAAGATAAAATCTGAACTTAAAATATGAAATAGAAATGAAACCGTTCAAAACTGCCATCTTATCCTTGGATAAAGTATGTGGTAAAATTTACAAACAGTATTTTACACATAAACAGATTAATGAAAATAGGACATGCCTTATCGATGCACTTGAATCAAAATAAGAGTTCGCAACTATGAACATCACAGCGAAGTGGTATGGGAATGTTTGCTTACTTCAGGTCTCTGGTAGGTTGAATCAATGATTTAAGGGGTAGGGGTGGGGGAAGGTAAACTTCTACCAATATAATATTATATATACAGGGTGTTTGCGCAAATACGTATCTTTAAAAACACACATTCATGAAAAAAGTTATCATACAAAGTTGCTTGGTTTTGAGACGCTAACAAAATTACATAATTTATTTTTGATTTAATGGACGTCTTTAAAGTAGAGATTCGAACGGAAAAATTCAAGGAATTTTCGTTTATTGTAGATCTACGTATTATGAGCTATGGATTATTATTTGTTGCTGAAAAAATTGAAATGATTTTAATTTTTGATGAGTGTAAAAGAAAAGTTAATGATACTATTCTACTGTACAATTTTCGTTTTCCTAAGAGAAATGCACCATCACGTAGATCTTTATATCGTGTAGTCAAAGAATTTGTGCAAAATTCAAGTGATCAAGTGACGACCAGGAGCCTCCAAGCAGCTATTATTTGGTGAGCATAATGAAATTACAGCCCTTGACACAATAGCTCATAATCCTCATGTAGTTCTCGTGCAATCTCTGGTAATTTAGGAATTTATCTATGCCACGTGTCATTGCATCAAGAGCTTCATGAAGAAAATATTTCAATCGTGTGGCATTCTGCCAATGGGCATTTGAACAAGTAAGAATAAATAAGAACTTTTTTCTTAAGTACAGAGCTATTACAAAATAAATAGATGGATTCAATATTTTATAAAACCAAAACTATTTAAGTTTTCAACAATCTAATTACATGGTATTGAAGGAATATTCTTCATTTTTTTAGAACCATACAAATGTATCAATATGTGCACCCTTTGTCACACGGCATACATCAAGGCGATATTCAAGTTCTTCCCTCACCCGTTGCAATATTTCGCTATCAACATTTGCCATAGCTGCTGTGATGCGTCATCTCCTCTAGATCAACAGGAAGTGGAGGGACGAAAACCCTGTCTTTTACACATCCCCAGAAAAGTCACAGGGTGTTAGATCAGGACTTCTTAGTGGCCAACGTGTGAGTGACATATTGACGTCTGTTGCGTGGCAAATCCAGCGCTGTGGAAGTGTTTCATCCTAATAATTTATAACCTCTTGATGCCAGTGAGGAGATGCTCCATCCTGTTGAAAAATGAGGTTGTCACTGTCTTCATGGAGTTGAGGCATCAACAAATTGATTAGAATGTCAAGATAAGAAGCACCTGTTACAGTGTTTTATTGAAAGAAGAAGGGGCCGTACACCTTGTTACGGGACATAACACAAAACACATTGTTTGTTTTTATTTTCTAATGATTTGGAATGTTGACTCAATCATTGAAAATTAGCCGCTTAGCCTTCTTCTTCTTCTTCTTCTTCTTCTTCTTCTTCTTCAAATACTCTGAATTTCAGTGCAAAGATCACTACGATTTAGTTTGTCTTATCCATTTAAAAACTGCAATAACTGCAGTTTGAAAGGAGTCCCTTACAGTCGCTTCCACAAACTTTTCAAACAGTTGGTTGTGGAATTTGTAGCGCCAAACTCGCCCTTGTTGTTGATATCTGCGGGCTGCGTTAGTAAGTGGTGCGAATATGATCCACCTGTTCTTGTGACACGCGTGGTCTACCTGGACTCTTACCCGACACAAACATCCCATTGTGTTAAATTTATTTTGCCAATTATAAATAAACTGTCTAGTTGGTGGTAGTTTTCCAAAAGTGATCTAAAATGTTGTTGCACAACAATAACAGAATTCGTTTGGTTGATTCAAGTACGCAATAGGCTTTTTCAACAGCATTGGCGGCCATCCTAGCTAATTTCTGATTACGTAACAATCAACTGCAGTGGTGTCAACAAACAAACTAATTCATTAAACTTACACAGCTTATCAATAACATGGTGCAAAGTGGGTCCATATATCTTAAACAGTTTTGGTTTTATAAAATTTTAAATCTATCTATTCCTTTTATAATAACCCTATATTATTCTCTGATTAATTGAGATTTACGAATCATGTGTAAGTTAACCAACACAGCATGCATTATTAGAGTATACAAAATCCACGGTGGTTGCGCCAAGTTGAAAGACAGTGCCCTTGGACTGTGAACGTCTGGTGTGGACTTATCGAAGACAAATTGATTGGCCCCTTTTTATTGACTGTACATGGATTGTAGATTAATACAACTTTCTAGATCAAGGATTTCTATTGCTGCCAGAAAATTTAAACCTACACAACATGTGGTTTCAGCATGATGGTGACCCTGCCTATTATTTCAGAACTGCAATACAAGTTGGATAGGAATTACAATAGCTGCTGTATCGGCAAAGGTAGTCCAATTAGTTGGCCTGCTAGATCGCCATATTTAACATTACCAGATTTTTATCTTATTGCATCACCTGAAAGAAAGAGCATGATATACCAACAACTCCAGAAAACATGATGAAATGCGTAGAATTGGTTGCAGAGAACTTGATCGAGAAACTCTTTTAAATATGCACAATTCTTTTATAAAGCGAATTGGAAAGAATTGGAAAGTGTATCGAAGTAGAAAGTCATCATTTCGAACACTTTTTATAGCCTAAATTAACATTTTGACCCTTATGAACGAAATTTTTTTTTGTGGGAGCGTTTTGCTCGTATTTATTTGCATTCTAAAGATTCAAGTAGGCAATAAATTGAAGTTAAAAAAGTTCCAAATACATCAAAAGTATTTATTTACTTCATTAAAATCATCAAAAATATACCTCAGGTAAAAAAGTGTTTTGGCAAAAAGGTTGCTTATGTTCTTTTGTAAAATATGATTCTGCAATAAAAAATACTTGGTTCCATTTGAGAAAAAAAAGTTGGCCTTGAGATGACCTTGAATACTTCCACTAAATCAAAAATAAATTGCGTCATTTTGTCAGCGTCTCAAAACAAAGCAAATTTGCATGAAAGGTTTTTTTCTTAAATGAGTATTTTTAAAGATATTTCCTTGTGCCAACTTAAAAAGCCGTCCCTTCTTACTTACATACTAAATAAAATTCAGGAAACCTTTAGAGTTTATAAAGTTAACACCAATATTTATTTTTATAAACAAAAACTTTAAGCCCTTTAGCATTTTAAACACTTTACCCTAATGGAGAGTGACAATGATAATGATATTGATGGTTGTAAACACACAACTGTCATTAATTAACTAAACACTATTTCATCATTACACACCTATACATAAAATGCACAAGACAACAAAATATAGTATTAAGTAAAATACACAACTCCTTATGATAGTTCAAATGTGGACCAACCATGATTTGTCCTTAGTTTACTGTCTTTGTCTCGCGCGTTTGCCTTATAACAGCTTTGAATATCCTTTTGTCCAAAGCAATGTTACATGGGAGTTCCTGGAGTACTCAGTGGCTCTCAAAGAAATAAAAACAAAATCCTTTCACGTGACGACAGACTGGGCTCCCAATATCCATATCACGTAGCAGATCTGACCCAAACTAGTTGGAGTAAGTGTCGATAAGTGACGGTCTCAGTAGCATTGTCTGTAAAATTTAATTGGATAACCTTACCTTAGTCTATAGTTCCAACAATATGGCGTGTTGTAGTTAAACACAAGGGTGGAGGTTAATTTCTTCCACTAACCTTACCAACACTCTCACGTCACTGTGAACTCTTGATAGCGTGAAACTCTCAAGCGACCGTGGTCTCCGATGCACTGTCACATTTAATAATTGTTTCAATTAGGCTATTTATGCTCAATAATATTCATGCTTTCACAACTGCTGTTAAATATTAGGCCCACCGTGCCAATGAACGAAACCAAAATCTCTTTTCTTACAGTCTCAAACGACGCTACCAGAACACGTGGTTCCAACTGGAAGAACATCGCCACAAATTATTTATTACCAACCCTTCCATCCAACATGTCCTGGTACAACTGTTATAACAAAATTAATTATATAAACCATAAAAAGAAAAGAGAATACTTATATATAGTTAATATATTAGTTACAAGTTAGTAAGCTGTGTTGTTTTTATCCAGAGCTTGGGCTTAAACAAATAGTTCCAGCTCTAGGATTATAGTTTTGTGTTGTGGAAGTAAGAGTAAAATATATTTATTCATAAATTAGCGAGCATTTATGACTACACTGCGCAGTGTTGCCAACCCTATGACCCTAAAAATTAGTAGCAATAACCTCAAAATTTCAGTAGATTTCAGTAGATGTATTTAAAATTGGTGAAACATTATCATTATTAATTATTATTTTATTGAACGCAGGTAATTTTACTCACCTATGTTTTACTCCTTCCTTTAACTTGTTTTTCTTCTTTACTGTCAACCTCAGTGGTCTTGGGGTAATGTGCTCGCCTCCGGATACGATGTTCGTGGGTTCAAACCCAGCCGGAGTCGACGAATCTTTCTTGAGCGATAAAAATCCGTAGCACATCTTCCTGCAGAGTGGAAGTAAAGTTGTCGGTCCCATTTCGATTGTGGCATGTATAAGAACCCTGTAGGTATGTGAAAATAGGTCATTTTGCTCTACCTCATAGAAATTATCGTGTGTTGATATAATCAGCAGGTTCAGAAAGTGCATGTAAAATACTGTACCTAAAATAAATTTAAAAAAAAGGTCTTCTCTTATGCCATTAGTCCTCCTCCTCACTGTCATACATGTCAATATTAACTTTTTTTTGTCATTGAGCTACTGACGGGAAATGAAAAACAGTTAGAATTTGAAAATAGCCTCTTGGTGTGCAACAGCCCACACAATGTTTTCGTTGCCAATTTATTTCTTGTTTTAGTTTTAATTAAGCTGACTGACGAAAAGACCCGCTCCACTGCAGCACTTGAATGGGGAAGGCTTAAAATACACCACACAAATTCTGACAAAATAGGAAAGACTGGCTTAGAATCCCCATATTTTTTATTTCTAACATGATTCCAAAAGTCTTGTACGCTATTGTCAATGTCATGTAAAATGTCTGTGTTCCGTAGCAAACGCCACTCTGTGTCAATCTGTTGAAGTTGTTGGGGCTTAATGATGTTTGGAAACGCTGCCACAAAAGGGGCAAGGGACTGGAATGACTGTATTTTTGTCGGATCTAACATTTCGAAGTCTCTCATTATTCTATCTTGAAAGGGAAATCGTTGAATAATCTGCCTAACAGACTCAATATAGAATTCAAGACACCTTGTTTTGAAGATGTGAATGTCTTGCGCTAGAAGATTTATCGAATGCAGTGAAGCCTCTACTCTTGCACCAAAATACATTTGTTCCAAAGGTAAGAAGACACTAGGGTTTCGATAGTCCACTTTTTCCATCCCTGTACTCTTTAAGTGATCAGGCTTTATGTAACAATCAAGAATGGTTTTTAAAGAAGCAGCTATGTTTGTTCGTAAATTGTGAATTTGGAGATCCTCACTTTGCATCTGCCTGTTCAGATTAGTGAAAATTGGCAAAACCAAATCAAGAAATTCTAAATAAAGTTTGTTGTATGGATATTTTAATTTTTATTTATTTTTATTTATTTAGCACCGCGTCTTACTACCCGTTCGGGTTATACGCTTAAGTACTAATTACGCTAATGGATTAGGAATTGGGAAGGTTGAATTTAGAGGAAGTGAACCCGCATTTGCGTGGAGGGAGAGTGGAAAACCACCCCTAGTTCACCCGACCGAGATGATATTTTAATCTCTGAAGAATTGTATCTGAAGCCAACAACCTATCTTCTATAGCTGCATGAGTGAAGAACAGGACGAGGGCATCATACTGCTCTAAAACACGGGAAACTACTGTCTGAAGTAACAACCATCTAGTCTGACAAGGATGCAAAATCTTATGGGGCTTAACTTTCACGAAAGCTTGAAATTCCTTTAACACTTCCACTCGCTTTGCGCTGGCATGAAAAAGCTGTAGAGGTCCCGCACCAAATCTTCAGGAGCACGCGGAAGCTTGGCACAAGCATAGGAGGAGCACAAGTTGAATGAGTGGCATATACATTTCATAACAAACAGATGTGGTATGTCTCTCTTCAAAAGAGTACACAAAGATTGTCGGTTCCCCATCATAACGCTGGCCCCGTCGGCAGCAAATCCAATTAGATTTTCTTTGTATGGAATGTTTTTACATTCGAAGGACCTAACCAAATGCTGGTACAAATCGACAGCTTTAGCATCACCGAGTGGAACCAAGTCAAAAAAAGCATCAACAATCCTACCTTGACCAGAATCGACTCTAACAACAATACACAAATGTTTTGTACAGCTGTTGTCGGTCGCCTCGTCCACGATTATAGAAAACTTGTTTTTACGAAGAATATCACAAAGAATGTCTTTACTTTCCAAGCCCGTAACATTCTTTACAATAGCCGTTGTTTTAGTTCGCCCACATGAAATCTTCTGCGCAATTTCAGAATCTGGACAGACGGATTTGATCAGAGAAGGTAAATGCTCCATGACGTCGAATGAAATATTATGTTCAGCAACAAAAGCTGAGAGACGAACTTCTGCCTCTTTTACTTTCGTGTTTAACGTGGTAGTTTGAGATACAAACGAAGTTAAAGTTCTTTGACCAACAATTCTCTTAGCACTTTCAACATTTTTTTACTTTCTGCATGCTTTTCTAAAGCGGATTTCCCCGATGTTGCAATGTTTATATCATAGTCACACGCCTTACAATACGCAAAACCATCACCTTTTTTACTTGATTTTAACCAATCTTTCAACTGTTCATCACTCTCCCAATTAGATTTGTAGCTTTGGCAATATTTCGCCTTTTTTCGCACTTGTTTATCTGCCATATTTTTCACCGAGGGCTATTTATTACACTATACAAAATAAACCAACGTCCCCGATTACTATTAGAACAGTATTTTACACTTACACAACTGTGAAAATAACCTGCACAAACCCACTTTATTCTTCTGCGCAGAGTGAGCATCATTCTATGATCAGCGCTTCATGCTTTGAGTGTCCGGAAGTACGTGTTACACTAGCTTGACAAAATAAGCTGTTACAAATGATGTGTTTTAAAGTGAGTGGTATTCTTCGGACTAGTGTATTAGCGCCTTCCTGTCTATTCACTGTGACAGCAAACTTCTTGGAAGAGGAGGGGTAAGTTTACAGTTATGTAAAAGGTTTTTTTTAAGTTGTCAAGCTTAGTGGCGTATAGAAGCTTTTCCTTCCCACTTAGACCACCCCCTCTCCGCTTCTCGCCCTCCCATATCATCATTTCAAAGAGCCAATGAGTGAAGTTGACAACATACGAACATATCAGTAGATTTGTTAATTTTATTTGAATTAATCAGTAGATCAGTAGAAAAGTTAAAAATCAGTAGATCTACTGAAAAATCAGTAGGGTTGGCAACATTGACAATGTGTAGCGTTGTGCGGGACGTGGGGAGTGGGGAGAAGGGGTCTGAGTTTTAAGCGCTGTGATGAGTTCCCTCTTCCTCCACCGAGATGGCAGCACTCAGAAAGTAGATAACTTCAACTTCAATTGACTAGATGGCGTAGTCAGTCACAGAGTTGCAGTGTTTGCAAAGATTTCAAATGTTCCTAATGACTGTAAGAATCCTGTCAGTGTTCCTTTGTTCAAAGGCAAAGGCAGTCAGAGTGAATGTAAGAATTATAGTGCCGTTAGTTTGTTGAGTATTTCAGGCAAAGTTTTTAGGAGAGTCTTAATTGAGAGGTTGCTTGGAAAACTGTGGACAAGATTTGGGGTGTGCAATGTGGTTTCATGCCAGGTAGAGATTGCGTGGACCATATATTTGTATTGAAACAAGTGTTTGGGAAATATATGACATAAAGGAAGAAAGTGTATTGTTTATTCGTTTATCTGGAGGAAAGTGTACGATCAGGTGAATAAGAGTATGTTATGAAATGTTATTAGAGAGTATGATGTGGATGCAAGGTTAGTAAATGCAATAATAGTGGGTTATGATGGAATTGAAGCGCGCGTTTTAGTGGATGGAACTTTGAGTAAGTGATTTGACATTGAACTGGCTGTTAGGTAAGGTTGTGTTATGTTTCCATGGTTGCTTAATGCATTTATGGATTAGTGTATGAGGGATACTTGTGAATACGAAGTTGGTGTACAATTGGACAATGTGAATGTGAGAGTGCTGTTATATAGAGATGATTCCGTATTAATGGCTGAGAGTGAAAGTGACCTGTAGAATGTATTAAATAGTTTGGATTTGGTGACAAGCAGAATGTATCTTCCTATAAATGTCTTCAAAACTAAAATATTAGTTTTTTTGATAAGGATGGATTAGAAAATGATTGCCAGCTTAGTATAAATGAAAAACTGTTAGAACAAGTGAATGATTTTGTTTATGTGGGCAGAACGTTCTGTAAAAATGGAAGGATGGATAGCTAAATTGACAAACGGGTGGATGCTCCTTGGAGACTAGTTGGCTGTATGTGGACTACTGCAAAGTAGGAAATAGTATCAAAAGACGCAAAGATGGCAGTACATAAAAGTGTGTTAACGCCGTCATTGTTTTACGGATGTGAAGCATGGGTTTGTCAGGAGAAACACAAGAGCATAGTGATTGTGGTTAGAATGATATATCTAAGAAATGTATGTGGGAAAATTCGTATGGATAGAGTCAGTAATGATTGGATGCTGAAGGAGTGTAGTTTAAAAGGGAATCCAATAGGTCAACGTGAAAGAAGCATCTTACGTTGGTTTGGGCATGTTGAGAGTTTTATTGTGGATCGAGTGACAAAGCAAATATATGAAGGGATAGTGTGTGGATCAAATGTAAGGGGTAGGACATGTAAGATGCGGATAAATGTTGAAGAATTTGTGAAAAAAAGAAACATTAAAAGGGCTGTTTATACAGCTCATTTGGTGCAAATCAGAAGTTATGCTTAAGTCAAATATTAATAAAACTGTGAGTAATAAACGAGTTTGGCCTTCACTGGAATCAACACAAAACTATCTTCTACGGCTCTAATTATATATAGACGTCTAAAAATAGTTTTAAACTAGAAATTTTCCAACCTTACCTTACCCCTGCCACAAAAATTCGCTCCAAAACCTCCTCCTCGGAGACAGAGGGTCAACATCGGCCAGGCGTTCACGTCCAACCCACTTATTCTCTTGAGTCCGTCCTGCGGAACACTCACTCCCACTCTTCACAATTTTCTCCAACATCGTTCACCGAGCAAGTTCTCACATAGCCCACGGATATTTCATAGCGCTGTTGGATTAACTGCAGCGCCACGTGGCGGGAGTAGGCACCATTAACGTCCACGCATCGCAGGAAGTATCCGACTCCTGTGGGCACGCTTCCACAGTATACCAATCATAAATTTAGCGGGCCAGGCTAAATATCGGATGAGAAGTCCGTGTGACGGGAACCGTTACACTTTCTCTTGTTTCCTCTTGCCTCTCCCTATTTCATTTGTTCGACTTTTTCAATGCCTGCTGTAGAAGCTATTATACAGGTACAAGCAGACTCTTTCTATTAATAGTTTGACAATTTTGGCAAAATCTCTGTAAGCGTAGTATTGAATACCTGTTGTGCACTTATATCTGTTTATTTTTCAAAATTTCAACGCAAGAACACATGAACGACAGACTATTTTTCATCATAAGGGGAAGAAACTGTGCATTGTTGGCTCTAGGTAGGTTTATTATTTATCATTTAAAGAAAATTTGGAGTTAAATTTGAAGTTTGGTTGAAACTGCTAGAAATATTATTGTTTTAACATTTTATCTATATCCCCGTGAAATATTTTGTTCTTTTTTTAATTATTAATCTTTTGATTTTATAGCTTTTAAATTCAACAATTTAAAAAATAGTTTTGTGGTACCTTTTAATTATCAAATATAACTAAACATTTTTAATATTGAAGACATGTAGTTGTGCGAATGATACAAGGCATTATATATCCAACGTTTACACTATAGAATGTCGTATGATATAAGCCTATTTATCTTTTAGGTTACATTTTTATAAACTGTTAAAACTTATACTGGCACAGTATTAGGTGTGAATACATAATTATGTGGGAGTTACAAGTCATGATAAAGTTTGGCCATATGTTAACAACTCTTCTTTAGGATGCTCTTAAAAAGTTTTGAGGAGGGTTCAAAGTGGCCTTGTGAAATAAATAAAATAGCGGCCATTTTTTTATAAAATAATACTCAAAATTGAGTTTTTCTAACGTAACTCAAAAATGTAATGTGCTAGTGGAAAACATTTCGAGTAAAATATGTTGTGCATAGTGTTTTCTACAACTTTGTTCCAGATCATATTCTTGATAAATCTAACGGATTAAGAGAAAATGGCATCACAATATGACAGTTTTTTTTTGGGGGGGGATTATCATCACAGCCTCCTGTTAGTAGATAGAAACTCATTGCATGCAGCAATGTAACTCAAAAACAGACATTTATTCATTTCAAAATCTTAAGTTATAACATTGAACTATTATTTGTGTATTTATATATATATCATAAGTATATAATTACAGATAAGTTATAAGACAAATCAGACAAACAATTGGCTGTGGTAGGAGACCCAAACAACAACATTTGATGTCTCGAGCAACGAACATTGACTGCATTTCGAAACTCATCGTAGCTAAGAAGAAGCATCGGGAACATCTAATTGCAATTGCCGACACCTTGACAAAGATTACCGATATCAGCGGAGCAGACGCTTCACTCATCAAAGTAGACTTAGAAGGCAGCACTATGGACCTCCGTTATGGAAAAATGGCCTCATCTCTAGTCAACCCGTTCACCTCGGAATCTGAGCTCAGTCCGCTCGCAAGGGGCCAGAGAATCACCAAATCGTCAGAACCGGAATTAGGTCTGAGAACCGAGGATTTGACATTCAGGACTCCGCCACAGTCTTCCAGCTTCATGGTGCAGGGCGAAACAGCAGTGACTCCGAGTAGAGTCCGATCGCTTAGCCCCACCACTAGTCCAAGAAAGCAAGTCAATTTCTGACGCAACACCGAGTCCAACACAGAGTACATGCCCAGAGAGGATTCCCAACAGGTGCTAGCGCTCCTTCAGGAGATGTCGCAAACGCTAAACTCGAACCAGGAACGCTTTGGACAACCAGAGGCAGGAGTTTACCAGCTAGATCACCCTCAGCCTGTTCATCAGCCAGTAGCACCATCAGTTCAGCCACAGGAACAACAGCCGGCAGCAAGGACAGCAGCTCCTATTGTCCCAATGCGGGAAGTTATGGGTTATAATCTTCCAGCAGAGAACCAACTGCTATACGTCGATGAAGCCTCAGCTATGTGGGTGACGTTGTCGCTTAAGACCAGGGCGGCAGAGCTCCCACCAGGACGGGACAAACACCAAGCCAACCTACTTCTTGCAATCACGTCAAGATATCCAGACCTGCCATGGGACACACAACAGATTCTAACATACAGAATCATGGTCATCTACATCACCCCACAAAGGGCTAGACGATGGCCATCGCACCAGAAGGGGGAGACGCTGGAGCAGCCATATACCCTCCGGGATTTGTGCCACCAATCAACCCTCCACCGTTGTACGACAATTGTAAGACAATACCGCGATGGTGGTGGCAGCGGAAGAACCTCCCAAAGGATCAGTTGACACGGCCGCAAGCACTCAGAAAATTAATGGAGAAGAACCCTCATTTTATTTATCTTGTTTTTTTGTACTACATGTGTTTTACTGAATAAATAATTGACTTCGGCTGGGTTCTCTTCCCATTGCAGCTTCCTCCCAGCCTTACCCCCTAGATCACACGCACCCATGGTCATAACCATTGGGTATATAAGAGAAGCCTGGAGGGAGGTTCGGGATAGTCGGTTGTGGGAGGAGACCCCAACAATCATCGAGAATTTCAACTAACTTATAAGACTAGGAGTTGATAATACCACAGCACTAAACTGCACTACGACCAGTAAAGGCTTAGTATTTGCCAACCCGGGGCAGGTTAAACTACACTTGTGGGTGATGGACGTCCTAATAGAAAGGCATCTGGATATATTCTTGATGGAATCCAGCGTTGACCGTCGAGTATCCAGGCAAGTGACGCTGTCAAGCCTCCTCCTAGACCCATTGATAGCGGAAGTGATGAGGAAGTTTGATCTTCCTGAATTTAAATAATTGGGTATATAAGCGGGGCCTGGAGGGTGGATTGGGACAGTTGGGTGTAGGAGGAGACCCCAACATTTGTCTTCCCAAAATTGTGATATAATTTTATCTTAACTATTTATCTAGAACTAACACTATTTTGCCGATTGGACTAAAACTTGATATCTTAGGTTTTCATAAGGCCCCCCGAGGAGCTTTTGGAATTAGACATATAACTCTTAAATTAAAGTTAGTTTACTGAAGGGCAAAAAGAAAAAGAAATATTTTCTGAAAATTTTCTCAAACAATTTAGGATAGATTAAATTTTATATCTAGACACTGTTTATCATTTAAAACAGGATGGAAACTTTCACTTTCTCATGAAAATGACTTTAAGGGTAGTTTACATGATGGAATCTTTCAATTTTTGATCATTTCTCCGCAGTTATTTGAGAAACGAAATAACCTATCATTGTAAAGTTGTAGTAGGCTACTATTAAAGATTAAATTACCAGTTCTGAAATATATTTTTTTATTTTTATAGAACAAATAATTTCTGAGCTATACTCAAATGCATATACTTTTTAATCCAGGTCTTTGAACATGAATTTGATTCTTATGTTCTTTGGTGGACAGAGATATTTCTCTTCTCTCAATTTTTCTGTAACGATGTTCATAGTTCCTAAGTTAAGTAAATAAGTAACAGTGTATATTATTTCATTTATTATCTTTGGTTTAGTATTTCTACAATAATATATACACCTATTACTTCGTTTCACAAATCTTACGAGTTTCTAGTAAATATTATTATGTTCATTTTATTGAGAGAGAATGATTTTAATGTGTGCGTAAGTAGACATGGTGAGATCCTACCTGCTTCTGAAGATCCGATGAGAGTGAGCCAAGTAGGCCTACCTGGGGTTGTGATGATGAGCTTGAAGAACCACCGTCTTTATTTGGTGTTCACTTCACAAACACACATAGCTATGTCAGAGAAAGATGGGTTATTAAAATAAGTGATATTGAAGGTTAGTGACGAGAGCTGTGAGCCGCGGTGGCGACGCACGTCCACCTTTTAGAGAAACACTTTTTGAACTAAAGAAAAAACGCGCGTAAAAACACAAGAAAGCAAAATGTACCACCCTTACAAAAATAAATTAATGCAAAAGGGTGGTAGAGAGAAAAATTTGATAGTTATATAAAATAATAATGAATTAATATAAGAAATATTTAATTAAGTAAACAATAATTAAATTTATATTAAAATAATATAATATAAAGAAATAAATACTAAACAGTCTATTTTAAGATAAAAGTGAGAGAAAGTCTGTGCGGTGCGTCGTACCATTTATTTTACACCAATAGTAAGCCTAGCAAATTAGTGACTACCAATTTGGTTAAATAAAGAACCAAAAACTAGAAAGCTAAACTTGGTACTAACCACTTTCTTTGGGAAACCTTAATTTTTGTTACTACACATATTGTGAGCCTGATTAATTACTAGTGTGGAAGGATGCCCAAAAAGAAGGTCCAATGAGAATTTTTAACTTTGTATGGATACTATTATGAAATAATTTTTCATTTCGTAATCATTCAAATCAAAAGTTTTTCACCTTTAATATATTTCAAATTAATGAATAATTTCATAATATATAAACTCAATGCATCCACACTGTTAGGAAATCTTCTTACACATCTGAGCGATATTTATTTATTTTATATGTTGTTTGAAACGATGCTCTTTTATTGACCGCCCCCCACCCGTATTGCGAATACTTGTGAAACATAACAACTCTGATAAAACTTTCTGTCTCCCTCCCTGCCTTCTGGAACCTTATTGATGATCCAAACAAGAAGAATAGAAAAGAACTTCTAGAACAGTGGCAAATTCTGACCTCAGAATCCAGGCATGCATTCGGAAGGGACTAATGAAGCGGGGATTTGGGAAATTTTGAAATTTCATGTTGAAAAATGTGACATATTATGTTTTGTTTTGTAGTTAGATTTTGAAAGTATCCACTTCGTAATCGCAGGCTTAGGAAAGTTGAAAAAAACCCGAATATGGATACTTTAAAGTTTAATTAAAACCCATGTACTTTCACTTTCTAACACAATGCATAGCACAACTCTAACTCTCAATAGGCATATCTCACTCTTCTAAATAAAATAACTATATCACTATAAAGCTAAATTAAAAATGATTGGATAGACAAATTAATTTAACAGCTTAGCCTTAAAGAATACACACTATATAAAATATTAATTTAAATATTATGAAAAGAAAAATGGACATAAAAAAATTAAAAATATACTATACAACTTGGCAATGTTTAAGTTATGATTCTCTCAGCTATACATTTTATTTATTAAGGATGTTCGGAAACTCATCGCGCAAACTGCAACCATAGTTTGTTTGGACCAAGAGGATACAAAATTCCTATACACATTATTGTAATCTCGAAAACCCCTCGGTTGGTTCCAATGGTAATAGTCAAGAAAAACCCCTAGATGGGTGCCGAATGAAAAAATCTAGAAAGCCTCATGTCGGGTCGTCGATTGAAGAACACCCTAAAGAGCCCCTCGTTGGGTCGTCAATTATAATTGTCCTACAAAAGCCCCTCACGTTGGGCAGCAATTTATAAAACTTACGAAAAGCTGACTTATAATCTTAACATCTGTCCCTGGCTAGCTCAGCTTCTCTTATCGACGCGATTATCATATAAGGAAATTCCAATCATACAATAAACTTACTTTAATCACTTTTATATTAATTTATTACTATAACGTGTTCCTTTATACGTCATTTATATAGCAATTTACAACTTCTAGCTTGTACCATTGACCCTCCCTACGTCAGTCACCGTACAAGCAACACACGTCTTGTCGCCACCCCGGTCACTGCGCGTCTCCTACTGGTGTAACAGTCAGAGTTTGTTTCTGCCTTGCATCTTTTTCAAATTCTGATGACATCGACGATTGCACCAGATTGGAATGACAATCTCGACCTATCACAAGAGAGTAGTTTGAATTCTGGCTTTCTGGTTGGCTGGAAAATGCAACTGTTCCATATAAGGAAAATGTGTATTTCTCTTAGAAGAAAACTAAGTATAATATCAGCTCTTTCCGTTTTGGTTTCATTGTCAACGCACCCATTAAGCACATTTAAAATAAATTAATTGTATTGCCTTCCTAACTGCCCGAAGGGCTTAAATATTCTAAAATGCAAATGAATGATTTAAAATAATATCATAAAATAAAGAGAATTCCCGATTAATATAAAATGCAAATAAAATATTAAAGCTGCAGCCTCACCCTTTCTTTTCGAAACAACTTAGGGGTTTACAATTTGGGACATTACAACTTACATTCGCAAACTATGACTAATACCCATTAAATTGTATTCAAAGTTTTGGCGTACAGCACCGGGAGAGCAAAGCTGTGAAAGCATGCGTGTACAACAGGTTGCATAGGAATTAGCCAAGCATTAATGCACATGTAATAATGGCAAGCACTTGCTGTGATGTAGGACCGTTAATGATGACCCTCAGAACGTATTCCGATTTCTAGATGAACTGTTGTGTTGTTTACTATTAATTATGATATGTTATACTGCCATGATCCAAGATGTCGAAGTGTTTAGTGCCGCGCGCCTAGCTCCTATGCAACTTGTTGTACACGCATGCATGCACAGCTTTTCTCTCCCGATGATGTACGCTGAAACTTTGAACACAATTTAATGGTATTAGCATGGTTTTCCGGATGTAATTGAATAGGGATTTTGTATTTCTTTTGGTTCAAACAAACTATGTGTACAATTGGAGGTTGACTTTTCGAACAACCTATATACAAAATCGGCTCTTCTCTCTTTCTCTACAAACTTCACAGCATCATAAAACTTCGACTGCAAATTAAGTTCTCCAAGCAGTTTTTTTTTCAATCGATCATAACGCCAGGGAGTTTAATCTCTCTTGATCCTACGTTGACCTACAGTAGGTTTTTATTTGTTTTGAAGCATAAAATGGCCTTGCTACTGTAGAACTTGTAACTGGAACAATAGCAGTTAGTTTGGCAAGTTTGTACACTTCTGTCAAAACTAAATGTAATTTATTTTCACGCATACATTTAACCAAATAAAAAACTGGCTTTTCTTTCAAATTAGGATCACAATAAAACACTGTCAGTTCATTCTTCAATCGCATAACATAGAAGTACCTGCCATATTGTTTTTCTATAGATTTAAGTGCGCTGCCAGGAAAAAATTTCTATGCATTTTGAATAAGTTGCAGTTGAGCATAGAGAGGAATTCGAGTCTTCCCATGGATTGAAATCTCTCCTTTATCTGAATCAAAATACTACCCAAAATTTGTAATAAAGGTGTCTCAACACTAGGGCATCAGGCATACTTTAAATTCTCAATTTTTTGGCAGCTGTCTCAGTGGCGAGTTCAGAACTCTCCTTTTTTTTATTTAATTCATCAAAAATAATTGGGACCCATTTTCTTTTTTCTCTTGCAAACGGACAGTAATATAAGCAACCCTTTTTTGCACAGTACGCTATATCCATGCCCTTTGTTTGCAGTCTGTTGAAAATAACATCCGTGTATGAAAATATTGATGAAAAGACATGTAGAAGATATTTAGACTGCTTTTCTGCAAGAAGGACAAAAATCCTGAGTTTTCAAAATTGTGTCACTGTCCCAGTCAGCTGAGTGGGAAAAAACCTCATACATTTCATAGTTTTCTTTTACAGTGTTGACAAACCTTGAAGAAAAATTCCACCGTGGGGGGAGGGGGGGTGCTATGAGTAAATTTTTCTGCCTGAAGTGCAAAAGTCCTTTTTGATGAATTAGAAAAATATGTCTATAGACAGGAAAGTGTCCGAACGGCACTCTTTGGTGCTTGAAGCCACTGTTGTAAAGTCAAATTTAGCATATGACTATAACAATGAACAAAAACAGCACACGGATATAATTCTTGAAACTTTGCATCTAAAAGATTAATGTGGCCGGCCATACAGCTGCTCCGTCATACGTTTGGGCAGTAAGTTTGTCGATGCTGTTTGTATCGTTCAAAACATTTTTAACTTGCTCTAGCAGCCCCGAGGCAGATCGGTCAGCACTGACGTCAGTGAAGTGAAAGAATCTTTCTTGAACATCCCCATTATTATCAATTAAACGTACAACAGTAGACAGCTGCAATTTATTAATAATATCAAAAGTTTAATCTAAAATAATCTCTATAAAATCTGCATAGTTGATTTCTTTTTTAATTTTCTCTGCAACCAACTGCTATTAAATCGTTTTGAATGGCAGAAGAAGTGCCCCAAAAAATTGTTCATTTCTTCAAGTGACTATCTAAAAAGGATCAAACTGATGAATTAATTCTAGAAGCTCTATATAATTGACCCTATTAAGAGAAGTGTTTGATTCATCGTGACCATGAATTGGTAGTTCTTGCTTAGCTAAAGAGCACACCGCATCTGTCAAACGCTTAAGAACGTCACGATTTTTTTCACTTTTTCGTTGTGTATTAAATCACTAACTCTTTGGTGTTCATTTAGTTGATGATCAACTCAAACTCTACCAAAGTATTTAATTGAAGAGAACATTTACATGATTCAATGACTTATCATATCTGCTACAACCAGCATGTAGTGTGATTAAATGACTAAACCCACCTTTTGACCACATTACATTATCAATGGAGAATAATACACATGACCAGCAAAACGTTTTCGCAATTGCCAAGAACCTGTTAACCAATGTGTGTTTTCATAATAGGATACCTTAAAAGTCTAGTGTATTAATTATTTTT
Source organism: Timema podura (assembly GCA_033556935.1). NCBI lineage: Eukaryota > Metazoa > Arthropoda > Insecta > Phasmatodea > Timematidae > Timema > Timema podura. The sequence continues at coordinate 59,227,451 of JAVRXN010000004.1, forward strand.
GTCTTTGTGTTTAGACGTAAGGTATGGAATGAATATTGGATAGGCATGGCCTTCATGTTCGTACTATGTCACTTTTTCTGAAATATTTCTTCTAGAGAACGGCTTTTTCAATAAATCCTCAATGGGAAAAAATTCGTTTTCTCTTGTGTCTTCCATCACACCACAAGACATAACATACACTCTCACAACATGATATACAATTTATAACTTGTAAAATGTAAATATTATCTTCTGGATATGTAACATTTTTTAATAATACACATCACTAAACATGTATCCTTCACTTCCCATGATGCAGTGTAAACAGAAATCATCACACGTTCACAACTATAAAAAAAATCACACACAAACAATCTTTGGTCTGACATTAAATAGCACACGCTGATAAATAACATACTACTAAAACAAAGGAAATGCAATACACACTATACTCACAAATTAACTGTAAGTGCAGCGTGCCAGACTGAATATATTGTTGGCTGGGCGATATTTCACTTACGGCGATTTTTTCACCGTTACTCCTTGGTCACCGTCACTCCCAGTGACTAGATCTCAAAAGTATCAGTGATTGAGATATCGGTGATCGGTGTTTAGCAATACTCTCACCAGACGGCGACAGCTGAGCATTACAGTATGAAAGCTACGACCGTAACTGACAAAATATCAGTTAGCGTCTGGCGATATGGTGATCCACAGATGCTGGCAGTAACGGTCTATATCCTTAATTCTCATGTTCCAATAAATATTCTTTGAAAAGGACCCTCCACTTAATTGCTTTGTGGCGGCAGATTCTATCTCCTTAAACTTTTCAATACAATAACATGTTGGATGTTTCTCAAAGTTACTTTTCTAACCCAAACATAATAATTATATATTATACAGCGGATATCGTTGAGATTAATAAACATAATAATTTACATTTTATAAAGCAACATTGTATAGTAATATCCTTCAAAGATTAGTCTTTGTTCTTAGTCCTTTGATTCCCAACGTGATTTTTTTTTCTTCAGTTTAACAAAAATAAACATGTTATTTATTAATCTCCACAGACTGGAAAGTTGGCACCCTGTGTTGCTATCTAAGGTCCAACACATTTCTTTGCTATAGTAAAGAGTGGTGATGGGCAAAATATCGATACAGCAACAAACTGAGACAAAACACTGTGACTACCAGTCACCGTGAATAATCACTGGTATAAATCACCGATATTTTACAATCACGGTCACGGTAATCACCGATATCGAAAAATCACGGTTTAGATTACAATGTGGTTTTTTATTTTTATTTTCCATACCCTTTCAGTATTGTTTATTCGTTCCAGCCCTGGGTTCCAGGACCACAACTCGTATTGGGTAGGAGCGTCAGATAGGATGTACGAAGGGGATTTCCGCTGGACAGATGGCCTGATTTTCACATATTCAAGTGAGTAACAATTCACTTTGATCAACATTATTTCACAAAATAATATATGTAGATAGTTGGATCAGTTTAAATTTGAGCCTTATTAAATACAATAAAAATGTTGTTTACTCTATAATCGACAAGAAATATTTAAATAATTCAGCCAAGGCCGTAACTAGAGGGTATTTTGTATTTAATACTCCCCTCCCCCGAAATTTGACAAAATATGCCTTATATACGGTTTCAACGAAACAAGAAAATACGATTTAACTTGTTGCCACAATTTTAATGCCTAAGTATATTTTTAAGAACCTATTGTGATTGTGTTGATCATTCAGGAAACAGAGCTGGGCAGTCATGTTGACAGAAAATCTAATGAGTTAGTAGAACTGTTGAAATGAGTAAGAGTAAAACCTTTCAACTGCAAACAATTCGAACGGTAGATCCGAGAATACTTCGCAAATAAGTCTGCAAAGAAAGAATAATTAGAGGAAGAGGATAATAGAGTGGAGTGAAGGGGGGTGGGTTCCAGCTATGAGCCCCAAACTGATTGCAGTTACCCGAATACTACATTTGGTTTACTACATTAACACTACCAATTCAAGTGAATGAACAAATCATATAATTTTTATTTAGTAGGAAGAGCCTTTTAAAAATTACAAAGATAATTTTTACGATCCAAATTGAATATATTTTATCCAATTCTACATTATTTTATAGATATTAATAATAATAATAATAATAATAAAATATATCAAATGTGACCGCTGCAGATCCCATGAATTGACGTATGAAAATTGTTTTGAGTAATTGTAAAAAAAAAAATTCTTCCTATCCAGTGGTGGCTCGTGTATATCAGCACATGTGCACGTGAACACCCAATATTTTGATTACAATTATATATTAATTTAGTTTAAATTAATGAAATAGTCTATCTAAATTTATGTGATAATTTATTAACCTAAACAATCACGTTTTTATATTGTGATTAGCACTTTTCTGCTGTAATTTGGCAACTAATGTCGTGTGCAAGCGCAGGAGATACGGTCTTGTATGAAGTTTGGCAACACCGTGTGAGCGCTAGAACTATTTGTTACAGTCGAAGCGCTAATACACATGCTCACGACAGAATTACGTAGCTCTTATGGAGATGTATGTAATCTGGAAAATGTGGTCTCCGTTGCTGTGAACATTTTTGTGTGTTCCGACTCTCTCCCTCTTATCATTTTCTCTAGAGTCGAGCCATTCGAGCTGATGCAATCAAAACTGAGACTTTTGTGACAGTCAAGAGTTCAATCACAATTCAGTAGAGAAGATAACCAAGCAAGTTGGACAATTCATTTTAAGTAACTGTTTTTTTTATATGTAATTCGGAAATGAAGTTCGAAAAATATATATATATATATAAAGATACTTTGTTTAAACTTTGTTTCGCAATAAATAGAAAATAATTATTTATATTATAAAATATGTATTAACTTATTGAAAGTGTAAATAGACAAAATATCGGAGTTTTTTTTTGTTTGTGATATTTCTTTAAAGATGAATACCCGTACACTGCAATATATTCTAAATAGTGATAAACTAATTTATTAGGATAGTATAATAAATAAAAGCCTAGGACTTGATAAATCAAATTTAATTGAAAAATTTTGCAAAACAAAAGTTGTAATTACAAATGCAAATTCCAAGTTAACTTTTACTAAAAATATTCTTGACTTTGGGTGTAACTCAATCAATGCTTTGTTTTATTTATCTTGTTTTATATTTTATAAAAAGCTTAATACACTAATAAAGCATGATCCAGTCAGACCACCTACTTTTCGTTTGACCTGATAATAGCGAGCTTACCTTGTCTGGTTCACCATGGTGTAACTTTGTGGTAAGTAGATACAAACAGTTACTTTTATACATATGCATGTGCTATGTTGATTTAATCAAATTTATATGGGCCTCTATGCCAAATATTCATTTTGATTTTGTGAACACCCTAGTTCTTACATCCCCAGCTGCCACTGTTACTTGCTAAAGACAGTGTCGTCTAGACCTAGAACGTGGGTTGATAAGACCCTGAAGCACAATTTCAACCATAAACATTGATTGAAAGTCACTCAAATTCGGTATTACTGCAAAGAAATGTCTTATTTGATTTATTAATTATAAAGTGAAAAATTATCAAAGGGTTTCAATAATACTGTCTTATGGATTAATATATAATTTGTGTTTATAATATTAATTAAACAGACTAATGATGTAAATACAATAATAAGTTATATTTGCGCTGTTGTGGTAACATGAATATCCATTTTTAAAATTACAAGCTTCCAATGAAAATCAAAATGCATCCTGGGCACAAACAACCCCAACCTCTACCCTTCATCATCCTCCCGGTGATTGGTTACCAATGTCAATACCTCTGTGCTTCATTGGTCAAATTGGAAATGCCAATATTTGAATACAACATTAAACTATACTACATTCACGGTAGGAATTACTCTCTGAAAGGTCTTTTTTCCTACCAATATCCTACTATATATTAGATTTCTGGTAGGGAAAAAGGCCTTTAAGAAAACAATTCTAAGCTGAACAGACTCTATGTAGGTGGGGGTCACACCAACTTTTCTTCAAACACACAACTTTATTAAAGGAAGACAAAATCATCTCCTAAATTATACATCCTGGGTCAGTGGGGGTGGAACCTTATTTGCGTAAGGCGGAGGGCATAACTAACCAAAAAGCTAATTGAGGAGTTTGTTTCTTCCCCCTAGGCCACAGACAAGGAAACAACAGATATGCAAACGCTAGGTTAAACAAGTTGCGCTCCTTTTTGAAGCTTTACTTCAACGTTGGGACCGCTAGGCGTGGTCCCCAGTGACCACAGGACAATCAATTGAGCATTTCTTAAACGACTCACTTCAAACTCAAATTTACTAGAGGACAGATACAAAGTATGAGCTCCTCGAGTTAACTAGTCAGCTATCACCGAGCAAGCTTCAAGACCCCCCCAACCTCTATATTTTGTATTTTGTATTATAGGATAGGAGGGAGGTGTAGACGTTAAAACGCAAAAATAACAATCTTAGAATATTTATTTATAAACATAATTTACACAGATCACAGTTTTAGAATATTTTTTTACAATTATAGCTCACACCACGAAAAGTATACTTAGAATATTTATTTACAAAAACAAGAGTTTTAGAATATTTATTTACAAGTGTATCTTACACCTTGAAATATATACACGTTTTGGTGCGGAGGAAAAATAATCACTTTTTTCAGATGACAGATCATAGTGGGAATACTGGCATCGGTACTAACTATTATTATTATTAGCACCGCGTCTTACTACCCGTTCGGGTTATACGCACTTACGCTAATGTGCAATGGTAGGTAGGGTGATTGTGAGATGAAATGGAGGACCTACAGTTTAACGTGGAATCCGAACCACGGTAGAGGCCTGGCATTCCTCACATTCACAAGTTGTGATTAATACACATCTTGTCAGAGGTGAAGGAAGGGTTTGGCAATCAGATAAATCTGTGCCGGGACCGAGGATTGAACCCCGACCCTCAACACAGAAGTCTGACACATTACCCCTAGACCACCAGGTCACTCGGTACTAATTAACTCGGAAAAATGTATAAGAAATGTTACAGAGTTCAATTTAAAAAATATTCAAATATATCTATATAAATATATGTATATAGGCTATTTACAAATAGTTTCAATTTAAAATTTGTATAAGAAAAAATATTTACAAACAAATAATTTACTTTGACCAGAAATAATCAGGTAGGTGAAGGTTTGTACTGGTGGAAAAAATATATAAAAAAGTATCCTGGGTTTATGAAATAAAGCAATTTAAAAATATGCATGTTTTAATGTAAGAACAATTTATGAAAAAAATCACAAATCTTTAAAAATTGTGCGTCAGTGGAACTGTCTCAAATGAAAGAAAGAAATACGATCCTTCAGGTCGACTAAATTATCACCTTTTAGTCGTGGCGAGCACGTTTAAAAGGACTCTGATACCCAAACGGCACCGTATTAAAATAATCAGTTATCCGTCGTAGGGTGTACACGAACCGGTTTAATTTAGTCTGCGGAACGGTACATACAGTCGCAAAACCTTTTCTTACAATTTTGTGCGGTATCTGTATGTACCTTTCCACAGCCTTTTCAGTGACCATCGCTTTCAAAATGTTAGAATTAAAGTATTTCTGGATGCCGTAGTTTATGGTGATCCCGCGAACATTGCACGCCGTTTTTGTTTTGGCAGGATCACTACCAACACTAATTCAGTATGCGTAATTCTTGGGGCACCAGATACAAAGGCGCTAATATAGCTTCTCGGACCGTAATCCTGAATTTCGTCAGTAAGGTCAACCAAGAAGTCTCCGGTCGGTGGACTCCAATCGCCGGGGCGTTCCGTGAATAGAACGCTATCTGTATCACGATACTAAATGTGGTCCACAAATTTCTAAAGGATGCTGTATAAGTGCAACCTAGCCATAGTGGTCGTGTAGCATGACACAGTGATACTTGTGTTAGGGTTATGGCACAATGCGTCACGCGCATCCTTGTAATTTAGGAACATAACCTCATCATTGATCTCAATGACGCTGTCCACGATGATATGCGGATCAGTCAGGTACTTGTTGAGGCCCTGATAAGCGTTGAAAACGGCTACATGTGGTAAATCGGGTCTTTGCCCAAAATTTACCCATAATGAATTTAAAAAGAGTTTAGCCAGTGTGTGGAGACCAGGGTTTTTACAAACAGAATCAAAATCGAGTTTTACCCCTTTTCTCTCCTCATAATTTTGAATATAAGCTAACTTTTCATCTTGTGCGGTACAACACTCTGGACATCCACTGGCTTCTTGTTTAATTTTCAAAAAAGTATCAATGTAACCGTGAAACAATCCACCAGAACGTGTCTGACGATCTTAAAGATATACATTGTACTCCCACACTTTGTGTACGGCTTCAACGGTGTAGCCTTTCTCAACAGTTTTTCGGATCTCGTCAATCATCCAGACGCCTGTCAACCAACAATCTTTCTTGTCTTGACCTGCACCTTGGTTTTTATCTTCCCCGCATTTCCCGCACAAGATAAACACTAACTTGTCATGCATCCGTGTAAGCAATACGGGCATGAATAAATCCCGTGGGGGCGTCACGGTAGCTTTGGCTATGACTTCTACTTGATCTATAGATGGAAAATTTGGTTCCAAGTGAGTTTTGGGGTAGCCAATGGGGTATTTTTTTGTACTTGCAAACGTAAGGATACAATGAACACACATACAATTACTTGCTCTTCTCTCCCTCCACAAGCAAGGTCTGCTTCGTGGAAGAGCTTGATACAATTTGTATGCCACCAAAGAATGCGTCCCTAGGACTGAGGGGCTCCTTTCTATACACCTTGTGCTGGTGTACAAATATTCGCAAGTCCTTGTCTGTGCGTTTGATCGCGTTAAACATACCCTCCCACATTTCTACGACCGTGTAGCCGTGTCCTTAAATTTTTCCACGCAGGCCATTGTCACTTCGTAGCGCGTCTCCATGGTCTCGTGGCGGCTGTTTTTGATAGGGGTGTTCCTATTGATATAACAGAGAGGGCACCAGTGCCAATAACATCCCCAGAACTGGAAGACGGTGGTGGTATCTCCAGCTTTAAAAACGCCATCTACACGTCGCCCTAACACATATTCCTCACGGCCGTTACCCACATGGAGGATAGAGACACTGCGTTGATGGGCCTCCCAGCAGATCCATTGTACAGTGAAGTGCGACTGTTGGTCTGCACACCGATAGCCATCGTTAGGGAAGATACTGATGGTATCCTCCTTGAGGTGACTCCGGAGATAAACCAACATGACCAATCCTGCGATCGTACACGCCTGCCTGAAATGATCCATCTTGGCTTTTTATACGAGCATGTCTCTAAGCTTTAGTCAGACCTTCCATATGATTTTTACATCTTTCACGCAATACATTTCCAACTCAGGTTAAAATCAAAGACAAAATTTATTTTACCAGTGCGTCATACCACTTTTCAAAGTGCTCCTTTCCCTCATCTGACACCTCACCGATGCCGTAGTCCTCCTTTGGCGGCAAGGAACACCTACACCCCACGTTTTCTTTTTTTATTGAAAAAATGATGGGAATGTCCCTTGACCACGGACTCGTCTAAGCCAAATGTTTTGGGCATCTTGAACAACACCATCGGGAGAAAGTTCAGAGAGTCAATAAAGTGGAGCGGGCTATAGTGCATGGACATGGTTTTCCCTCCATTCATTATGAGCTCTGGAGTCCATTATTTACCTCCACCACGTATTTTAAAATAAAATGTCCATCATAGCCCTTGGCATTTTGGGCTAAGAGGGTGATGTCCTTAAATTTGGTTGTTTTAATGTACTCGAAATACCTAAAAATAGTGTAATTGTGGCATCACTCTCGAATATGCGAGTCATATTGCGCCCGCATTCGGTGAAACTATGGTAATTTCCATAAATATGAAGGCAGGCCTTGCAACACATCTCCACGACACATAGATCAGGTTCGTGCAAGTATGTGCAGACCTCACCTTGAAGAAGCGTTTATTGTCTGCATTCAAAATCGTAGAACAAGAACAAGAAATTGCTCTCTTCCAGTGAGAGCTTGACTGAGCCTGCTTTTGTAGAAAAAATAACCAAAAGGACACTGGGTCTCGCATACTCTACAAAAAGTCTCATAACTTCTGTGTGAAAATTCTGCTCTTTCCAAACTGAAAAATTGCCTACAGAACTCACAAACCTTTTTGACAACACAGATTGACATGTAACCTCTGCAAAACCGGGACGTTTATGGTTATAAAAAAAGTTTGGTTTGTGAACCAATGGCCACAGTATTTACACACCACAGATTGACCTCCACTGCAAACCGCTTTAGCGTAGCACTCTTTGCACATGGATTGACATCTGTGCACATTCTTAGTACTGAACGGCACACGACACTCATGGCAGTTGTACCCGTACTTAAATGCGGCTGTCAATGATATAGTGACATCAAAATAGTTTTGCTTATCATCGTGAAAATACAAATCCAGATAACCATTAAAGTAATGTTTGGGAAGGGTAGGACCTGTCTCCCCCGACGTTCCCTGAACACTGTGATTTTGAATTCGGAGAAGTAGGTTTGAAATTGTTTCAGTTGAGTGATTTCACCAACTTTCAAAAGATTCACAAGGGCATCATGGCATAGTTCTTATGATTTGAATTTTTTAATAAGAGGACCAATTTTGATATGTTTAAAGGTGTTCACGTCCATGAATCCTGGGTCATTTTACTATCACATATCGCTTTTGCGATAATCAGCCTACGGGCAAGGCAAAGTGTTTCACCATTTTGAATCCTTTGTTATTACGGTTTTATACGCTAACGGAAGAGAGTTTATTACATTTATGACTACCCCTCCCACGCGGCTCTTTAAAGTGGTTTAACTTGACATACAAGGGATGAAGTGAGGAACTTTCTTGATATTGCGATGTGTTTTAGCCTATTCTAAACCATATAACCAAGCTCTAACTAATTAGGAGTCTTGACTACGTGAAATACGAAAAGACATTGTCAGTACCTACACAGAAATATTTATATTTAGCAGGAAATGGAACAACCACTTATACAAAGTAACGTTGTCTGAGAGTAGCCCATTAACTAAAGAAGAATCTGTAAATAATTATGAACGTAATTTACCCGTGCCACTTGATGTACAGGACAAGTCGTATGTAAATGTTATAATATTTCAGGAACTTGGAAAACCACACAATGTGAAGACCAAACTTTTTTCATCAAATAAAGTTCCTGAGCCAAAGGCGGCTATAACCTTTTTAAAAGAATAATATATTGTTAGAAATTCTTTTTCAGTTTGGCTGAACTTAGTCTCACAGTCAGTTAATTAACGAGAAGAAAATGCCACCCGCTTGCCTTCTTGAAATAGGAAAAAGCCCAGTCCCTTTAGACTCTCATCTATTTGTATCACTATTGATTTTGTTTCATCTATATTTGAAAGCATTGGTGGTGATTTGATTAACTTTTTGATTATATTTAAAGGCTCAGACCATCTTCTTGACAATAAATTATCATTTTCTTTTTGTAACAATTCCATTATGCGTGCTGAAATAACTTTGAAATTGATAAGTATCTCCTTAGATAATTTATTCTGCCCAATATTATTTAATTATTTTCTTTTTATAGCCTGAATTTTTCTATCATCCGGTCTAATACCACATTTATCAAATTTATGACAAAGATATATTTTTTTACTTGTTGCACCCTGCATTGAATTTGCGTGGGGTTAATCTTAACATTTAAGTTTCGGGCACGCTCAACGATTTTTTTGAACACATCATCATACTTTTGTACTATTCCAGCAGCAAAACGGCATATTTTAGTGTAACCCAAAAATTTTGTATAAGGTAGGCCTATTTTTATTTATAAATATGATAAAAGACATGTTCAGCTTCAATAAAGTGGATGATGCCATTCCGTCACCATTGAGCAACTCAAGGTATTCAATATGGCGGTGAAAATATCCGTATAGAATTAAATAAATTTTAAAGCATACGTATCATGCAAGTTTGGAGTCAAATAATATTTTTGGGAGTTCTGATCTCGTAAATATGATTAAAATTATTTTCAAACCCAACGGAAACATTTATCCAATATGGAAGCCAAGATGGCTGGCTAAAATTTAATACATTTTAAAATGGTCTTTACATGCAGGTTTAGTATCAAACAATATATTTTTTGGGATTTTGAATTTGAAAATGTCATATTTAATGTCAGACCAAAGCGGAAACATTTATTCAAGATAGCCACACAGATTTTTTAGAATCGTTGAACACTTTTGAACATGTAACACACATGCACACACAGGAAATTAATGTAAAAAACAAAATCTATCTAGTTTTATAAACTTTTAACAGAGTCTATCATTTAATAATAAAATATTATGATTATAACTCTAAAAGTAGCAAACCATTTGTAATAGTAAAAATTCAACTATTCAAACTTCTGTGTAAACAAAACTTTTCATAAAGTCTTTCTTTTAGTATAAATACAAATTATTATTATTATTATTATTATTATTATTATTATTATTATTATTATTATTATTATATTATTATTATTAGCACCGCGTCTTACTACCCAATCGGATTATACGCATACAAATTATAAATGTAGGTAGCTATATTGATATTCAACCAATTATTATAATAGTAAAAATCAACCATTCAACCTTCTTGACAAAATGTCTTTTAAAATCATCATCTTGAAAAAAAATTCAGTTCTCTTCATCAGCAAAATCAAATATAGAATTTTCTTAAGTAATCAAGTTATCAACCAAATCTTCATGATTTGATCTTTCCACCTGCACAACATGTGCCAAGTCACTGTAACACACACCACTGTTGCATGAGCAAAACATTGTACAAGTTATACCAGTATTCCTATAGCCACATCGATTTGTATTGCATGGCAAAAAGCTTTCACAAAAACACTTAAACGATTTGAGAATTTCGGGTGGTGCCAATTTAATATTCTCTGGTAAGACTGTGGTTAGAAGAAATTTTGAGTCCTCGTCCTTGTAGAAGCCATAAAGCAGTGGATCCAAATCTGGGAGGTTAAGTTTCATTGTTGTTTTTCAAATGCTTGTTTTTAGGTGAGCTCGCTTAACGTTATACTCGTTATACTCAAAAGTAGCATTTGTTGGTGGTAGTAAGCATAATTCAGGTAGTTGCGATCTTCCACTTCCAATTTTGCTTGCCCATATTTTGACACTTGCCTCTCTGCCACACGTAGATGTCCAGTAGCATGCACTGAACTTCGTTACTTGATGTATGACGTCAGACAGATCAGCATTTAGATATCCAATTAAGCATAAGGAGTGGACACCTTTTAAGGCCTTTATGGCTTTGTGTTTCCCAATGACATAACACATGGCAGTTGAATCACATCCAGTGATTGCCTGAGCTACTAAAACGTCGAGACTATGCCTTTATGTTTCAAAGCAGATGCTTCAATGTCAATTATTGAACGGTCATGCAATGGTGATTCCATAAAAAATAATGCAGATATTTTCTTAAGTTATTAGAAGTAGAGAAGAAGAAGACATACATCTGCATCATCTGATATTAGCGACAATTTGTTTGTTGTAATCATCACCAACCATTATCGCTTGCTGAACAAGAATTGTGTCAGCTTCTTCTTGAGTATTTCATAGATCTGATCTTCGTGTTACCTTTCCACAGTAAATTTCATCCGAATCTTTTTCTTGACTTGTTATAAGTAGCCTATATTTGTTAGTGTGATCTTCGTTGGACGATTTATCTTCAACAATACTACTTCAAATCACTTTATTCATTCATTTTGTTGTTCCTGCAACTCTGGCTGCTCTAGTACAATCTTTCATGCTATACTCCCTATAACGGTCAAAAACAAGGTACACGCTACCATGTCGCAAGTGTTTGCTTACAGATTAGAGTGACTATTTGTTAATAACTTTTATTTATGGTTGAGCAGCAAACTTTTTGAAGTGACTTCATGCTGGACTTATATTTACAGATTCTCATGTCTAATGAGTTTGTAAACATTGATATTGGTACAGGTGAAAGTTCATGGGAGAGAACATGATTGACATCTATTTGTCGTGTGATAGTCGGGAGTCCTATAACTCGTGAGTAAATAAGACTAGTATTTAACATTACAAAACCACACACTTTTACAAATAGACGTATGAATACATGAGAGTAGCTCTGATCTGTTTTTGAATGATCAAATGTCACCACACTGTGTTCTTACTAAATGATAGAAAAGAATCTTATGTGCATTTATTTAGCTCCACGTATTACTACTACTTATTCAGGCTATACGCCTATGTGCCTATTGATGGAGTGTTTGAGAAAGTTGACTACATCTAAGCTAATTTGGATATCTCAGCTGTTAAAACTTAGGCCTACACTAAGTTAAAGAGGCATGGTTCAAATCCTTCTATTGTTATCATTATTTCAACCAACACGAACTCTCTATCAATAGGCACATTATTATGTGTTCTATAAATTAATTTTTAATTACAAACACAGTAACATCATCAAAGTTTTTTTTAACTACTTCAATATAGCAATAATTATTTTTCGACAGTGTAAAATATTGTCTTTGATTTATATTAAGAATATCTATTTTTGGTAGAAACCTTGTATATTTAAAATTGTCTAAATGAATGCTAATTTCACCTAGAATATCTTGGCTCACCGCTCTGGCAAACGTAGGCAACCTAGTTAATCTTTTGACATATTTTCTCTGTTCAGATGATCTTAAAGCAAAGGAATGGATCTAGTCCTCTAATGGGTGTGTTGTTTGTAGATTGGTTCCCAGGATGGTTCCAGGATGGTCGTTTCAGGAACAGTCAACCCAACGACGACACTTACAGTGATCAAGATTGCGTGGAACTCAGGCGGTCGTACTATGTTCAAACCTCGCCTAGCACTGCCCATCTTACTGACTCTTTCATGTGGAATGATATGGACTGTGACACTCCCAATTACTTTGTCTGCGAGACACGAAGACCTGGAGGTACGTAGATAGAGGTGTGACTTTTCGTGACAACACTTTTGTATGTGAAACACAAAGCTTCCCGGGTAGGGATGTCATTTTAGTGACACTCTTCTATTATGTTTCCTGGCATTCAATGACGAGTATCTCTTTGGCCGGCTAGTTGATGATAATCTATTTAATATTATTTTAGCAGACTCTGAGAAGGAGTAAAGAGATCTCCAAACTTTACCACTATCTGAAAAAAAAAGGGTGATCTTCAACTAAATAAAGTAACGTTTTAAATTCAAACTATTTCAGCATGGTGTTGTTAATTACCAGTTGGCTACTACAGTAAGATCATGTGTGGCCAGGTCAAAGCTTACCATTAGTGATTTTTTTTTCTCATCATGTGTTAACATATTAATTTATATTTATTTAAGTTTGCTGATTGTTTAAAATTACTAGAATTAAAAAATCACTAAACAAATCTACTAACAGAAACATTAAAAGAATAAAGGTTTTGAATTAAACTTACCAAGTGATGACATTATTTGTCCAAGGGCACTTCTGTCTCTAAATGACTGTTCACGAGTACCACAGTATTATAAATATTCTATAAATCTTCCTGATATATATATATTTTTTCACTTGTTCATGCTGTTTTTGGACTAAAATTTTGAGCACGGAATCTATGTGATGCAATACTTACTTTTCCGAATGTTTGAAACTTAAATGCATTTTCCAATGCAATGTGATTCAAGATTTACTGTTCTCATTGTTTGAAACTTAAATGCATTTTCCAATGCAATGTGATGCAATAGTTACTACTGTTCCGAATGTTTGAAACTTAAATGAATTTTCCAAATGCATTCCATACTCCTCATGTTATATAATTCTTTTACTTGAATGTTTAAGATCCTTACAGCCTACCATTGTCCACAACCACCCACCACTAAATAATAAACAATAAAAACAAAGTAAGCTCTATTTTTCTTCACTAACAGTTAATCACAATTGTTTACCAAACAAAGCTATAGAAAAAGTTCTTTTTTACTTGCCATCCACCTGCATAAATGTAAATTCATTAGGCTGATGTGCTCCTAACCGTTTAATTTCATGTTTTTCTTGAAGTGTTAATCATTAAAACTAAGTTTTTAATAAAGAATTTCGTTTATTCATTTTAATTAATCATTTTCACGCGTAATCTTACTTCTTGGCTCTTATCACATACTAAAACACAGACATATAAACGGAAAAACAAACTATAGACCACTTTTATCGTGTAGTGGGCCCACTCAGGCTAGCCCTATGCGCTAGTATAAAGCTTGCACCGGAATGGTAGGGGGATTGACCTTCAGAGAACGCTAACAATTGTATTGACTTCTCTGAGAGGGCCTGTCAGAGTTGGCCCTAGTCATCTTCTATATTCAGTCACTAGAACACTAGTACACTCCTCGCTTGACGTTTTGAGCGAGGAATGAATAATTTTGACTTGAATAATATAAAAAGAATCCAATAATTCACTGCGTGTGGGTGTTCCACTTTTTTAATGTATTTTACAAAAATATTTTACAGAATAAAAAGAAATAAATAAAAAAAAACTTTTGTATTTTAAAACATTTTGAAAAAAATGTTGGTGGGGTCTGGACCCTGTGTGTGGCACAATGAACATGTTTAACCATTTTTTAAATGATGTTTTGGATTTGACTTGCACACAGGGGCTCCAGAACAAGAAAGGGCCACGGGATTCTAGCCCCCCATGTTTTTATCTTGAAGGTCAGGGTCTATCTTAAGGAACCCCCCACTTCCAAATATTTCCAAATAAATGTATAGCCCATGTATAAAAACATTCAACTGTTACAATATATTTGGTGACTGTAAGTCAGCTTAATGAATACATAAATCCATAGCTAATTTAATAGAAACCTGAAAGGCCCTAATTCTGAAGTTTGTATTTTTCTCAAACTATGAAAAATCTTTCATAAAAACATAGTAGCTAACCTTAGGCCTATTATTGGTGATTGTCATGAATGAATAAAAAGAGTAGTAAAGTCAAAAGACATTTTTGACACATATAAAAATCAATTGATAAAATTTCATAGATTAATTGTAAGCTTAATTTGGACACAAGGCAATTTTTCAACCTCACTTTCAATTTATTTTTAAATATATTTATCTACCCTAATAAAATTAAAAAGCTTGACATTTATTTTCAAGCTTTCTTGTTGTGGTATAAATATATTGCAAAGGATTTTTCTAATGGCACTTTCCACCCCATAATTATTGACTTGCTTGGCTGAGCCACCGGTTACATCCGCCACGTATTGCCCTCCATGGGGGGATAATATATGAAGTTGGCACTAAATAAGGTCAATATTCGGTCGACTTGTTTTTATCTTATTTATATCTCCAACCCTAACCACGGACTTTATTTGACCTATTCAGTAGTTTGGGTGATATATGTGTAGATATTAATAACACAAAGAAAACAAGACAAATCTAATGATTTAGTCCTTTATGTTAAAAGGGAAGGTTTATATAGTTTGCCATTCAGGAGTATTTCAACTTTCCATCCACAAATAATACTCTTTGAGCCGTGTAATTGTTTACTCGTATCTTTTGGTAAGAATAGCAATCCTAATAATTCATAGCTAAATAAGTTTGTATATAATTATATGTAATTCATAGTTTACTTAACTAAATTAATAGTATGGTTGTACAGTTTGAGTGATTTATGTTTTAAGTTGGTATCGAGAAATATATACAAATGTAATTTTTGCGTGATGACTAGCTTCAGCAGGAAGCTTGACTTGGCGTGGCCCTTTATTGCCTGACGTCGTAAAACGTATGGAGAGAAAGTTATTACTTTGTGTAAAATGTAATGGTATGAAGGTGTCCAAGAGTGTCCATGATCGGGAGTGGTACGTTCACGTGCGTTCACCAAATCCTCCTGGTACCTAGGTATAAACACAGAATAACCACGAGAGATATTAAGGATGGTGAAAAGTTTGAAACCATAATTTCTCCCCTTGTGTTTCTAGGACGTATGTTCTGAGTTAATCAATTGCCGGAAAAGTAGGACTAAGTGTTGTTGATTTATTTTAGCGTTGTACTTGGACTCTGGAAAGCCGTGTGCTGAGATCACTCCAAACGGACGGTTATTCCAACAGGCTACAGTACAGTGAGCGAAACTTATCTCTCGCCGAGGAGATACTGAATAAATTTTGACAATTTGGTGGCCGTTCAAAAAAAAATCCAAAGCCGACGTCCATTTGATGGTCTTGGCATTTTTCATTCAAAGCACTAGGTAGCCTAAACCGTATTGGAAGACTTATTTAAGGCCTAATACACTTTTAGGTATTATGTCTGGGTTTCTTCTAGCCCGGCCACAGTAACGACATTTCGATGGACATTATTTCAAAGCAACGTGTGAGTTGTCGGGAGCAAATTGATGGTCGTTGAATGATTAACGTAGCCACTGGAAAGAGGATGTCAGGCTACCCGGTAGTGGGGGTGACATTTCAGAACACTTGTAATAATCCTAGTTATTTTTTATGACTTCAATGTCTCTAAATTGATAATTTATCTTTAATGAGTTTGAGTTTTTTTTATCTAATGCATATGTCTAATAATATTTTGTCTTTGATTAGTTCTCTGTTCATCTCTATCATCATCCATTAGGATAAATCATTTAATGGTAAAGTTTCGATTTTTGTGTTGTGTTATGAAATAAATGTTGGTGTATTCACTTTTAAAACCGAAACAATTTCCTTAGTTATTTGTTATTCTGTATAGAGGTATGGAGGGCGTGAGAAAGCCTATACATGTAGATATGCCTGTTCCTCGTCTCCCTCTTTCTACCCCTTTGGTAGATGGTCGCTTCTGTCTCACCTAGGCATCCTGTATAAAAGGAGATCTCTGTCTAACAATATTTTATTGAGCTATTCAGAAGCTGAGGTGTACCCACGCCCACCTTGTTTTTATTATTTTTATGGTATTGTAATTCCTTGCCATTTCTCCCTGTCTCCCTTGCGTCACGCCACTGGATTATGTTATTGGCTGAGTGGCTTAGTTAAGGGTTCTAGTGGTAGGGATATCGTGACTAGGAGATTAGGAATGGAGGTCAGGACAAAATAACATGACAATATATAAACCTACGTTATTATTGTTGTGATATTATATTCGATTAAGTTGTATGCATGGTTTGTAAGAAAAATATTCAATATTTAATCAACCTAATTTAAAAGTCCATTAAGCTGCCTTCCACAATATGAGCTTTGACAGGGTTGATACGTAGGGGACGTGGTATTAGACCTAAAGTAATTTGGCATAAATTAAGTAAGCCAAGCTAGTAGACCTAAATTAAGTAAGCCAAGCCAGTAAACCTAAATTAAGTAGGACAAGCCACTAGGCCTACAGTCAGTAGGTCTAAAGTAAATTGTCTTAAATTCAGTAGGCTTAAAATCAGTTGGCCTAAAGTCAGTAGGCCTAACGTAAGTTGGCCTCAACGTCAATTGGCCTAAAACAGTTTGCCTAAAGTCGTTTAGCCTAAAATATAAAGTTACAGACTTCGGGTATCCTCGAAAAATAAATACTGCTAGTTTTTCATTTTAATATAGATAGATAATGTGATGGGTGATGGTGTTAGTATATTTATAAACACATTCACATCATTGAAATTTTGACATTAATTTTGTTCTTATTATTATTTAATTTGAATATATTAATCCTTTCAAATCAGTATGAGAAAGATGAAGGGAATTTAAAATTATACAATGAATAATTATCTAGTTTTTAAATTCATTCAACACAACATTCTTACAATTTTCTTCAACCAATATTGTAATTCTTATTTTTTATATAATTTGTTATACACATTTAATGCTCAATTAAAAAAATTGTTTGCCCAGCGAATGATTTTTCCGCCTTTTTCTGAAAATATTCAGTGATTTTAAATCTTTAAATTCTGATGTTAGAACATTCCAAACCCTGGCTGTTTGAAATGTAAATGATTTTACAAAGTTTTTCATTCGATGTTTGGATAACATGAGCATTTTTTTTAGTTTAAAAATAAATCTTAGACAGGAATTTTGTATTTTTTGTATTTTCTGTTTTAAGTTTTCATTCATGCCTAGAAGAAATACTGAGGAATATACAGTGTTTGACAGGACCAATTATTCACATATTGTTGAGTTTCCATAATTTTGTGGTAGGTATGGCTTTGAATTTATAGGGATGCTTTAAAAAATATTACAATTTGTGTACACACGATGAGACATGTTTTACCCGGATAGATTTTCATTAATTACTACCCCTAAGTTAATATAGTGCTTTAACCTGGGCAATGACACACTCTTAATCTGTTTGATTAGATTGCCGCATACTCTTTTAAGCTGAGTATCACATATCATCATGTAAGCACATTTTCCAACATTAAGCTTCAGGCAGTTTACGTTACACCAATCCGAAAAAGTGTTTAGTTCTTCATTTATACCTTTCACTTTTTCATAAATATATTCTGGTCAAATGAAACGTAAAGTTGAATGATATCAGCATACTTATGAGAAGAGAGAGATTTAAATCATTTAGGTATAGAAGTTACGTATAGTGAGAATATAAGAGGACCTAGTGTACAGCCTTGTGGGACTCCTGCGGTAACTGGTTTCAGGGATGAAGAGACCGTTCCACTGTTACCATTTAATACTACCTTTTGCTGCCTTTCAAGTAAATAGTTGTGGAGCCATAGTATAGCACTGTCTGAAAACATGTATTTTTGTCGTAGCTTGGACAAAAATATCATGAGTTACGGTATCAAATGCCTTTGAAATGTCTAAAAATAACATAATACTTACCTTTGAACTGTCCATGGCTTTGTAAAGGACGTTTGATACACTCTGAAGATCAGTATGTGGTTTTATGTTTTTAAAACCTAATTCCTTTCGATAGTTTTGGACAGTGCGGGGAGGATAGTTTTGGACAGTGCAGTGAGAATAGTTTCAGACAATCTAATGAGGATAGTGTTGGACAGTGCAAGGAGGGTAGTTTTGGACAGTGTAGTGAGGATAGTTTCGGCCAATACAGTAAGTATAGTTTCGGACAATCCAGTGAGGATAGTGTTGGACAGTGCAAGGAGGATAGTTTTTTAAGTGTAGGGAAGATACTTTTGGACAGTGCAGGGAGGATAGTTTTGGCAGGGTCGGTCCTAGGCAATTTTAGGCCCCTGCGAATTGTAGAATGTGGGACCAATAGATTTTTTAATAAAAAATTAGAGCTTTGGCTATAATGCATTTACTATGATTTAGTTATTGATTTCAAGAATAACAATATTTATATCGTGTTCGGGGCTAATTATGAGTATGACTTAAAGTAGATAAAGTACTAATATTCTTTAAGTCAGTTGGGATTAATTATAAGAACGTTGTCAATAGGTTCTGATAAATTAGCCTACTTAACCTTTTAATCCATGCTTTGCTTAAAGTATTATTATGTGTGCTGGTTTTTATATTCGTTATGTTAAGGGTTATTAAGATAACTGTTGTATTGTTAATTTAATATTTCAAATAACTTTGAGATATTGATGTTTATGTATTTCTAATTTGGATTTATGTGGCGTTTCGTTTTTATCGTGGTTTTATTCAAAGGATTTAATTCTTGAGATAAGATGTTTGAGATATTTAAATATCTTTAGTGATTTCTTATTATTTTTTAGAGCTGGTTTGGCAGTTATTTAAGTGATTCGTTTGATTTATTATTCAATAATAGAGAATTTTATTTTAATTATTTTTATTTTATAAGGGATGAAAATCTAAAAATTTTGTGTGGCATATTGTTTTATTATTTATGGTTATCGTGGGTGTGTCAATATTAAGATGATTATTTATGATATATGATATAATGAAAATAGAGGTTTTTTAAAATTATAAGTAGATTAATTATTAACTAGAGTTTAACTATAAAATAAAGAGCTAGCAGCTCTAATTTAAACATCAATATTTCTTATTTGGAATTATTTATTCAATGTCATCATTATCAGTGGTAAGCCTATACCTCTGAGTTTCAGTTTCAATTAATAAAATAAAGATGATTTAATATATTAGATTAGGTCAAAACTAATTGTGATTGATCACTTCTTGTTTTAAGATTAATAGATAAGATCAATACTTTTTGTATGCAAGTGATTTGAAATAATGGTAATTTAAATATTTTGGACCAGTGCTTAGCTTGTATTTCAAAACGGCAGTTCACCCTCTTAAGACGGCACTACCATAGTTTGGTTGTGCCAGGTTTATATTAAAATCACCGGTCAAAATAACATCATCGTAAACAGGTAAAAATTGGTCAAATAGCGTTTATATTATTTTAATTTCCGAAAACAGAACACCCGGTGGCTTATGTAGAAATCCAAATGCACCTTGACATGTTCGTGGCTAATTTCTACCCAAAGCTGTTATATTTTTGAAGAAAGCATTGGAAAGTGTATATGGATTTAAAGCTGTGTGCACAATATTAATTGACTTTATATAAATACAAACACCACTCTTCTGCCTACCCTTTTACGTCTTATTAACTTGTATCCAGATATATGTATAAGTGAATCCAGTATTGCAGGTCGTAGCCAAGTCTCAGTAACTGCACAAATTTATCTATTGTTACTCACTAAGATATATCTAGACTCATCAAAACTACGGACTAGAAATATAACATTCAGTTGTGTCATATGGCCTTGGAGGGGTTGGAATACTAACCAGTGCTATTGTCCTGCATAATGACTACCTGTCAAGGGTGTAACTTTATCAATTGATGAGGTCATGTTTCTAAAATTGAACAACGGGAAAATATATAAGTAGACAAACATAAGACAAACTAAGATTGTACAGCTATAGTTGATAAGTAAAAAAGTAAAAATAAATGAATCAGCTAAAGCCAAGACTAATATTGTGATGTTATTTTTGTTAAAAGAATTACTTATAATTTAAATTTAATAGTCAGTTGACTCAATTCTTCAAATATATAATAACTTTGACAATTTTACTGTTTATTTGTTTTAAATTTCATTCACAACTCCTAAAGTTTCGAATATTCATTATTTATTTATAATTAAAATATATATCACGTATATATAATCTACTTACCTTTATTTCACTATATAAAATTTTATTTCTTTATTTTGATTCATAAACTACCAACCCGCCATGTTTATTATTATTGTTGGTAGGTGATTTTAACGCTATCTGCTTTAGAGAATGGTTTATTTCGGAACTGTTATGATCTTAATTTATTTTATGTTTTTGGACGCTTATAATATCTTGCTGTCATTTGAAGAAATAATTGCCCCTAGCGGAAAAGATTATTATTCTCGTTTGGTTTTTTTTTTGTGCCAAATTTAAATTAATTTTAAATATGACTTATGTTTATTTGTACAAATTATAAGGTTTAGTTATCTTTATAGCAATACTTTCACTATTTAAATAGTTAAGATTTTTTTTTTGTTATAAATCTCGGCGACTATATTTTCTCCTATGTCGGAGATTGTTTATTTGAAAACAAAAAGAACATGTTTGTGTTTTGTTAAAGTTTTTGTTCCCTCACACGCCCTTTAGTCCATTGACATGTCGTTGATCTGGTGTTCTACTTGCAGCTTGTAATCATTCTCTTTTCATCTGCTAGAGCTCAAAACTCTACTTTACGCGCCATTTTAAATTATATGTTACTAAAGCAGAATCGTTTCTTGTGAAAAGAAACCGCCAAATATATTTTGGTCCTATGTATTCCCAGTAACTGAATGCTCTATTTTAAATTGCTATGAAGTGTTTATTAACTGTTAAGAATATTCACTTACATCGAGTTGATTGAATATATAAAAGAGATTATAAAAAAGTGTTGGTTTTAATGGGAGCTTCTCGTTTACCCAGTTGTTAAAGTGGCGGAGAAGTGAGGGAGGTGGCTGGAATAGGCCACTCCGGAGTTTGATTAGGGCCTGCAAAGGAGGTAGACACAGGGTGTTGTGTAGGAGTGGTTCCCGATTGGGGACGTACTCCAGAATTGTCTTTTTTCCTCTCCCGGAACGTTTGGTGTAACCCATCGGGTGTTGGGAGGACATGGATGCGTGGAGCTGGGCAGAGTTCGGCGAGCAGGGGAATGGAGGGAGGGTGAAGGATGAAGGGGAGAGCTTGGAGACGAGTCATGGTGAGTGAAATGAAGATGGAAATAAAGGGAATAGGCAACTCGGTAAGGATAGTGGAGATGGAAATAAAGGGAATAGGCAACTTGGTGAAGAGTCGCAGTGAGCAAAGTAGAGCTGGAGTTAGGGGGAATAGAAAGCTTGGTGAAAAGTCGCGGTGTGGGGAGTAGAGTTGGGGGGAGGGGTGTAGGAAGCTCGGCGAAGAGTTTCAATGAGCAGAACAAAGCTGAAATTAGGGGGAAGGGGAGTAGGAAACCCATTGAAGAGTCACTATGAGTGGAGCGGAGCTGGAGATAGGGGCATCTCGGTGAAGAGTCGTGGTGGGCGTAGCGTAGATGGAGTCAGGGAAAAGGGGAATAGGAATCTAGGCGAGGAGTCATGGTGAGTGGAGTGGAGTTAGGGGAAGAGGGAATAGGAAGCTCGGTGAAGAGTCGTGATGAACGAAGTGGAGATGGAGATGGGAGGAAGGGGAAATTAGAAGTTCAGACTTCGGTTCAAAGAGATAAACACACTGGCATGGTAGACACACGTTTATTCCTAGAAGGTGATGTTGCCACCAAGGAGCTGAGGCAACCACTGACTATGGCCTGCTCTAAGGATGTTCAATCTTGGATCCATCTTTTCGAAAATTGTTTTTTGCGCTCAATTAATCGATTTTTTGGATCTATTCAAAGACCTCGATCTGATTCACGTATTGATTTTTTTCTAGCGATTTCAAAAAGATCAAATTGAAAGATCACAAGAAATCAAAACTTCGAATCGATTCAGGGAAATTTAATTTTGTTGGCTTTAGGAAATGTTTTTGTTGACTATTAGTACTAGGAAAATTTCGAAGCCAAGTCTTGCAATATTGGGCTACTAATTAGTTATTATTTGTCTTTAGTGAGAATAATCCACTGATCTGCTCTTTTTACGTCTAGGTTCTGTAAATGATCACATCACACTTTTATTATATAATACATTTATGGTGATGTGTTGGCCAAAAAGTCAATAGTTTGAAAGCATTTCGTAAAAACCTCATTTGCCCCGTGGAGTTTTAGTAGTTATAGAATGCTTACATCTACAATTTACACTTCCACTAAGCTAGTGATTCCCAAGTTTTGAGACACATAAAAAGGTGTGAGTTTTCTTCAAGACGAATGCCAACAAGTGTGTTTAGTTTTAGTACAATCACTGGTTCTTTAACAATTAATTCAAACAAATAAGGTGTACTGATTTCACAGTTTCTGAAAGATTAATTCGCTGTGACTGAGGAAAGAAAATAAGTGCGTCCCTCTCTGGGGTCTAGTGGTTAAGGTTCTGGTTTGTCTCCAATATATAGCCCGATTTTCTTAAGCATATTCTGGAGGCTCCTGGATCGCCAATCTCCCTTTTTTTTTAAATACATAATTTTTCTAACTGCCTCCTTCCTCTTACAAAAATATGGTTTTCCACTACTACTGATTTAAAACATTTAAAGTGCTCCTCAATGTGAATAAATTACTATAGTAATCCTACCACTACACACAAATGCGCCTAAATTTACAAATCGGAGAAAAGAACAGAAACAAACTGTACATTGTATGTAAGGCCACACACATTATTTAAATCACTGCCCTTTGTGATTACCATAAAATAATTTAACTATCTTCCAGAGGCATTTAATAAGTCATGCATTTTTGCTGCCTCCTCCCCCTCTCAATACATTTTGACGCCCCCATCCCTCCCCTAGATACATTTTTGACGCCTCCCCCACCACTCCACTCGATTCATTTTGACGCCACCCTAACCCCTCTACACATTTTTGCTACCCCACCCCTCCCCTCGGTGTAAACTTCCAGGTGTTCCACTTTTGGTTAGTGTAGTCAGATAAAACTAACTTTATTTACATGAATCGTTAGATCGATCTTTGGAAGATCGAGTCAATGCACTCGATCTTTTGCCTGAATCGATACTACGCCTCTAAATCTAGATCGATCCAGAGAATCGCTTCAAAGCCCATGAATCGAACATCCCTAGCCTGCTCGCTGCTCTCTTTTTATCCGATCCCGTCAGATCACGTCGGGGAGTCTCAGCCCTGTAGCAGGCAGCAAGGGTGGGGATGTGTTTGTTGCGTGGTAACTGGTCACTAAGGGGTGCAGGGTTGGCGGAGAGGGTCGGACCTTGCCAACTGGCTATCTGCCACCAAAAAAAGGGATAGTCTGTACAGTGGGGTGAAGAGAGCATTGAGCTTTAGGGGTGCAAGAGGGCTGCAACACAGAGAGTGAAGAGGGGAGAGGGTAACAAGCTGATAGAGTAGGTCTACCATTGTTTACAAGGTCATTGGTAGGTAGCTACTGGTGTGCCTAGATATTTCTATTAAGGGATTCCCTGGGATTTCACCAAGCTCCCTTCCTACCTTTCTCTAGTGCGCACCAGAAAGCGTGAATTGTTAACACCACGTCTAAATATCTGTTCAGGATACATGCATATGTACTGATTACGCTAATGAGTTACTTATGAGGAAATTTGAATTTTTATAGAAGTGCACTCGAATTCACGTGAAGGTAGAGGGAAAAACCCATTTAGGATAAACCACTATCAATAAAACAACTGTGTTTCCAACCCTGATATCCCTATAGTTGTCAATCTAATCTACTGCAGTAGTAACACCTCAGACCATGTGGCCAACTAAGAAGGTCTTAAAATCAATTAAATGAATACGAAAGCCATGACTCACTCAATGATTCATCACCGTATCTCCCAAACACATTGAACTAGAATCTTAAAATTGGGCATGTAGGTTTCTTTCAGGTCGTTGGTATTCGATAAGAAGAGGGTGTGAGAAATTCAACCCCTAGGTTCGGCCAGACTTACAAGCGTGCGAGCGAGCGCGCGAGCGACTGGGTGGCCAACTGGCGAGCGAGCGAGTTCATGATCAGCAGATAGATCTCGATAGTTGTTGACGAGGAGGCAAAGATTCGAATCTTGGTTCAGTGAACTGAGGGTGGTTTTTGACAAGGGATTTATTGTTGTGGTTTTCCCATCCTCTCCCCACGCTAATGGTGATTCTTATTTGTAAAGGCCTACTTTGATTATAGAATTGAAGTATTTTAACATATCAGTTATATTTATTTATAGGTATGGTTTATGATGTTATCTATTAAATCAGGCCGTTAATAGCAAGTGTGCTAAACCTATCAATAGTAATAAAATGTTAAAAATGAGAAGTTTTCCTAGCACTCAAGGAACCAACTTACAATAATATTGCCTAACGCCTGTAAACTGCTCTGTACCGGATCAAGCGCGCGCGCTCCAGTCTGGCCACCTCTCATTACAACCAATGTGTTCTATTTTATTTTTTAATCACTCGCGCGCTCGCTCGCTCAGTATGGCCGTACCCTAAGAGGTGAAACCGGACTTGGAACGTTTTTAAAGGTTTAACTTATCTTTCAAACCGCATAAGCTGGAAAGATGAAACTTGGCAGGCAACTATTCATAAATCTTTTGTCATTTCTAGAAACTCCACCCCTTTAAGGATGAAAAGAGAAGAGGGTAGTTTTTGAATAGTAAAGTTAGTGAGGATGGAAAAGTTCGGAGATATGTTTTGAGCTATATGAACAGTTTCTTGCTTACCCCTAGATGGATGGATGGGTGGATGGGTGTATGGGTGGATGTGTGGATGGATGGATGAAAACCTCATTTCTCCTTTTAATATATTTTAAGAAATGTCCAAAAATCTTTAAATAAATGAAATATTAGCTATGTCAATGCCAAATTTAAACACCTTATCTTCGTTTGTAATTTTTGTTTTATCGAATAGTTGCTCGTTACCTTAAAATAAGGTACAGACACATTTGAATTTCTATCATTTTTCTTTATTTCTGTAAATTGCTTGTTTTCTTAACTGTCTTCTAGGTATCAAGCTACTGGTCTTTGTTTAACTGCCGGTATTTCACATTTATTTTCTTCACATGTTTTCAAAGTTCTTCTGTAAGCCTCATTCAAAAAAATATCATCAGAACGCTTTACTCTTTGTTTTCATAACAGCCACGAGATTCAACTGATAATCTTGAAGTTCGTGGCTGTGTACACACTACCTCACAAAATGCAAGAATGGACAAGACAAGTTTTAGTAAAATGCAAAGCAATGTATCGTACACAGAAATATAATTTGATCCGCAATTACTAGTGCTCTATCAAAACGGACTAGCACCACAGATTGGTTGGTGCATTACTATCCAAACATTTCTGATTTATTTTGATAGTCATCATTGGGGTGGACATACGTGTTGTGGCAATTGAATCTGTTTAATGTTAAGAAGGGAGCTGCGGGGACAAATCAAAACAAGATAGGTTTTAGGAATTTGGAACTCCATACCTAAGGATGGGGGGAGAAGATGGGGTAGTGGGATGGGTGCTATTTAAAGGTGTCCCACCTCCAAAAATTGTTGAAATTTGAATACATCTTGAAGCTTTTTAAAGTGGTTGTCGTCTGAATTTAAAAATAAATAAATGTCTCTAAAAGTTATTTGGTCATCACCTAATTTTTTTAAATATATAAGACGCCTCTAAACCCTATTTATAATGGTCTGCCACAAGATTGTTTTAAAAAATGTGATGCTTCCAAAATTTATTTAGAATGATCCTCGCTATGTTTTTTTAATTAGACGCCTCCAGAGTTAATTTAGAGCTATTTTTTAATTATTGTAATCAGAGTTCAATACGTCCTTCTCTAACTAAATAAATATTTCTTACATTATTTTTGTATGTGTCTGCCTCATTGAAAACAATATTTGAAGCAACATTAGAGAATGTCATGGCCACCTGGACCCCTCTGTAGTCACGCACATGCAGGTAATAGCAACGGGGTCCTAAAGTTATGGTAAGGCTTACTGCCGTTTGATTAAGCTGTAACCTTCGATTAGATTTGCGTAGTAAGTGTAAATTCATCAAGTCAAAGTCAGGGTCCTTCAAAGCATCCTCAAGACTATTATGATACAGCCGTAGTTTTAGTTTCATTCTAAACACTGGCAAATCACTAATCTACTATTTAGTGATAGCGTTAGCAGATAAAAAAAAAATCTTGAGCTTTAACATCTGTCCCGGAAATCTACTACCATTTGCAGGAGCCCTGATTATTAATTACACTCAATTATTGCATTTTGTTAGATAATATTACTTTAGTCTTAACCAACGCTACATATTATAAGTACAGTAATACTAAAAGTAGGGTACATATAATTTTTTAACTAAATACTATTGCAATTAATATAAAGTTTGTTTTTATAGCAGCAAACCTAAATGCAGCAGACTGGTTCCAAGATTGTAACCGAACAATTGTGTTGAGCCTAGAACAGCCAAGAGTATCTGTCATGAGTCCTGACTTCCCTAGAAGATATCCTGACAATGCAGTGTGTGACACGCAAATATTGGCATCCTCTCATTACAGACTTATCATAGAATTTGAAGAGTTGCTTTTGGAGGATGAACCATCGTAAGTGAATTTATTTGTGTTTTCTTAAAAATAACATTCACACTTATTTTACCCACATTCTCAATCATCCAATACACTTTTCTTTAAATTTTAATTGCATTTGTTTTCAATTATTTGTTTAGAAACGTATGAAATTAACCAAGTCTTAAAATATAATATTTGACTAATTGTACGTCTATATTAATTTTAAATATATTTGCTATTAACCAGAAAAACAGGACATAGGAATAAAAGATATAATTTTATTACAGGTCATGTAATACACTCTTTTTTATCTTTTGAAATATACAATAATAGCTTTTTTAATCAATATATTTTTGTTTACTAAATAAAATGTGACCACTGCGATTAAAGTTAAACATTGTGAAACATAATTTTTAAAACTAATAAAGTATATTCAAATAAATTTTAAAAACTTTATTAATTATGGAAATCCAACCAGTGTCTGGGTATCTTTTCAAGAAAGGTATGTATGGTAAAATTAATATACTCTACAGACATTCATAACGAAATATTATTGGTGACCTGGTGGTCTAGGGGTAAGGTGTCAGACTTCTGTGCTGGAGTCCGGGGTTCAATCCTCGGTCTCGGCAAAGATTTATCTGATTGTCAAACCCTTCCTTTACCTCTGACAAGACGTGTATTAATCACAACTTGTGAATGTGAGGAATGCCAGGCCTCCACCGTGGTTCGGATTCCACGTTAAACTGTAGGTCCTCCATTTCATCTCATAATCACCCTACCATTGCACATTAGCGTAAGTGCGTATAACCCGAACGGGTAGTAAGACGCGGTGCTAATAATAATAATAATAATAATAATAATAACGAAATATTGATTTCAACATACAGTATTTTGTAAATTATTTTGCCACAAATAGTTTAAATTAAACAATATTTAATTCTTGTTAAAATCTAAATATTAGGTGATACATATTTACTTTCTCTCTATCTTATAGGTAGAGAAAGTATGGTGATCGTCAAAAAAATCGAAGTCGAGATTTTGATGAATTTTGACGTTTCATGACTTCCTGAATCCGAAAAAGTGGTTTTTGAATTTCCGTCTGTCTGTCTGTCTGTCTGTCTGTACCTCCAACTAGAGCCTAAACTATTTTACCGATTGAGCTGAAACTTGATATCTTGGGTTTTCATAGGGTTGCCCCGAGGGGTTTTTGGAATTGGACATTTACCCCTAAAATTAAGGGTAGTTTACTGAAGGGAAAAAACAGAAAAAGTCGATTTTCTCAAAATCGGCTCTAACGATTGTGATTAAATTTCATTTATGAACATTAATAAATATTCTAAACAAAATGGCTACTCTCAATATTTCGGCAAAATCGCTTTAAGGGCTCCGGTATGATGCGTAAATTAACATTTTTTATAATAGCTCCGAAACTATTTGAGATATGAAATTACTTAGCATTACAAATATGTATATATATTTATAATACAGATATTTTATTCGAAACATATTTTTATAAAATCAATAATTTTTAATCTATACGCAATTATATATATATTTTTAGCTTTTTGGACATTAAAGCTTAAGTATTGCGATCGTAAAAAAAACTAACCTGAAATGTTGATGGATTTCGACGTCTCATGACCCCCCGAACCCTAAAAAATAGTCTTTGCAATGCCGTCTGTCTGTGTGTCTATTAAAACTTAAAATTAAGGGTAGTTTACTGAAGGGCAAAAAGAGAAAAAGTCGATTTTCTCAAAATCGGCTCCAACGATTTTGATTAAATTTCATTTATGAACATTAATAAATATTCCAAACAAAATGGCTACTCTCAATATTTCGGCAAAATCGCTTTAAGGGCTCCGGTCTGATGCGTAAATTAACATTTTTTATAATAGCTCCAAAACTATTTGAGATATGAAATTACTTAGCATTACAAATATGTATATATATTTATAATACAGATATTTTATTCGAAACATGTTTTTATAAAATCAATAACTTTTAATCTATACGCAATTATATGAATTTTTTTAACTTTTTGGACATTAAAGTTTAAGTATTGCGACCGTAAAAAAAAACTAACCTGAAATGTTGATGGATGTCGACGTCTCATGACCCCCCGAACCCTAAAAAATAGTCTTTGCAATGCCGTCTGTCTGTGTGTCTATAAAAACTTAAAATTAAGGGTAGTTTACTGAAGGGCGAAAAGAGAAAAATTTGGTTTTCTCAAAATCTACTCAAACGATTTTGATTAAAATTCGTATCTAGGCGTTGATTAAGATTATAAATAAACTGGCTATTTTCATTTTCCTATGAAAATGATTTTTAGGGTTCCTTACAGAAGCGTTAATTTCCGTATCTCCACAACTATTGGAGAAACTAAACAACTTATCATTGCAAAATTGTAGGACTATTAGAAATAAAAAACTTTTATTTGACATATATTTTTATAAAAGCAACAGTTTCTGAGATATTTGCAAATATATTAATACAATTTTGTGAGATTTAGTTGTAAACATATACTACTTAAGTCTTAACGCAATAATTCTCCAATGCCATAGAGTAATTAAATATAAGTATCTAAAAAAGTATGTTATTTTTCCTTAAATCTCTTAGGAGAAATGTTTGCATAGCAATGATCTATCTCCATTTTAGACTCAATAGTCAATATTTACATATTTTATTGGTCAAAATGTATAAATGAATAATTAAATATCAATGCGATGACTTGAAGATCTGCAACACCTTATAAAATGTTAAAATTTTAACCAGAAATCGAAATTTTAATACGAAGTGTTGACCCTTGTGGAAGACATTAAACTGTTTGAAATGCTCTTAGGTGGACAAAGATGCGCCTCTTTTCTCATTGATTCTATATCATTGTATATTATTTTATGCGTGTTCTTATGCGGAGTGGTGATGATACAATGTACATTATTCCGTTCAGAAATCTTACGAGTTTATAGAAAGAGAGAGAAAGTCTGTGCGGTGTGCCGTACCATTTATTTTTCTTTATCTTACTAAGATTTTACTGTAGAGAATTATTTGGCACAACATAGTATACGTTAGCGATTCAAGAAATTTATTTTCTACTTTTTATATCATCAGGGCTGTAGTCATAAAACAATTTTGGGAAAAGGAAGATCTAGGGGTTACAGTCCCCTAACCAATGCAGGCCAAGAAAAAGTAGATGTTTAAATTTAAGCGTTAACCAAGGGCAGAGATTTAAATAATATAAGTGCTGTAATTGACTTCTTTTTTCTATTTACAGCAGGTAGCTATGGTAAAAAAATATCAATCAAATACTCTTTATAAATCCACTAATTGCAGTTTATAAATTATATTTTCTAAATTTCAAATAAACTAGAGGTTTTTTTTTAGGAGGTTTTAGTTTAACTAGTAGAACCTATTTATTGTTTGAAGTGTATTTAAATTGATAATCGGCTCCATGTTTTGGGAGAGTCCTCAAAGGCACTAGAACTAATCCCACATGCATTAACTAACCTCTGGCCTTAGTAATCTGAGTTCTAGTCCGGTCAAAGCAGCTTAATCTTAATTTTATATGAAATTATTTTCATTACGAAGGTTTCCCAGGTTTATATAAGTTCGGTACCATGCCAATTGTGTGAGACTTTAAACAATTTTGTATTAAAACATTATAAGTATAGCCTACTACCAACTATTGATATGTTGTCGAACCTTTATTTTGCAGCCGTATTGTCTAAAAAGTAATAAATGCATTAATATTTAAAATTCAAACTTACTACAGCCTTAATAGAATGTATTTAAACTATCTTTATTTGAATAAATCCATTGGTAACTTTACGGGTAATTCTAATGTGTATAGTAGTATAAATATTGAATATCAAGTCACAAGCCTGGCCTTAAAATGTAATACTTGCATTCGTTGTATTTTCTGTTTAATGTTTTATTTAAAAATATTGTGATCTTGGGGGGCGGGGGGGTTTGGGTAAATTAACCTCACCATGAATCACCGGTACGTTGAGTGTATACGAAATCAAACCTGTACAAACCAACATAACCAATATAACCAAGAATGATTGATCCTACATAATGGTTTCCAGCTGCAGTTACGATTACTTGGAATTGTTTGATGGTGGGAATGGTAGTGTGGCGACGCGCAGATTGTGTGGGGACTGGAGTACCAAGCTGAAACTACTTCGATACGTCAGTCAAGGCCCCCAGATACGTCTTCGGTTCGTCTCGGATTATTCACACCACTTTAGTGGGTTCAAAGTGAAGGTGGCCATTGAAAATGGTGAGTACAAATATTAAATAGGATGCATGGCTTGCTTAATTTTATCCTAAATATTGTTTTAAAGGGAGTGCTTTATCAATGCATCAGCAACATTTTGTTCCAAGATAATATTACTGGAATTTATTTTAATGCTGATATTAAGAGTGAGATTTCCACTAAAATACACAGGCGCTACCGGCATTTTATGTTTTAAAGTATTTTGAAAAATATTGGCTGATTATTTTTGGCCCTTAAAGCTTACATTTCTCTACGAGGCTTTAGCAAATGGAAAGAGGTATATGTTGACAGTACTAAAAGGATATGAAATAGCTTTCATTCTTGGTACAGATAGCAATCTTATCTATTCTTTTCATATAATGGATGAACATTTAAAATTGTAATTGGTTTAATTTATTTACATTGTCATAGCTTGGCAACTTCTGTCTTCAAAATGTGTCCACGTCTGATGTAGTCCTAACCTCTATCATCACTTGTTCTACATCAGCAGTCATGCGTACATATATTATTATATGACAACTTGCAAAGAAACTATTGTTTTAGTACATTATGACAAATTAAGGGGAGGAAAAGCTTATTTAATGGATATATAAGCCCTGAGTGTTGACCATATCACAAAGGAGAGGACTGGAGAGTCAGATTAAGGGGTCCGTCTTCTAATGTCTTGCATACCGCAACTGTCTGTTCGATGACCAGTCTGAAAGAATATTATGGATGTATTACATGAAGAGATTGGGCCCCCCAAACTTCTCATAAGTCTAGTCGCAGTATAGTTGGAGTGTTGTGAGCCATCACCACGAGTTATAGTCGAAATATTAGGGCTAGATCAGAAAGCGGACTGTTGAATGTTAGGACACTACCATTGTGGGGATATTTCTTAAATAACACTATCCTAACTTGTTAAACAACATCACACTGCTATTTAATCTCATTCCTACTCAATAAACGACTATAAAGAGCCTACGAAATTTTCTGGTGCCATCTAACAAAATACACTAAGCCATCTTTCCAGATTTGCCCACAGAGTGGGGCGGTAGCAACAATTGATGTCAGAAGTTGGATTAGTCACGAAAATTGAAGTTATAAACCAAATTAGTCACAACAATTGAAGTTATAAACCAAATTAGTCACGACAATTGAAGTTATAAACCAAATTAGTCACGACAGTTGAAGTTATAAACCAAATTAGTCACGACAATTGAAGTTATAAACCAAATTAGTCACGACAATTGAATTTATAAACCAAATTAGTCACGACAGTTGAAGTTATAAACCAAATTAGTCACGACAATTGAAGTTATAAACCAAATTAGTCAAGACAGTTGAAGTTATAAACCAAATTAGTCACGACAATTGAAGCTTATAAACCAAATTAGTCACGACAGTTGAAGTTATAAACCAAATTAGTCACCACAGTTGAAGTTATAAACCAAATTAGTCACGACAATTGAAGTTATAAACCAAATTAGTCACGACAGTTGAAGCTATAAACCAAATTAGTCAAGACAGTTGAAGTTATAAACCAAATTAGTCACGACAATTGAAGTTATAAACCAAATTAGTCACGACAATTGAAGTTATAAACAAAATTAGTCACGACAGTTGAAGTTATAAACCAAATTAGTCAAGAAAATTGAAGTTATAAACCAAATTAGTCACGAAAGTTGAAGCTATAAACCAAATTAGTCACGACAATTGAAGTTATAAACCAAATTAGTCACGACAGTTGAAGTTATAAACCAAATTAGTCACGGCAGTTGAAGTTATAAACAAAATTA
Source organism: Timema podura (assembly GCA_033556935.1). Classification (NCBI taxonomy): domain Eukaryota; kingdom Metazoa; phylum Arthropoda; class Insecta; order Phasmatodea; family Timematidae; genus Timema; species Timema podura. Next base: position 59,261,084 of record JAVRXN010000004.1, read on the forward strand.
GTCACGACAGTTGAAGCTATAAACCAAATTAGTCACAACAGTTGAAGCTATAAACCAAATTAGTCATTACAGTTGAAGCTATAAACCAAATTAGTCAGGACAGTTGAAACTATAAACCAAATTAGTCACGACACCAAAAGAAGAGGCTAGTATCGACATAAAGTAGGAACAGCGTGTAAGAACTAGCCTATAACACCACCACCGCGATGGCAACTCTTATCGCTATCCAGGAGAAGGGGATCTGAGCCTCCATCTTCTCCAGCATTTGTGAGTAGAGAATCTGTAGGAGTTATCTAGGTAAGAACCTCTATTCATACCGCTCTACACCTGTTGGATAGGGAATTAGCAAATGTGAAAAAACAAAGAACGAGAACCTCATATTGGCTCCAGAGAACCATAGTAACTCGGGCAGAACAGAGACATCTCCTTCTACTATAAACTTCTCACAAATACCAACAACTCCATTGTTTCGTTGTAAGCTCGAGGACAGTATTTCAGTATTTTGCAAAAATGGAGCAGGCATCAACTATATCTAATTGGACGGATAGGGAACGTCAACCTGTTACAAGCTAACGCTCAAGTGGTGAAACCTTAGATTTTCTAATTTCCAATTCTAGTTGCATGGAGGCAAATACATTTAAGGAACGAATAAAATCTTTAGTGGATATATTCAAAAGAAAGCATGTGAGATGACTTCTATAGTGAAATAAACTAAAGTTAAACTCAATCAAGAGGAAATCTTTGAGGAGCTTGCAGACAGAATCGTAAAAACCAATGCGAGTTAGGGCAGAATGCTGTTAAAAAGGGATAATAAAATACTAAGAGGCTCAAAGGGCACTAGACGCATACCTAAATGGGCTTTCTTCAGAATTTGGAAATATTGACGCGCAATAGTTGTAAAAGAAAAGGACACATTGTTTTTGATTGCAGATGTAGCCAGGGGTAGATTAAATAGCCTAGAACGAAAGGGAACCACAGATAAATATTTTATAGTTGTGGTAAAATAGGACACTATGATTTTTTTGTGAATAAAGTGGAAAATTACCCAATCATGGAGAGGGCTGAGCCTCACTCTTCAATAAAATGGTTCCTTCAATATTAGTAGAAAATGACAAAGCTATCAGTGAATTGGAACTAGCATGTACTTATTAGGGTAGATAATGCCATTTTTTGTTTGTTAGCGGGGTACAAATCTCTGTTATGTAGAGACTAAATATGGAAATAGTGAAGCCCTATCAACCGAAGTTTGAGATCTTAAGGTTATCCGGATGGAAAATGCAGAATCTTGGTGTAAAAAATGGAGTAAGGATAGGGGGGGAAATGAATCAAGTCACATTTAAAATTGTTGGATGTAGGACTAACTTGAAAAGTGATGGCATTTTAGGATTTAATTTTCTGATTAAATTCTCAGCAATTATTATATTAAAATATCATTTCAAAAACTACAGTTAGGGCATGATGTTCATAACCTAAATGATAACTCCGAGGTGGAGACTACAAGTAGATTCAGTCGAGTACAAGTTTAATAGTGGTAACTTAAGGTCAACACGACATTCCAGTGAGTTTGTGTAACCATGACCGAGTGGGCGTAGGTATTACAAAAAATCACAATAAAGGAGAATTGCATATGCTACAAGAAAGCAACGTTATTGAAAAGGACACAGAGTCAACTCTAGCAGGGATAGGTGCAGTTCGAACATAGGACTCGCAATTATGAGAAAGGCCACAAAATAACCTGTACCTAGGTATAGAAAGATATGGAAAAATCACATATATGTGTAAATGAAAATGTCAAAAAAAAGGTTGAATTTTCATAACAATAAGTTCATTTGTCTACCGAACAAATAAGAGCAATACAACCATTTCTAAGTGATATTAAGATATAGTTATGGATTATTGTAATTTACCAATAACACTTTGTTTTCAACACAAGATTCATACAGGAAATTATCAAGCAATTCCGCAGACCTCACAGAAAACAAAAATACTGTATTTGCGAGGATTACAGAGCTCTTAACATAGCTACATAAGATGTTCGTCCATTACCAAATATCGTAGAAACCATAGTAGTTAGGGTGGCGTATCAGGAGAATTTTACCTCGGACAGAGTGTGTATTGTGATGATTACGTAATTCCACTCCCCTCACCCTCCTGCCGTTGACCACCTTTCCAGACATGTTGTTTATTTTTCCAGACATGTTGTTTCTTATACCTAACATGTTTGTACTTGTATTTGTGCTCGATGGTTATTAATGTGTGCTCAATATATTTTTTCCGTTGGTACTTGTATTTGAGATCAATGAGATTTTTGTCATGGTAGGATTGGGACTGGGCGTTGGAGTTTTTTATTTATTTATTGGTGTCGGGCGCTCCTCCCGTGGTATGAGGGGGGGGGGACATGGAGCACGAAGCTCTCCTGACGGAAGAGTAGCGATGAGTGTGGCCGCCACGAAGCTTGCACCTACGAGACCCCCCCCTTCACTTTTCCCCTCACTCCCCCTCCTTCAAGGCATGTGTCGCAACCCCTTATTTGGTAATGGGTTTTCCTGGTGTTGCAACCCGGTGCCAGTTTGGCGGGTCAACAATACAAGAATAGATCACGACCCTGAATGATGTTGCAACCCCCTATGTGGCAATGGGTTTTTCCCTGATGACTGGCGCCAGTTTGGCGGCTTGACCAGATGAGTTGAGACAGGGATAGATTGTGACCTTGAAACCAGAAGCTAGGTCATTGACTCTGGTAACCCCCAGCAAAGGGTTTCCCTAATGACTGGCGCCAGTTTGGCGGGTTGACAAGACAAGTCGAGACAAAAATAGATCGTGACCTTGAAACCGTGAGCTAGTACAAAAGGCAATTGACCCTGTTCATGTATGCTGGCCCGATAAGTTGAGACTCGTATCTACATGTAAGGAACAGACAGGTTTTTGCGTGAATAAAACACGATATTTAAAATTAAATGGTACGGCGCACCGCACATACTTTCTCTCTCTTTCTATAAACTCGTAAGATTTCTGAACGGAATAATGTACATTGTATCATCACCACTCCACATAAGAACACGCATAAAATAATATACAATGATATAGAATCAATGAGAAAAGAGGCGCATCTTTGTCCACCTTAGAGCATTTCAAACAGTTTAATGTCTTCCACAAGGGTCAACACTTCGTATTAAAATTTCGATTTCTGGTTAAAGTTTTAACATTTTATAAGGTGTTGCAGATCTTCAAGTCATCGCATTGATATTTAATTATTAATTTATACATTTTGACCAATAAAAAATGTAAATATTGACTATTGAGTCTAAAATGGAGATAGATCATTGCTATGCAACCATTTCTCCTAAGAGCTTTAAGGAAAAATAACATACTTTTTTTAGATACTTATATTTAATTACTCTATGGCATTGGAGAATTATTGCGTTAAGACTTAAGTAGTATATGTTTACAACTAAAGCTCACAAAATTGTATTAATATATTTGCAAATATCTCAGAATCTGTTGCTTTTATAAAAATATGTCAAATAAAAGTTTTTTATTTCTAATAGTCCTACAATTTTGAAATGATAAGTTGTTTAGTTTCTCAAATAGTTGTGGAGATACGGAAATTAACGCTTCTGTAAAGTACCCTAAAAATAATTTTCATAGGAAAATGAAAATAGCCAGTTTATTTATAATCTTAATCAACGCCTAGATACGAATTTTAATCAAAATCGTTTGAGCAGATTTTGAGAAAACCAAATTTTTCTCTTTTCGCCCTTCAGTAAACTACCCTTATTTTAAGTTTTTATAGACACACAGACAGACGGCACTGCAAAGACTATTTTTTAGGGTTGTGGGGGTCATGAGACGTCGACATTCATCAACATTTCAGGTTATTTTTTTTACGGTATCAATACTTAAACTTGAATGTCCAAAAAGTTAAAAAATTCATATAATACATATAGATTGAAAGTTATTGATTTTATAAAAATATGTTTCGGATAAAATATCTGTATTATATATATATATACATATTTGTAATGCTAAGTAATTTCATATCTCAAATAGTTTCGGAGCTATTATAAAAAAATGTTAATTGACGCATCAGACCGGAGCCCTTAAAGCCATTTTGCCGAAATATTGAGGATAGCCATTTTGTTTGGAATATTTATTAATGTTTATAAATGAAATTTAATCAAAATCGTTAGAGCCGATTTTGAGAAAATCGAATTTTTCTTTTTTGGCCCTTCAGTAAACTACTCTTAATTTTAAGTTTTAATAGACACACAGACAGACGGCATTGCAAAGACTATTTTTTAGGGTTCGGGGGGTCATGAGACGTCGAAATCCATCAACATTTCAGGTTAGTTTTTTTTACGATCGCAATACTTAAGCTTTAATGTCCAAAAAGTTAAAAATATATATAAAATTGCGTATAGATTGAAAATTATTGATTTCATAAAAATATGATTCGAATAAAATTTTTGTATTATAAGAATATATACATATTTGTAATGCTAAGTAATTTCATATCTCAAATAGTTTCGGAGCTATTATAAAAAATGTTAATTTACGCATCAGACCGGAGCCCTTAAAGTCATTTTGCCGAAATATTGAGAGTAGCCATTTTGTTTGAAATATTTATTAATTTTCATAAATGAAATTTAATCAAAATCGTTAGAGCCGATTTTGAGAAAATCGACTTTTTCTCTTTTTTCCCTTCAGTAAACTACCCTTAATTTTAGGGGTAGATATCCAATTCCAAAAATCCCTCGGGTTAACCCTATGAAAACCCTAGATATCAAGTTTCAGCTCAATCGGTAAAATAGTTTAGGCTCTAGTTGGAGGTACAGACAGACAGACAGACAGACAGACGGAAATTCAAAAACCACTTTTTCGGATTCAGGAAGTCATGAAACGTCAAAATTCATCAAAATCTCGAGTTCGATTTTTTTGACGATCACCATACTTTCTCTACCTGTAAGATAGAGAGAAAGTAAAAATGTATTATACAATATAGGTTTTACAGACATACATAATATTTATTATACACTTTTACAGGAATGACGCATGTATTCGTTCATACGTTTTTTTACAGTGTTTCTTAGATGCATTAGTAAAATTGTTTTTAGTTCACAATCCAGCATGTAATAGTTCAAACCGACGACTTGGCGTGTATAGTAGGTATCACTGATAAGATCCAGGTTTCTGATGTGGGTTTCCACCGTAGGCTGTTCGAGATCGATGACATCCGCTGATTCTGTAAGCGTGTCGCATACATCCACGACGAGTGTGTCGATCAAATCGTTGCAATAGTGGGCGACGGGTGTCGACCACATATCCCGGTGCCCGACGGCGACGTTGATGAGGTCCCACACCTCACAAAGACGCGCCCAGCTAGGTGCAAGATAGGTGACCCGTTTAAGTCCAGTGTCTTTTTTCTCGCTGATGACGACCATACGGTCATCGCACCTACGTCTCAGAGAGATTTCATGATTAGTCAGACTAATCTAATGAGGAGGTTGCGTGTTAATGAAAAACTTGGATATGACTGACTTGTAGCTGTCCTGTTCTTGCTAATCTGTACGGTTAAACACCGCACAATTCCCTCCGTATTTTTTTAGCTGGACATAGGGCGTAAAGTTGTTCTTGGCGCTCATGCCGACGATGACTCGCTTGGCGTCGACTTCGTCCAGTGGAAACAAAGTGTTGAAAATACTGGTGATGGCGAGCGGCTTCATCGGCTTTGCTTTGCGGGTGCAAACGTCTTGACCTTCTATAATGTTTTATCGCTTCGACGACTGTCGTGGTTATGGCCGGCACGCCGTCGGGACGCCCCTTTTATAGGCGCACGCTAATTGGACGCAGCCTCTTGACGGGCGGCAGGACCCTAGCTTCTTGAAAAATGTGTTTTAATATCTCACCACCTTAGCGTCGTTGCCTGTATGATTGGTGGGCGAGAATAGGGTTAGGAAAGTTTTAATCAGAATGTTCTGGGCGCGACAGAGAAGGAACACGAGACAGTAATGGCCGCAAACGTCCGAGTTTATGCTTTGAAGTTGTAGCGTGCTATGAGACGTGCGGGAAGTGTTTTTACGTATAAATGCCAGATGCGACTTTATACGGGGTGGAAAACCATAACTGTCAAAATATTCTCCCACGCCGTTCTTGTCGATAAAGATGGCGACCCAATGCGTCCCAGGCTTGGTGTGTGGATCCGTGTTGATGACGAGAGCGGCAGGTCACGCTATTCTTACGGGTAGTTTATCAGCAGGGAAAACACCCGAACGTACAGAACGGAACCGAGGTATTGTTTTCAGTGCACGTCTTATGGTGTGTGTGTCCATCTTCAATCATCCAATCTCGAAGTCCTCAAACGATGGAGGCCGAACAGAAATTCCATACAGAGCTATGTACCATGCACATGGTGCGACCCAATTTAAGTGTTTTCAACGACGAACAACCTCTGTCGTATATATCTACGACGGGCGTAAGCGTGTATTTGGCTAGAAATTTTTCTTTTCTGCTCCCTTGACGTAGATGTTCTCTGCACGCATTGTGGTGCGGGAGATGAGGGATTCGATCAGACTATAATCCACATCACCGCTATCCCAGGGAATACCGTGCAGTATATTGACGATATAGTCGGCTTGTTTTTTAGCGGTGGTGGAAAGTTCCTCGATAGCAAATGGGGGTTTTAGCACCCAATGTTGAAGTAATGTTCCGCATACAGATAAAACACTAAGTTCCTTAACGATAAACTGGTTACTGTCATCGATGAAGCTCTGGAAATCCACAATGACGTCCATGATTTAAATGACGAGTGCAATGGGCGGGAAGCCGCTTATCGCTTATATTAACTTTCATAATCGGTCACGACGTTTCTGTCCTTGTCGGATGTAATGATGTTGGCAAACTCCCCGTACACGATACAGTTGACGGTTTCGGTGAGAGCTCTAGTGAAGCTCACTTCGATGCCCAGAGAGACATGCCTCGTCAAATTCCAATGCAATGTCATGTGGGTGGACAGATTAGGTGTGAGATTGAAAGCCATGTGATGATATCCCTTAGGGAAGGCTTCCCGTGTGATGTCGCTACCTTCGTTCATGAAATGGATACCCGTTCCAGAAAACAGTGTGTGATAGGACATGACATAGTTTCTGTTTGAAAAATTGGGCTGTAACTGTTTCGACGGCACTTGTTCTCCGTCCACGTACAGCGAGAAATGGTTCATAACGTAGGTTTGGAAGTTGAACGGGTTCTTGGTGGCGTCTCCGTTGAACGTTGCGTTTGATACAAAGCCCACGATGCATCGTTTGGGAAATTGTCCGGTGAATACGTTGTCCAGTGATTTCCCTTGTACACCCGTAGGAATAGTGAGTGTTTTAACTTCCGTGCGGGTGATGGAATACTTTTCGGGACTGACGTTTAATGCCTTGGCATGTGCCAACAGTATAGAAGGTGCTACTTTGACACGTCGAACTAGAAGGCTGGCTTCAGCGATGTGAACCTTAAAGTGCGGGAGTTCAGGGACGGCCATAAGACTAAACCAGTCTCTGGAACGGACCAACTTGACTCTGAGTTCGGTGCCGTTCAAAAGGTATTTCTCTTGGTTAAACACATCACCGTGTAGATACCCCAAAAGATCCACCGTCTTACTTTTTGCTGTGAGACTGTGACTGGCCTCAAAGCCCTTGTTGCCGGCGTTAGCCTCCTCAAAGGTTCCGGGCTGTCTGCAAACCACAGACCTGCAAGTCAAATGTGTTCTTTTGGCTTCACTGTTGTAATTGAGCAACGTTTCAATGTACGATCTATAAGCATACGTGTTGCTGGGCGGTGAGACTAGTTTTTTGTTTAAAAACACATCCAGCTGTGTGAATAGCGAGTGTAACCAGTTATTGACGGGAGCGATTTGATCCGCCTCTGTGAAAGCGCCACCGTCGGGTTTCATGACGGCCGCCCTGAGATAGAGCATAGTCTGTGAAAGATAGATATAGAACTCGCCATGACCGGTAACGAAAAATTCTATGGGTGAATCATAGGTGAGTGAAGAGACAGGTTTGTACTGGTTCCATTGTCCACTTTCAAGACTGGTTTGCGTGGGTGGGACGGGAAAGAGATCGAGTTCACTGCTGGCACACTCGCAGGACTGGGGGTGTAGAAACGACATCTCAACTGAAAATATCTACCGCTTCTTTCTTGACCTTTTTACGTCGGGCAACGACAGAAGACTGACGTCGGTGCTTCTTACGACACCCTTTATAGCCTGAGCCGGTCATCAGTGTGCCGATCTTCTGCTCCACCTTGCGTTTCAGGTTTGTTCCAGCCTCACCGACACGCTGCCGTAGAGCCTCTTTGAAAGGACGACGCTGATTGGCGACGTCAGAGAACACGTCGATACCCGTATGAAGCGCCTGTTTTCCAATGGCTTTAGCGCCGATTCTCAGCAACGGTACGACGCTCCTGAATAGGCCGCTGAAAAACTTCCTATTTCATGCCCGCGTTGATAGGAAACACCATGGTAGATCAAAGATATTCCTGTTCCAGCCTGGTTGACGTAGTATCTTTGGTAGGGACAGTTTATGTTGAGCAGCGTCGTAAATGAAGTTGCACGCACACTTTTTCAAACTCGAATGGTACAGGTTCACCAGTGTCGGTTCTTATATTGATTTCCAAGCTTTCAATTTCCCTTCTAAGTACTGGCACGTAGTGCATCGGATCATAGCTAACTGTCTTATGTATGCCGTAGAGATAGTTTATGTTGTTAATACCGACGATACGTAAAAGTGGTGCCACAATATCACCCACGGGATGAGGATCTACGATATCCATGTAGACGTACATTTGCGAGGGCAAGCCTAGGTAGAATGTTGGTGGCGTACGGGACTTTGGGACTTTGATCGGATTAGCATTAGGATCGAAACTGAGCTGTAGACTTAGTTGACTAGATAGAGTCAGCAGCTGTATATTTGGTGAAGAAGAAACAATGTCCACTTTTTTGTTGGGGCTTGTGTACTTGAATACAACTCCGGAATTCCCTTTAAACGCCTCTATTTCGTTTAGGGCTTTGACCAATTCTTGGATAGTACTGTAGTTTCCAGGAGGAATGTGATCTTTGAATATTTGTTCCACACCGTTAGCGTCAACCCAGTTGTACCATACAATGTTTCTGCCCTCGGGTGCGGTGGTGAAAGAACACGGATATTGGAATTTGGCGATAGCTACTTCCCAATGGCCGTCATTGTAAAACGGTAGGGTAGTTGCGTGGTGAAATTCACGAGGGTATTTTTCGGGAAATATCCCATAGAGCTGTCGCTCGGCAAGGTGAGGTAAAACTGGTCCTTCATGGTAGGGCGCTGACTTAACTGGCAAGAATCCAAGAATTAAACTTGGCGGGGTAACCTTTCCACTGCACGTACACTTTCTTTCTGGCACCTTTACCCTTGACACGTAGTATTTTATCAACTTTAAAAGTTTCGGGAAGACGTACGCGTTGCAATTCTGGTTCGTAAAACGTTCCTCCACCTCCTCGCCGTCAAGATCGGTCAGTCTATAGACGACTGGTTTCCGCAACACGACGCTGCTGACTTTGAAAATTTCTTTGCTCCAATTGCTTTCATAGCCCTTTTCAAACAGTATTTTAGATTTGTTAATACGTACCGTGTCACCAAATTTGAATTTTGACTTACTATTCGAGTTTAGGCACCATTTGCCCTACAGATTATCTCTGAATTGAAACACGTTGGTTTCTGAAACGTCTGCAGGCGCCATCTTGATAATGGAATGTTTTGCGCCATTGTAAGCGTCTACGAGATCTTGAAGGACGTCCACATAGCGATATGTGTTATTTTTGGTAAAGTAGCGCCACATGCGTCCTTTCAGAGTTTTATTGAATCGTTCCACGATGCTTGTCTTCATGTCAGGATTATGAGTGGTGTAGTAATGCACGCCTTCTTGCTTGAGAAATTTCCGGCCTAGACGTGCCGTGAACTCTATCCCCTTGTCCGTCTGTAAACTTAGAGGTTTACGGCCGCTTTGCTTGAAAATGTCCCGAAAGGCGTTTCTCACGACGCTCCCCGTCTTAGATGGAAGCGTCCTTTCCCAGGCCATCTTGCTAAACACGTCGATGACGGTGAGCAAGTACACCGCACTGTCGTTGTAGTTTCCGAGACTTCACATATCGTTGAGATCGGCTTGCCAGAGATTGTCAATATTTGACACCACGTACTTGTTGCGTGGAAACTTTTTTATCGCCAGTTTGTGTATGGTATAAGCGTCCTGCGCACGAAGCCATTTTCTTACTATGTCGGGATCTTTCTTGGACGCCTTTATGAGCGACGCCGCCCTGCAAACCCCGCAGGATGAGAAGGATCGTAGTAGATGTCGGCTAAACAGGCCATTATGCTCGGAATGGCAGCCACCTGTTTTCGTCCACCTTTTTGAGTTTCTTATTCTTAGGGCGTTGCAGCAGTGTAAGTGGTGGGGGTACGGGCGTCGGATCTCTAATAGGTGCCAAACGTTTCGGATTTACAATAAATTCTCTCGGGACGTTTATTTTTTGAAGCACCATGAGAAACTCTCGCCACCCGATGGCTTGCTCTGTCTTCTTGCTCTGACCAGATCGTTGATTAAATCCACAATATTGGAGAAGAAAAAGAAAATGGGACTCTCTACAAGGAAAGATATGAACTGATTGTGTAGACGACGGCACTAGGTATAAGTTAGGTTAAGTTAGATTTAAGTCCAAAGCAGGCATATCAAAAGGAAAAAAATAAATGTATATAGTCAAAATAATTTAAATAGGGAAGGCGGGACAAGTATAATTATAAGTTATCATAAATTAAATAATGGTATTGATATATAGTATACTGAGCTGCTAACAGGCACAGGTCGAGGTAAATTGGTAATGATCAATAACAGGACAAGTAGTTTTAGTAGTAGTATATGTTTATATTAAGGAAAGTTTATGTGTAAAAATGTTATATTAACTATATAGAAGGCATATTGTAATATGAACAAAGCAACAAAGTCCTGATTTATAATAAAATAAGATGTCAGGACAAATGTATAAGAAAAATGAAAAAAAAAATTCTTCCCCAGCATACAATTACTTTACCACACAATAACTAGAACCCTGGCTGTTATTCCCCTGTACCATTTCACTCTTTGGTAAGTCACACAGTAAGCTAGACAATGCCGTGGATAGTAGGCATTTCCATTTTTTGGACTCTGATCATTATTATCCTGTACCCTTCCATTGTGGCAACATGAGATAAACTACTGCTAGTATTAATTCACTTAACTAACTATAAATATGTAAATTTTTATCTTGTTAGAACATTTCAATTTGTTTAATGGTCTGTATTGATATTTTAAAATCTTTTAAATAAACGTACTAAAGAGGGCGTAACACTATTAGTACAGAAACAGAAATGAGAATATTTTTACAAGTTTAAAAAATCAATTTATTGATATAGAAACATGTCATTAGGAAATAAATAGATTTACGGTTAGAAACTATACAAACCATCCATCGATTAGCCATAAGAACATGAAAGTATACAATAATATAAATATGTAGCTTGACAAAGGAGCATCAGCTGTGAAGCACCTAAGAACATCCTGTCACCCACACTTATTGGTAATAGGTGCTATTATGAAATCTAGTTACTCGTTAAAGCAGGGCATACTGACTTATCATATGGAATAAATGCAGTGGCTTCACGGTACTATAAATTAGTAGTGGCAATAAAATCTATATACATACATACTAATCATTATTTAACACTGGTCAACTGACTGAGACTGGCAGCAACTGCTCTCAACAAAATATACAAAAAACAAAGCCACACAACATTAGTCTTACTTTGAGGAGCTACTAGGGAGGTAATTAGCAAGAGCTAACTAGCGTGAGTTATCTCCATTGAGAGTTAAAACAATTAGGCATTAAAACGTTATGGCTTCCTAGAAAAACTACAATATTATAGTAATCTATTTAACGATATAGATACTTCATATTTGGGATTAATATGATATTAAGTTGACAAGTAGGTCTATTTCTTTTTTTTGAAACAACCCTGTGTTAAGTGGGTTGTTACGGTAAAAATGTCGAAAACCACTTTCCTGGGAGATTACACTAATTCACAATGGAACTGATGACAGCGTAATTGCTATCAAACAATTTAAAAAGGATGTTACATGATATTTGTTCAGTTGTCCATTATTTGGTAACAACCTAGTGTATGTAAGCATAATTCTTTTAAATTCATAGCATACTTAATAAATCAATAACATAATATACACAAATTTAAACTGACAGAACAATTATGCACCTGTTTCTCTAACGGCTTTTACGACAAATTGTGTTTTTAAAACATATATTATTTTAATTTACTTATATTAGTTAGTGTATTTTCTAACTAAGAGGAAACAATGTTTACACCCTGTTCCAATGAAATACATACATATATTTTTAAGACAATTGTTGGTTTTTAATCATGACAAAACATATAGCAGTCTCTACAACTTAATCCACAAATGTACTTAGCGAGAGAGGTAACAATGCACCTAATAGTTTGTTTATGATAAATGTTCTCTTAATTGTAGCGCATATATTTACTAAAAATATAATATATCTTAGTGTTTAATTGAAACAGTCCTACAAACAGATTATATTATAAACTAGCCCGACCTAATAGTTGTTGACTAAACATAACATGGTTTCAATATGACACTAAACTATGACCTTTCTTTAAAGCGGCCTTACAGTGCAACGATGATGACCGCCTTCAGATGTTTAACAACTCATGCTACTTGTTCATCAGCTACCCCGAGGTCACCTGGCAGACAGCGCAACAGATTTGCAGAGGATTGAAGGTATTATACTAAACCATTGAACGTTAATAGCCTTAAAAATTGTATAATATTCTCGTATAAAATTTTACAATGCTATTGAAATTGTGCTGAAATGGAAACTTATAGAATGCTGGCTCATCACATAAAAGTGCTACGTTTTTACTCTATGGCTAGACATTCAATGAAGGAGCCCTAGATTGGCTCGTAGTCCACTATAAACCAGAACCTAAATTATATGTTTCAGTCTGTTTTCGCAAAAAGTGTATACATTTATTATGGATACTTTCTTGATTAAAATCATGCCATTCTCGCTCTTGAGACCCTACATGTCGATCAACAAACTGAAGTTGGGTAGAGCACTCATTCAATTTATGATATTTGGAGGATTATGTGAACCACATGATTGTGTTTTGGTATCATCATGGATTTTTTTATCTTCTATAAAGTTATACGAGCTGTAATCATCACATTCCTTAAGCGTATCTTCCCATTGATTGGCATTAACTATGTTAGTGGAGCAGATATGTCCACACCGTAGTATATTTAAAAATACTAATTTTCTTTGTTCCTTTTATAGGGGTGATGACTAAAACCAAGGTTCATATCCTCATGAGGACACATAGAATGTATCATCACATAATTGGCATTTTTTGTTGCGATTTTATTGTTACATCCTATTGTAGCAAGGATATTATATATATATATATATATATAATAATATGTATTATATATATATCAGTAATTGTTATCATGGCTTATTTATGTTTCGAAGAGGCAGGAATGATAGGGGTACTCGTACAATTATCAAGTGTGGAATGTAAGATCCATGACACGTTCCTTTTGGATTAAATCAAGCATATTGAGACGATGTAAATTTACCCGTTGTTAAAAGGATGGGCACTCACTTGGTGTTGATCAATATACCCAATTTATCTTTGATGAAGTCCAATATAAGGCGTAGCGGTAGACATATATCAAGTTTTGTGATTCTGTATTTACGAATAGTCTTTCTAGTCCCCATCTAGTATTTTCAAGATATGCCTGTTCACTATATTCTATAAATAGGAAATTCTTGGGTTTCATAGAAATACCTACATATCGGGACAATTATTGCTGATACGAGAAGTACTTTCAAGAACCCCCATATTCAATAGAAGTAATATGTATTTATTAAGTAGGAGGGAAGTTAGTGTGTATACTTTTTTTTACTGAATATAAATGTTTATTTCACTATCTTTAGTTAACAGTCCTAGGATGCACGAATCATAGGCATAGTATTCAAACTTGTTATATTCGAGTCTAAGCTGGCAGTATCTCTATTGCTAGGTATATGGATAGTGTGTCCCATCAATCCCGTAAAGAGAAATCTTAGATTTGTAAATAGCGTTTAGTGTTTGTTTACAGTGCTTTTAAGGATCTTATATCGCAAGTATGTAGACGTGTTATTAAAGTTAGTAATGCTCCCTCTTTGTTGAATAGACGTACTGAGATTGACTCGACTGTCAATTTCGTGACCAGAAGGTAAATTATATTTTACAGAACTTTCTTCATCTTATAGCTTGGAAAAACCAATATTCTAGCTTGTGTAGGATTTTACAAGGCTCTTTACTTCCGAATACTTCAAAGGCTATAGTGTATATATATATATACGTGTGTAATATATATGTATATATAAGACCACATTCGCTTGTAAAAAGTTCTCAGTATGATGTAATATGGGTTTTTTCCTTCACACATCATGGCATTCTCCAATAATCAATTAGTAAAGTGAAAGTATTTGGTAAACTAAAATCGACATCTTTAAAGCCAGCTCTGTTACACATTTATTAGTAGTAGTATTGTCAACAATTGATAAGTTGACGTTAGACTTTTCTTGTGACCCACCTCAAGGGACACAGACCTATGAGATTGGGATTGTCACGTTTGTGATACACATACTGCATCGTGAATCACCAGGTTTTCAAGGCTTTTGTCCATCGTAGTCTTGAGTGGGACGGAGTTGTGGAATATTGTGCCAACTCACCAGTCTGACTGCTTAGAGAAACTTGAGATTGGACACACACCAATTACATGAATGATTGTATAACCCCTCTTAGGGCTACTTTCAGCTTGTTCTCGGAGACCGCCATCATCTTCAAATTTGATGATTCTGGCTTTGGTGGGACCCTTTTTTTTTATTATTTATATCAGCTTCTGGCTTGTTAGGGGAGCCACAGTCCCATTTTTTTTATTTTTCTGTGTATATGAGGTAATCTCTCTCGCAAAATTTCAGCTTTCTGGCTTATCTATAAGTGCCTTATCTTTTTCTGAAAACACACACACACTTTCTGCTTTATATATTATATATACATTTTAGTCGAGTATAAGTACCCGTCCGGGTTATACGTACCGTATACAATAGGTTTGCTAAGGAAATGAAGGAGAGGAAGGTAGAATTTTAGAGGAAATGTACTTAAATTTGCATAGAGGAAAACCTTTAGGAAAAACCGCCGAACCCCAATGTAGGTTTTGGGACTGTTCTTTAAAAAAATGATATAATATAACATGAATAAATGATAAAATAACTAGGTCCATATTACATAAAATATATATATATATATATATATTAATCTCAACACACATAAATGTATTTAACAAACTATAAACTCTTGGCACACCTACTGTAAACAATTATGTATGTACTATAGCGGCTAGAGTATAGGTGGGCACATGGACTAAACGTGAATCTCGCCTATTACAGCCTACTTGTAACAGGGTGGCCTGGCTGTGAGTCCCGTCCGTATGTGCTGAGTATGTTTAGTGAAATGGTTTCTAAACTCTCCTTCTACACTAATCTGGATATAGTACCTCTAAATGTATCTTCCTCACTCTTAACCTATTATAGTCATTAAATGTGGATAGCATGGCCATGTTCTTAGAGTAGTGAAAATACATAATAGGCCTAATATAAAGAAAGCCAATGAATAGCAGTCCCATTTTTACAATAAACAAGCATACAATAAAAATAAAGCAGTGGTTCTCAACCTTTTTTTGCTTGTGGCCCACTTCTGAGTTTCATGTACCTCTGTGTCCCCCTTCCTCATATGTTTAATTATAATAAATATAATATTTTTTAACAAAATTTAATTGTACCTTATCAACTACTCTTTTCATTTATTATATGTATTATTTGTTTATTCGAACTCCCTGCAGTTTAGTATATTGCGAGGGTGCTGTTTTAGACCTGGGGTGGTTTTTTTTCACTCTCCCTCTACGCAAATGTGGGCACACTTCCTCTAATTTTGGCTTGAGACTTAAGTGGCTAATTTGTTTTGCGTGAATGTTATTTATTATGTCAACAAAATACAGTTTCAAGCATTAAATGATGTTTAATATTACTTATGAATTTTTGTAAAAGTTATGTAATCGGTAAAATATATTTGAGAACGTTAAATGATATGTAAAACAAAACTTGTTTTAGCTGTTATAAGTGATTCATGGTTGTTTCTAAAATAATTTGCCTCGGTGGCGCAGTAGACTAACGCGCCAGATTCGTGTTGAGCTAGACCACCGAGGACGGAGGGGGAGATCGAGGTTCGAATATCGATCGGGGGAACTGGGGTGGTTTTTTCACTTTCTCCACGTGCAAATGCGGGTGCAACCTTTCCAATTCCTAGTCCATTAGAGTAAATAGTACTTAAGCTAACCCTAACGGTTAGTAATACGCGGTGCTAGATAGCAAACTCATGCTAATCTGCACGGGCGTGGTTTAGGAGGGTGGGTCACTGGTTCGGTGCCACAGGGGGACAAGGGACTTCTCCATTTATCGACCCCCTCCTTCCCCTCATCCTACAACCCTCATGGTTATATCGCGTGAGGGCGGCTTTAATTTAGGTCGATACACGTGATCATTAAGGAACTCTGGTTTGAGCCCCTACCGGCTCTTTTGTTTATGTTTTCAGCCTCTCATAGTTGCACTAATATTTTATACATTGATGGTCGGGCTACAAGTCGTCAGGCTCGCACTCAGGGGAATAAGTGTAGTAAAGCCCGAACCGGTAGTAAA
Organism: Timema podura; assembly: GCA_033556935.1. Taxonomy (NCBI): domain Eukaryota; kingdom Metazoa; phylum Arthropoda; class Insecta; order Phasmatodea; family Timematidae; genus Timema; species Timema podura. The sequence goes on from JAVRXN010000004.1 coordinate 59,277,966, forward strand.
AACGCTGTGGAAAAACAACTGTTTTAGAGTCCACAAAGATACTTTTTTCGGCCCACATTTATAAAATAATACTACAGTTTCGGTGATATTTTATAGGTATTAATAGTATATCAAAATAGGTTGCTGCAGATCACTTGTCTTGACGTATGAATACGTGAAATTAGATATAATGGCTTTTCTAGTTGGGGAATGTAGTTCGATGAGACAGTGCTCAGCTGTCATGTTCATCTCTAGGATTCGGTTCGAATCTCGTTGGGGTGCAGCGGCAATAAATCTCGATATTGAGATTATTCTTGCATATATGTTTTCTCTCTTGCGGGCCGGGCCGCCCCTCTATATTAATGGAACAGGAATCTATAATAATAAAAGAAAGTGTTTGTCTGTTTGCGTGCGATGCCCAGCCAAGTCTACGGTACGCAGAGATCTGAAATTTTTAACATAAGTGTACGGGAGTGTGTCCGAATGCACCTTGAAACCGGATTTTTAAATTTTTAATTAGGCTATTTTTTAACAAAATACCGCAGTGGATCACGGTCAACGCAGTGTGGGATTGCTAATTATGAATAATTTAAAAGGTAAGTGTGCCCTCATTTGCGTGAAGGTAGATAATGAAACTATTTGGGAAAAAAACCCATCAATTCATCCGACCATATTTGAACCACATCACGGGCAAAAAAAAACTAGGTCCTTGCCCCTTGGGTAGCAATCTACCGTCACAATGCATGGTCTAAGGCGTCACTAGACGACCGGTGACAGAGTGATCGATGTATAGTCCATATGATTAATCAACATATTTCTCACGTGTTTTCTAAAATTGGGCCCCCTCTTTTAACCATAGTTCAATTTGCTGGGCTGGGAATGCATTTTAGAATACATGCATCGATGGTCGCATGGTCTAAGGCGTCACTAGACGAGTACTTTTGATCGACGGTTAGATCACACAATTTTACGGTCCGTACGGCGTCAACAATATTTACCAGCTGCTGTAACTTGTCCATTTTAAACCGCTCTACAAACGCTTATAAATAGACGACCAAGCGGTCTCCCAACAGCACAAATGCGGGTACACATCTCGCCCTGTGATGGGAGAAGGTAGGGGGTTCGAGTCCCTGCAAGGTAGACAAACGTTATATTGCTACGCCAAGAGTCCCGGGTTTTAATCCCGTCAATGATATCTAGCAGGAGAAAGTATAAATAATAGCTTTGACTGTTTTCACATTTCAGCCCTGCAAAAATGACGGTACATCACTAATTTTATTATTTTATCTCTCTCACTCGGGCAAAGATATCCAGAAGGTGTTGGAGGGTTCGATTGTCAATGACGCGCAAATGTGGGTACACATCTCGCCCTGTGACGTCCCTTAGAGGGCAACAAAAGCTAATTACTTCACATTTCAATCCCTGGCAAATTCTGTTACACATTTCGCCTGGTCAAAATCAGCTCTTATCTCACGCTTGCCTGTCGTGCGTGTGTACCGAGGCCGGTTTCCTCCCTCATCGTCCAACTTTTGTGCCTCTGATGGGTAGTAAGACGCGGTTCTAAATACCGATAAGCTTAACTTCTTGTCTATTAATAGGACTGAATCCAGGTCGATCGTGTCGCCCAAATGCAAGTATATTTTATATCTTATTTATATCACGTCAAAATATAGTTGCGATCATTAAATTCGATATTACTTATCAATTAATGTAAGAGTTATATATCATCATTAGCACCGCGTCTTACTACCCGTTCGGTTATAAGCACTTACGCTAATGTAGGGTGATTGTGAGATTAAATGGAGGACCTACAGATTAACGTGGAATCCAAACCACGGTGGAGGCCTGGCATTCCTCACATGAGAACATTAAATGATTTTTTCTGCTGTTATAAATAGCTCGAGGAATGAAACGAGTGTTTTCACTTTATCCTTGGGTAGCAATCTACCACCACAATGCATCGATGGTTGCATGGTCTAAGGTGTCACTAGACGGCCGGTGATCGACGTTTGAAGCAAATACGGGTGCATATTCTACCTGGTCAACCGACCAAATGGTGGGGTGCAGGTAGTACGACCGTTGTAACAGACATTAGCCGTGCTATCGATATCGAGGTTCGAATCCCGGTGTGCACGCTGTCTAAACGTCAGGCTCATCTAATTATGGCTGGGGGAAATCGAATCTCTGCCATGTAAACTGTAGATATTTCTTAATCATCCCCATGGCTGATACCTACAGCCGCGCATGTCGACGGACGATACCATACAACTGATTTTAGTAGACTTTTGAGGTGGAGTATAGAGGCCACTAACTGAGCATTCCAAAGCCCCATAATCAAAGCTATGTCAATGCTCTCTAGTTGCCGGAAAAACCCATTACCACATAGGGGTGGGTGATTACGACATCATTCAGGGTCGTGATCTATTCTTGTTTTGTCGACCCGCCAAACTGGCGCCGAGTTGCGACACCGGGCAAACCCATTACCACATAGGGGGTTGCGACACCGGGAAAACCCATTACCACATAGGGGGTTGCGACACATGCCTTGAAGGAGGGGGTAGTGAGGGGAAAAGTGAAAGGGGTCTTACGGCCGTGATACGCTGTCAGTTTCTCGATGGTCACACTCTTCGCTAAGCGGCCGTTGGGGAAAGGTTCCTGCTGCCCTCGCGAGTAGTGTTGGTGAAGGGGGTCTTACGCGCTCTGCGACCGGCCGGCTGCTCAGCGGTCACACCCGGCCAGAGGGGATGCTCACTAGTGGTGCTGTGGACCGCATGCCAATAAAAAACTCCAGCGCCCTGTTCCAATCCTACCCTGACCAAAAAAAAACGTTGAGCACAAATAAAAAATACAAGCACCAACAGAAAAAAATATTGAGCACACATTAATAACCATCGAGCACAAATAAAATATACAAGTACCAACATGTTTGGAACAAGAACCAACATGTCTGGAAAGGGAGTCAAGGGAAGGAGGGGGAAAACCAATCAGAGAGTGACACAACATTACTTAACAACCAATCAGAGAACAACATTGCGTAATTACTGGTACCAGGGGGGAGGGTTGCGACATAACACGCAATGATTACGTCATCGGGAAAAAGTGTTTTGACCCGTTGGCGGAAGTGGGTTTCCCATACGCCGGGATAGCTACTATCTAGCAAATACTATACACAAAAGAATCAGAGGCGCATGCAAGTACATTACCTCTCCTCAACATCCAGATTGAATTCATTAACATTCGTGGATCATTTATACAAAAATATATTCTCAATGAGATCCAACATGCTAAACATTTTTCAATCATTGTTGATGCTACACCATATAGCTCTAACAAGAAATAAACCACTATAGTCATTCGATACATAAATATTTTGAATAACAGCTCAGAATTTTCAATCGTAGAGAGGTTATTTTGTTTTGATAAATTCACAAAAAAAAAAAGACTGGATGGGAGATTGCTGATCGAGTTCTAACAATTCTAGAAGAGTTGGGGTTAGATTTCAAAAATTGCTTCGCCCAAGGAGTACAATCAATTCTTCTTGAGCATAACCCTAGATGCATTTCCTCTAGCAGTGGAAACCACACATCAAACTTTGTAGGTGCTGACTGTGTTGAATCATGTAAGGAGCCAGTCATTTACAACATATTATACACAATTTATTCAGTGACAGACCTCAAAGGTGGGAAATCTTGAAGCAACATCTTCCTCTTTCACTCCATAGGATGTCAAAACCTCTATGGTCTGCAAAGATTGATGCAATAAGTCCAATTGTACATAATATGAGCGAAATAAGAAAAGCTTTAAGTGAACTAGAATATCTCAATCTCATTGCATAGTCTCGAATTGAACATACTCATGTCCAGAAATACATGTCAAAAATTGAACTTTTTGTAATAACATCCCTGTGGGTTAAGTTACCTACAATGATCCACTACATTCATCTCGTAATTGAAGCATGTAATGCTACAATTGATGTTGAGAGGGGTAACAATGCTGACATTCAGCAGGTTCGTGATCAAAGGAATGCGATCTTGAATGAGGCCAAATTGCTAACGCAGAGTCAACATATTGGTACATCATCTCAGTTTACCACCAGTTGCTGCCAAAAATTTGTAATGATTTTTACGTTGAACATAATCAACATTAGAGAATCAATATCTTTTTGTCACTTTATACTCCATAATATCAGGTCTGGGAAGGCTATTTGAGTCACTCACTATAATTTATAACATGTTTAGTTTCCCTGGATATTTAATGAACTCAATATTGAAGATCTATGTTTATCAACAGAACAATTCCAAAGTAAGAAAACAAAAAAATATCATTGGGTCTCTTTGTTGAGACGATTTTTCTAGATCGAATACATTCCGTCAACTTCAAACAGAGCTATAAGCCAAACGCATTAATTCAAGAAATACACCATATTGGACTTTTTGGTGTGTTTACTAATATCACTGTTGCGTTGAGGTTTTTCTGAGTTTACCCACATATGTAGTTTCGGATGGGCGGTCATTAAATGTGCCGAAACAGGTTACGAATTATTACCGTTCAACTATGGGACAAGATCTTTTGAATGGTCTCGCAATGCAACTATGATATTGCAAGAAAACTAGATTTTTCCAATTTAATTTATGAAATTGCATATAAAAAAAACTAAAAATCACATGTTAGATAAAAATTGAAGCGTTTATTACAAGGTATTACAATATTCTTTTTCTGTGTTTAAATTGTTATTTTATTAATTTTAAACATTAAAATATACTTATAGTTTTGTACCATTATTTTCCTTTTTAATTATTTAATTTATTGGGGATGAACATAAAAATTGGAAGTAGCCCAGGCCTCTCTCGACCTCTGCGAGGGTATTTTATATAGTTGTATACATTTCTCGTCCGTTAAAAAATGTATTAGTAACTACTTACAATAACATAAACATATAATAATATTTTCAAAGGTTTCACTTACTTGTTTGTGCAGTCTCACTTGGCGAGTATTTATAGCAATGAAGAGGATAACTTTATCATCTCTAATTTACGAGAGTCAACCGAATACAGCAGCAGTGCCATCTATTGGCTCGGTGGACGAGAACAATCTGAGGGGCATTGGACTTGGACGGATGGCTCACACATGTCATACGCTGGTGAGTTCAGCTATAATAATAGTATTAGTAATATACTCTAGTGACAGTACAAGATACTTCCAACAGATCCATTTAACTTGCTGCATTGGTCTAAGCTGTCGCAATAGATCAAACTGTATATGACAGGGGTTCCTATCACGGTGTGAATGCAGGTACAATTCCTCTAAAATTTAACCTTCCTCATGTCTAGCACATTAGCGTAAATATACCATATGCGTATAGCGAATACTTTTTTTTACGAAATTTCGTGATCCTGAAATATTACATTTTTCAAACTATTTAAAATATTAATTTATTTTAGGAAATGCTTCCCCATGTACCAATTTTAACCTAGATCATAATTATTTTTAAAAACCAATCATTTGTAAAGTACCCTTTTATTATTATTTTAAAAGAAACACGAGTAAGTATTTATCTTTTTTTATATATTAACTTAGTGATGGTGCTGCTCTCTATTAAACATGGAATGAGTTAAGGAGAGTCTCAGCTGCTGCCATCTATCAGACAAGTGGTACCCTAATTAAATGGATACAATTCAGGATTTTGTGGATATTATGAGAATGGATAAAAATCTGACTTTTTATTTGTGGTGCTTGTTTAAGAAAGTGTCTGAATGGATACCATTCAGGATGGATGCAATTCAGGATGTTGTGGATATAATGCAAATAATTACAGTAGATACAAATCAGGATTTTTGTTAAAGTCGTTTATTTGAAAACTGTGTGAATGGATACCATTCAGAATGGATACCATTCAGAATGGATACAATTCAGGATTTTGTGTATATTATGAGAATGGATACATATCAGACTTTTTATTTGTGATGCTTGTTTAATAAATGTCTGAATGAATACCATTCAGAATGGATACAATTCAGTCGTCTCGGTGTGTTGAGGTGAGCTCGATAGAACTCGCTCAAGTTGGGAAGATAGGGATGGGAGGCGTTCATTTTAAGTGCGCAATGAACTAAGTTCCTAATGCTATAGAGTAAGAAAGTTAATAATAATAATATACCCACCCTTGAAACATTACTAACACGTTTCATTTTGATTAGTAGCTTGTAAACTTTAAGGATTTCAGTAAAAACCAATAATGATCCCTTAGATACCGTCTCTAAATGTAAATTATGTAATTCTCTTCACATGGTTTTGTTATGTAAAGCTTGGGTCCCAGAGGAATCTCCCCGATTGGCAGATGGTAAAACTTCATGCCTAGGTATTCAGTGGGTTCCTGAACAACATTCCAGTGGCTTGTATTGGCACCCACAAAGCTGTTCTATGGTTGGCGGATATGTCTGCAAAAGGAGCAGCCAAGGTAGACAATATTAACTGGATTATTAATACATTTATGTATGGTTTATTTAAATATATTCTGAGGAAATTTAACTTCAATAAAAAGATTTTTAAATATGTTAAGTTCTTGAAAAAACTGGAAATGTAGATGTTTGATTTATTTTTACCTACTGTAAGGAGACATTATATTGTTCCATGGTAAAACAAATATAATGGAATTATTTTTTAAGCATGCTTGGATTTTAATTATGATTATCTCAATATTATCCACATGAAAATATGAACTGAACTAAAATAAGTATTTTCCATACATATTAAAACTAATTTTTTAATACAATTAATATTGTGAAGGGGAAAGTTTATTTTCATGTAAATAAATAGGGATGTGTGTGTTCCTTTCTATTACATAGCCTAGTCACACCTTGCTGTTGTGTTGCTTATAGCTAGTGTAATCAGTCAAGGTAAGAACTTTTTTACAAATAGCATTGTATTAATGTATTGTATCGTTAGCCTAAAATACCCATTTAAGTTTCACTTATGTTTAAGGTGTGGCAGAAGGGAGCGCAAATATTTTTACAATTTTTATAGAATATAATTTTTTTGGCAAAAATAAATCAAATATTTCTCCAGTAGCAACATAGAGTTTATTTTTATGCACGTGCTAATATCAACAGATCTTGAATATCTGTCAAGGGTGTCCTGGAATTTGGTCAAAATATTTTCCCTTTATATAAAAGGTTTTGACTAAATTCCAGGAGATCCTTGACAGATATTCAAGATCTGTTGATATTAGCATGTTTAGAAAACTAAACTCTATGTTGCTACTGGAGAAATATTTTATCTATTTTGGCCAAAAAAATGTAATGCTATAAAAACTGTAAAATTACTCGCGCTCCCTTCTGCCGCACCTTAATTAGTTTTTCATCTATACGTATCACGTTTCTTTCAGTAGAAACGACAAGAAACTACGTCCCTTTTTTCCTGTACTTTATGTTTCACTTTATTTGTACAGATTGAAAACAAATAAACTTTGAATAAATGCATACATGCGCCAAATATGGCCATGCTAAGTATTGAGTCGTTGATAGTTGATTGTTGCTGGATCAATCATTTTCAAATTAAACGTACTTACAGATTTATTCATGGGGAAAAGGTAAATATAAAATTCTGGTGGAAAATTTAGTTATTGGTTGTTAATAATTGCGGTCTTTTAACAAAACGCAAATTGCTTTATTAGAACTAGGGTTTCCAAGTATGGCCATCACTTATTTTTTATAATTTTGGAGCGGTTCAAAGGTGATGAAGTTTTAAAATAATGAAAAAAATTATTGAATAAAAAATCCATCCTTTGAAAAATGTCTTCTACAGTTTAAATCAAACAAAAAGTTTTTAAAAAAATGTTAGCTTAGTTATCGTCACATTCTGGGCACCGAAAAGATTTTTTTTTTTTAGACTCCAACACAAAGTTTATGGACGTATCTGCAACAAGTTTCACACAAAATCATATCCTTGATCCTGTCCTCCTTACAAATAAAACAGTACAAGTTCGCATTTTAAACTTGTTGTTTACCACTGGGTCCCGGTTTGCACAGATCCTCTTTCACTTGATTTTTTAATTTTGATGGAGGCTTCTTTTGATCCATTTTCCCTGAATTTCAGTTTTCTAACTGTGACTTAACATTTTTTTTTACCTCTGTAATTTAAAGCATTCTTACTGTTTATAATTCTATATTTTTTAGTGTTTGGTATTTTTAGAATTACTGTGAAGGAGGAGGAAAAAGGGGAATGGGCGAATGCTGTGGTAGTAGGAGTTTCAGCTAGATTGGTATAGGAATAATCTGTGCTTGACAAATTAGATGAATCATCAGAAGAGCAGTCCAATGAGTCAACAGATGAATCAGCTGCAGATCTCTTCCTCTTTCTGCTTCCACTGGTGATGGACTCTTTATTCTTGAATAAAAGACTTTCAGGGACCACAGCTTTCTCTTTCAGTTATTTTACTGGGGGCAAAAGATTCTGAAGGAATAATATTGGGATCAAATGGGTAAATTCCTGTCCCACTAAACCCTGAAATGATGTCTGATGGTGTTACTGCTCGTGGCCAAACCAAAGGTTGCCTTTGTTATTTTTCTCTCCGAAAGCGTTGCCCAGAATCTCAAGAATTCATAATCCCATAACGATTCAAATGGCTTAAAAACGTATCTGTCCATTGGCTGTAGGCAGTGTGTGGTGTTACTAGGGAGACAGTATAGTGTTACATCGTTCCTTTCAGCGACATCCACAATATTGGCATCTAGGTGTGAAGATGCACCGTCAAAAATTAATACTCACCAGAAGTTTTAGATTTTGAAAAGTGTTCAATCCATTTAATGAAAACAGCAGTTGTCATGGAACCTTTTGCAGCCATATATATTTCTGATCCTGTAGGCAAATTTTGTGAACCAGTCTTGCTGAATTTGTTACCCTTAAAAATGATCTTGGGAGGAATATTCTCAGCATGCTGGAGAGCTAATTTGCATACTTTTTCGTCATTATTATATTATATTGATTGTTTAACTCCTTTACGACATCAGAGTTTGTTGAAGTGGTCGCTCACGATGAACCGGTTCACTTTTATGGCTCCTGCCGGATTTAGTGTTTTGAGTCTTTCTCCTAGCAATTTCTGGGTGACATTTTAAGAATATATGTGACCACTTCCTACCTGCTAAACTTTTTTTTTTGTAGAAAAAGGATGCTTAGAGCCATTTAAAACACAATAATTAAAGACTGTGCGTCGTAACAGTTTTGGCGTAGTAGGCATACCAACTTTAGCTAGCCTAATAATGCTGAAACACATTTCACTTTCCTGTTGTTCATTGAACTAACATGAAAGTTCGATTTTCTTCAACAAAGAACCAGTTATTATGTGATTCCTTAAAGTATGTCTTTTAATTACATACGTATTTGCAGCCCCATTAATACTCATGCCATTCCGAATCGCTTGTATAGCTTTCTGCAACTGCTCTTTGGTACATAAACCTCTCCTTTTTGGCACCATTTTTATTATCTGAGAACATACATAAAAAAGTAGCTTTGGCACCATTTTTATAATATATTAATACACATTAAAGAAAAAAATAACTTTTTGGTGCCATTTTTAGAATCTAAGAACAAACAAACATTAAATAAAAAATTATTAAAGCAATAAAATTATTTAATAAGACATGGGGTCTTAATACGGCCAACTCCTGGCCTTACAGGACTACATTACGTTTTATTTTCATTTTTTATCTATACAAATAATAGCTAAGGTGCTATTATAAAACTCTTTTTTATATTTTGAAAATAGATTAAATACACTTTAAGGATATACAAAACACATTATATTTTCATAAAATATACACGGAGATACAAACAAAAATGTACCTACCATCTGGTAGTATCAGCGAAACTAGCTTCGGTCACAAACCTTTACTCCTCTCTGCATTGACGCTCACTGAGGACCAAACAATGGTTGATGTTTCTTATCACTCAGCAGAGCATACCGAACATGGAGGTGCTGCCCTCTAGCTGAATTATTAGCCTGTTCTTCATAAACCATTAGTTGGCCTTAATGGTCTATATGGCCTTATTTGGCGCACATAACCTACACGTAGATAAACTTGTCAAAAAGAAAGTGGTAGTGAAATAAGGTACGTATTCTCAAGGAAAGGTTTTTTCCCCCGTCATATGAGATAATATATTTTGAATCATCTGCTATCAACCAGTGATAGAAATAGTTCGATATAACTAAGATTAATGCACATATTCTTTACCATCAAAATCATTTAAATTTATGTTAGTATTATTGTTGATTATAATGGAACGGCAGTATAGCTGTAATCTGAAAACAGACTCTATGGTTTTGTTTATTTAAGCCAATTTTCGCCCAGTTTCAGTGAACGATCTTAATCTCAACCAAACGATGAATGGCACTGAAGGTAACCTACGTCCCCCAACTATCCTGGTCAATATTACAACAACCTGGATTACAATGTGCGTGTATCTGGGCCCCACCTGACTAGAATTGTGATCCAGTTCTCTCGACTAGACCTGGAGCATCAGTTGAACTGTTTGTACGACTATGTTGAGCTAAGGAATCCTGGCTCTTCAAGTGGAGCACGTTGGTGTGGCTCATATCATGACATACAAAGGTAAGATAAACTAATATTTTCAATAGGGGGAGTAAAATAAAAAATAAACAGAGTAATGTCTTGTTACAAATCTATGTACATAAAGATGACAAACATGGTATTGCTGATTTACTACTCCTGAATTAGATAATTGTTTTCATTACTTCATTTTGAATATATAATCAGCTTGTCAATAAAAGTTTCCTTAAACAAAGTAAATGAGATGTTTAGAGGACTGTGGCTCAGCAATATGGCGGTGCCCATGAACCAATTATTATACTAGAGTTGCCCATATATAAGTTACCATGGCAATCATCAGTGCTACCATTTCCACAGCCTTTAAATACCCTGATGGCTTGTAACCTAACTGCTAATAATTACCCAGGTGGTGGACCAATAAACTAGCGTAGCGTGTGGACATGAGACAAGCTATATTTTAATTAACCGATAGATTTTTCCCACCCTCATATTCATTCATTCATTCATAATAATTTCTTGAATTGAAATGGGCACACAAGAAAAAAATATCACCACTTAACTATTGGGATGAGAATACTTTTTAATAAAATATTTTAAAAATTTGAAGTGTTGGTAGTTAAATTTTGCTAGTAAAAAATATGTATATTGGTGAGTTGAGAAGAATTGGTCTCTATTTTTGTAAGTTGAGGATAAATGGTTTCTGACAGCCTTTTTTTCTGAAAAAAAGGTGTGGAACTCATCCAATACCTAGGCCTAGTCTTTATATATTTTAAAGCAGTTCCTTAACTGGAGTGGTTGCCTTTTTGGGTCTCTCCTAAACCTTCCCTTGATTTTTCCAACTCTTAAAATATTCCATTATTTGACAAAATTTTGTTTTATTGATACATGATAGGGACATGCAAAATTGAGTTTTGTACAAAAATAATTTTTCACTCAAAATTGAGTTTATACAAAAAAAAATTTCACTCAAAATTGAATTGTGTACAAAAATAATATTTCACTCAAATTGAGTTTTATAAAATAATAATATTTCACTCAAATGAGTTTTATACAAAAATAATATTCACGCAAAATGAGTTTTGTACAAAAATAATATTTCTTCATTGATTGAAATGTGTTAGTTAAAATAAAAAATAAAATTACAGATCTTTTTAGTTTAGATATAGCTTAGCCTACCATTTGATAAACTGTTAACCAAAAGTTTAAAATATTTTCCACAATTTGGCCATTTCTCCTGCTTCTTCATCCCTCTTCCTTGTCTTGCTCTCAGTGTCTATGGCAGAATGACGTCCAAGAAGTATCCATGTCCTTACATAGTTTGATGGGGATCCAACAATCCTGATGAATATGAGGTTTTTTATGGTGTTCGCTAAAAGAGCAGCCCTGTCTGGTGTTACAATTATGTTCATTTGTGAAAAACCCTTTCACACTAACTTGATGACACTGGAATTGTGTGTATTGTGTGCTTAAGGTGAATGAGCTTTATAGGCATTGAGTCAGATGATTTTGATAATTACTTGAAAGCACGAATCATCTCCCTCTTATTAAGTTGAAATCGTTTTGACAGTTCAGAGCTTTCTTCTCCAAAAATGATGTTATCTTTTGCCCCTGCTGACCAATTCCTGGAATCTAAAACCATAGCACACCTTACCAATTTCCACGGCCACTACTATAAATAAGTCTTTTTGGACAAGAGTTCTTCAAGCTCTTATTCAAAGCATTTGCGTGAAATTGGAGGATCATGCACTCTGCCTTTCTTGTGTAGAATAACATCACTAAACTTCAGATTTGCAGCAGCTTCAAGAGACTTTTTATATGTTGGACCTGGAAATTCTCTTCACTTCTCAATACACTTCACAACATTCTTTAACTTTGATATAAACTTTGTAAATATTCGTATTTTTTCTTGTAGATTGAGGCTGACTTCTGCCAATTCCTGGAGAGCATCACACATCAGTTCAAGATCTAAAATGAACTCAACTGAAGCTATATTCTTCAGCAGGCCTCCATACATAACCCAATCCTTTCTTTTTCTTGTATTGTTCCCTGCTTCTTCAAAATTCAAAACTACCGCTTCATAATTTTGCCATACTGCAGCAATAGTGTTGTAGCTGGAGGCAAACCATCTTGTGAACAAAATTCGTCCTACTTTAGAAACTTGAGTTTCCAGCATTTTTGCACAAACCTTAAACTCTCTTACTTTTTTGGAGATGCATGGAAGGTCACATATAATTTGTCCAAGAAACTTTTAAATTGGTTTTACCACCAAATCCTTTTACGGCATAATGGACGGACAACTCTAATCGGTGATTTGCACATTGCCACAAGACAATATAAGGAAATTTTCTTTAAAAAGCGTTGCAACACCACTGCGAGATCCAAACATGACAGCCGCTCCTTCACAAGTCAATGCAATTAAATGATTCCTCATAAATTCTACAGTTAATCCTAGTGATGAGGTGTACGTCAAGCTTGAGAATATTCAATTTGCAACTACACTCTCCAGTTCAATCAAGTCAATAAAAAGTTCAGCGGCTCCTCCAGACTTATTCCTTCAATCAGATCTCGAACATAAACTATCAACATAGATTTCTGGCTCACTGTTGTTGACTCATCTATAATAAGTGAAATCTTACTTTTTAAGTCAATGATCTGCTTTATTAACATTTTCCTCATTTCCTCTCCTATGTGGTTAACAATGTTAATATACGAGTTTGTTGAATGTAATTTCCTTCCCATGTCAATTCCATTCAGCTCTTGTAAATTTATCTCCTCCTCAAATTTGTTGAATGACTGATTCTTTTTTGCTACCTTGTAAGTGTTATTCGGGTTACACATCTTTTCCTTTGTTATTTTATTATTCCTTCTACGTCATAGATTTTAAACACACGTTTTCCAGTTTCTTTTCTTCGCTTCTTCCTCAATTTTAACTGCAGCTTATGCACAGCGCTGTCTTTGTGATCGAAAATTCTCTTTCTCAAAGATGTTCGCTGCTGTTTACGATTTTCTCCATTACATAAATTTCACAATTTAACCACTTTTTGCTCATTCCATTCCCCTTTCTTTGTCAACTCCTACATTTCCAACTTTTTGCATGCTTAACAGCCCAATTTCCCACTATCATTTTTGAGGTGAATTCATCTTTTTGAGACACACTCCAGCAGCTAGGCCATGTTTGTTCATGCTGTGAAGTTAAAGAATCAGAAGAGAAGCTGGGCTTAGGCCTACAAACAGATTTTGTAGGTCTAGTTTGACTGACGGTTGGTTGGAATGACTATAAAGTGAAACCTTACCTTCAACTTCATCCGATTTCTTTTTTTTACTGGGAGGCGCACCATAATAAGATATTATTTTTCTTCATTTTTTACATAAAAATTCATTAAGTTTCTTGAAAACAAAATTCAGTCTAGGCTATACTGTGAAAACTTCTTAGTAAACGCAAAATGAATCCTTTATCACCATTGATCAAAACTACTACTGTAGGCCTACATTACACACTATAAATTTAAAGACAGAAATATTAAACTAACTTTTGACATGATCTTAATTTTACAAATTCACGAATCACAACAAAAAAACTCATGAAAATTAACAGAGAATCTAGCCTCAAAACGGACACGAACCGCACGATTTCTCATGTAATACAGTGCAATAAACCTCTATTTTACCTCGATTATTCCCTTCTTATGCAGTAAACAAACTTGTGGATCGTTTCTGTAATGTCAGAAGCTGTCAAAAGTGCGCTATTTATTGCGGTGCAAATATATACTTAGTGATTTTACATAAAAAAGTTTTTTCAAACTATATACATTTTTTCATTTAATTTTCTGATTTTTCAAATTTAATTTTTGGCCAAAAAAGGTGCCGCAACGCCGTTCCAGTGCACTCCAGCAAAAAAAAAACCTGTTACTGGTAACGTTAACTTACAATGGTAAATGTTTCTTGATTTGTTGAATTTTATTTCTTAAGTAAATTGTGTTTGGGGAGCTCTGTTGCCCTTTTTCTTCGCGCTTCTTCATGATGATTGGACAGCTTAATAAATTTTTGATCAAACTATTTTTCTATTTTTGAAGAATTTATATTTTTATTATCCTTGATTTCTATATTCTCCATTTTGGGATTCTAATGACATAAGGTGAATAGGGTAGTATTTTTATTTGTCTCATAAAATTTCGTGTTTATTTCTGGAATAAAACTAGGTATACCTATATATAAAACCAAGCCTTGTGTGCTGGTGCTATAATTATTTGGAGAAATTTCCCCCTAACGAGAATTTATCAACAAGTTTCTAGCTGTTACTCCCTCGTTCCTTGTCTTTTTTAATTTGATAGGATGTATAGAAAGAATGGTGGGAGGATAGAGAAAGATGGAGGTACTTATCAAACTGACCCGGCCACAGGCAGAGAAGAGTTGATGATGATGATGATGATAATGGGTCACCTTTCTTTTAGTATCCATAAAAAAGGAGTGTTTCACAATTATTGAAATATTTGAGGGAAGTCTTACCTGTCTTTAACAAATAACTTGACCTAAGACGGTACTATCTAAAAGCAAACAATCAAGGTATGATTGTTTTACCGGTACCGCCTATGGCTAGTCATGAGAGGGCTCCTAAAAATGTTTGATTATTTTGAAACTAACCAAGACAAAATTATCTTGAAAGATATGATTTTAAACCTAGTAGTGGGGGACAGAGACATAGTGCGAGTTCCTGGTTCAGGGTGATGGTTGACCTGTGTAAGGGTAGGGGTGTAAGGGAAGGAACGTGGTGGAGGGTGAAGGGTGGAGGGTGAAGGGTGAAGGGAATTATCATGGTGAGGGGATGATCATGTAGAATAGAAGGTACGAGTTGGAGGTTCTACACCTTCCTTGTAACTAAGGAGCATGCCAGTTTAAAATTGATTATATCGCTCCCAGTCCTCCTTGAAGATGGTGGTGTATCGGTTCTGCACCATCATTATGAGTAAAGTACTTATATTGTATAAGGAGTGGCCTGTCAAAGTTCGTAACAGCTTCAGGGATTTTACCGTTTTAGGTAAAACACTGACATGCAACAAGCCATATGTAAAGACCAGGGGTAGATTCAGATCATTTTCATATGGGGGTAATTGATATAAATAATATAGTTACATACAATGTTAGATTTCTGTTTAAGGCCGTTTAATAGTTTCTCATTCATAGTTGATCTAATGCATGTTTTAAACCGTGGTCATCTTCTCCAATTTTTTTTAAATCAGATAGTTCTTATAGACTATTTGGAGTGGCCTTCTAACATTAAAAAAAATTGTTCACTCTAGAAGCTATGATCAGTCTTCGCCTTTATTATTTTATAAGCCATTCAAAGTGTTCCTCCTCTAGAAATTTTTGAAATTTTAATTCCCCTTGAAGATATTTAAAGTGATCTTCACCTTAATTTTTTACGATAGTTAGATACATCTAGAAGATAATCTTTGAAGTGGTCTCACCGACAAAATTTTGGAACTTGAATTATTTCAGAAACTAGGTTATTTGGGGTGGTCCTCACCTGAAAATTATTCAAAATGACATTCAGCTAGAAGCTATTTGAAGTTGTCCTCCCCAGACATTTTTGAAATTTGTATGACCTTGGGAGCTATTTAGAGCTATCCTCCCACGACTTTTTCTACCAGTTAGATGCCTATAGTCCAGTAGTTATTTGAAGCGGTCTTCTACGGCAAATTTTTAGCAAGATAATGCGTTTAGGAGTAATTTAGAGTTTGATTTAGGGCCATCTTTCAAATTCATACCCGGTAATATCAGAGGTTTAGAAATATATCTGGGGGGGATTTATTCCAGGCAGGGGCAAATTATTTTCAGGGGGGCAAAGTCACACACAGTTTCACCGCTCCTGCTGTCCCCACATATTCTACATTCTGTATTCGTGGATGAACTGCTCTCAGGCGATTATTAGTCTTCTTTGATGTGTGGTAGTCTACCGTCTCTATGCGGACCAATGTTCGTTACTCGCTAAGCATGACAAATATTCATACATGAAAACGAATATTTTTTTCACACTTGACACAGGACGGTGGTCCTGGTCCAAAGGGTCCTTGACCATCACGTCATCTCTCTTCCTCCCCTCCAACACATGGAAGCAACGGCTATCCAACTGGTGACCTCTACTGACCCAGTGCAACTTATTTCCATCTACTTCTCACCCTACCACTGGTTCAACCAAGCCACGAGGGCTGACATGGAGGTGCTGCTTCGAGGTACCACGCCTGTTTTAATCGGTGGTGACGTCAAGGCTAAGCACCCTTCATGGGGCTCTAGGATTATGTGCGCTCACGGCGGATTGCTCCGCGACGTCATAGATCTACACGGCTTGGTGGCTTCGGCCCCCCGTCCCCTACCCACTTCCCTCTCAATCCCATTGGCTTCCCGGACGTTCTCGACTTCGTTCTCTCCAGAGGGATCAGAAGGCGATTGGTGTTGAAGTCTCTAGCTGAGCCAGACTCGGATCACAACTCCGTTTTTGTGAACCTAGGACGCGCTGTGTCCTTCATAGACCAACCCGAAAAACCTGACCTTAAGCGCACTAACTGGGACAGGTTCACGAATGTGTTGAGAGAGAGGTTGGGACCCATCCTACCTTTCGAACAGCAGCAGAAATCTTTCGCGGTGCGGAGTTCATAACTTCCGCCATCAAGGGGTCACTCGAAGCTTCGACATCGAGGCACGGTCCTAATAGGGCGCCACAGGCTTCTTTGCCCGATTCTATTCTCAGGCACGTCCGGGAGAAAAATTGGCTTAGGAGGGCTTGGAAAATCTCGAGGGACCCGGTAGACAAGGCCAACTGGAGCCGCAAAGTCCATGCGGTTCGCGATATGGTCCGAGAATACCGGAACAGTGTCTGGGAGGACGAGATTGAGAACCTGTGCGTACAGGACGGGTCCCTGTGGCGCATGACGAGGAACTTGATGCGGGTCCCCGCACCAAGGCAGCCTATTGTGGGTCGTAACGAGGTGGCCAACTCCAACCAGGAGAAGGCCGATGCTCTCACTGAGCACTTGGAGGCAAAATGTATACTGACTGACGACCCGTCAGACCCGGTGCACATTGCGCACATGGCTCAGGTTATCGGTGCGGTCTCGTACAGACCCTTGGATGAACCTGAACCCACGGAGGTGACAGAGATGTCGCGGGCGTTAACCGCTCCAAGACTAAACAAGGCCCCTGGACGCAACGGTATCAATAACGCGGTCCTCAGAAAGCTGCCCTTGGAGGCAATTAACTTCCTCATGGAGTTATTCAACGCCGTCCAGCTCCTGAGTCACTTTCCCGAGCTCTTGAAGCACGCCAACGTCCTCTGATTCCATAAACCGGATAAGGACCCAGCCCTAGGTTCGTCTTACCAACCGATCAGCTTGCTCGACTGTTTGGGAAAGTTGTTCGAGAGACTTCTATTGACGAGACTGACCCGACATGTTCACGAGGTGGGCATCTTGGTGGACAAGCAGTTCGGATTTCGGGTGGGACACGCTACGTCTTACCAACTCGTCCGGCTCGTGGAGCAGGTCACGAGGAACTTCAACATCAACAGCATGGCTGGTACTTTCTTTCTCAACGTGGCAAAGGCCTTTGACCGTGTTTGGCAAGAAGGTCTCCTTTTCAAACTCCTCTCCCTAAACCTGCACTTCTACCTGGTTAAGGTTGTTCAATCTTAATTTTCCCACCACACCTTCTCCACTACCTTTGGGAACGCCACATCCCAAGTCAGAAGCATCCGGGCTTGAGTGCCGCAGGGTTCCCTTGTGGGCCCGGTGCTCTTCTGTCTCTATGTGAATGACATTCCCAAATCCCCAGACACCAAGTTGTCACTGTATGCGGACGACACAGCTCTAGTAGTGGAGTCGTGGCGCGGGCTGCTGGTGGAGAGGTGACTCCAGACGCACCTGACGCAGTTGGAGGGGTGGCTGACCACCTGGATAACAAGTATTAACGTGGAGAAGAGCGCAGCAGTGCTCTTCACATGGAAAAGAAAGTTCTACAGGCCCACCCCACTCCGGCTGTTTGGAGAGCAGATCAGATGGGCGAACAGTGCTAAGTACCTGGGACTTAAGCTGGATACCAAACTGACCTGGCGACTACAATGCACCGAGAGACTGAACAAGGCGTGGCAAAGGCTGGGAATCCTAGGCCCATAGCCTAACAGGTGTAGCGCCCTCTCAACTAGGAACGATCTGACACTGTACAAAAAGTTTCTCAGACCGATCCTCGACTATGTGTGTCCCGCTTGGGGCCACCTGGCGGACACGTATATGAGGATGCAGACGTTCCAGAGCGTGTGTCTGAGGATCATTGTGAATGCACCTTGGCATGTTCGGAATGTGACTCTACACCGTGACCTGAATATTCCTACCATCAAGGACCACTTCTGGAAGCTGGTGCAGTCCTTTTACGACAGACTTGCCGGTGCCACCAGTCCTCTTATCCAGGGGCTTGGGAATTACGTCATCAATCCTGGAGGGTGCCATCGACGTCCTAAAGCCCTGCTCAGATAAGCGAGATATGTCAATAGTTGTTTGGGATGATCTCATCCAGCCCCCATAGAGTAGTGTCTGCCCACGTAACTCTAAAAAACCCTTATTTGGTTTTACACACTTTTGTTTTTCCCCACTAATATTAATAATATGCTTTTCTTGTTTCAGTAACTTCGTAAAATGCGACAACCCATCTGTTTTTAAAATCTGAAACTACACGATGTGCCCAATTGGTTGGTACGTGTTGGAATTTGCTTTAGTGCTCCCTTTCAGGGTGCATTAGAGCATGCTATTTTGCATCTGCGTTTGAGAACGACTCTCTCTATTGGCTCGCGTGATGGGCACTGTCTCTTACGTTTGCACGCACCAATGGGAAGCCCCTCTTTCTCCCATTGGACAAGGTCAGGCGGCAGTGGAGGGTATATAACACGGTGATTTCTGTAGCAGATTCAGTGGTGACCCAACCCTAGTGAACCACATACACTAAAGAGCCGAATAAATTGTCGTTTTCGTAAAGAATATTTTGTCTGAACTCCTTCCACCATCAATCCCTTTACCTCCCACCACGATTCACGTTGCCAGGACCATCTCTTTTCATCTCACCACGACTCACCTTGCCGGGACAATCCCTTTTCCTCCCACCACGACTCACGTTGCCAGGACAATCCTTTACCTTCAACCGCGACTCACGTCGCCGGGACCTCCCACCGCGACACCCGTGTTGCCGGGACTCCTTGCTTCTACCTCCCCACCCTTCTCACCTGGTTGTCCTCTTCACCGGGGACTGCTACGGGATGGTTAACACCCGCCACTCCGGCAAGGCCCACCGACAAAAGAATCTGAGGAGGACATCGGTGACTAAGCAATACTCCACCCGCAGGCCCATTTTCTACCATCCCGACTGCAACACTTAGACCCCCAAACGCCCTCACTCCGCTCCAACATCTCCAAGTGTCACTACCCTTGAGTCTTCTAATACATTTCCTCGTCTTCCCCTCTCACCAACCATCCGACCTCCACCTACTCCAATTTCTCCTTTAAGCCATGAGGGTTATCATTTGCATACCCTAGCCACCCCACAACTCGTCAACGTTTTCCCCTAAGTCTCAGCAAGGGATAACAACCTGTTAAACTTAGACCTATCAACATTAAGGATAGATTGGTTTGTTTAATTATATTAAGAAAAAGTTCAAAGCACTGCCGGTTGAGTAAATAATATTTCTCTAGTAAGTAACTGTTAGGAATTCACGATTATAAATTTGGATGTAATGGTAAAATGTTAACAATTTGTAAAAATATATTTTAAAAATGATTAAGAGGAAGAAAGGGACCAAGGTCCTTAGGCAGGATGAGTGACAACAGGGGTAAGATTCACCCCACCATATATGCCACATATGGTTTTCTTGTGTCATAGTGTCATGATGTATTTTAGTACGAGAGCTCCTTATTCATCGACTATTATAGGAAATAGCTTGTGGACATGAGGTCTTCTATGTGTCCTATTATAAGTTTTTCTTTATAGTAACACTTAAGGTCTTCTTTTGTAATTGGATTTAATTTTTATAATTCCTTTAGGGTAAGGGTGGGTGGGAAACCGTCATACAATCAAGTATGGTATGGACCTGCTGAGGTCCACAAGCATCGTTAGTTGATTTGTCCGCTGCTAGGGTAACTATCAGGTAGTTATTTTACAAGAAGCCACCACGATTAACGGCTATGAAGTTGGTGGTATTGATTCCTTAGTTGATTAGTAATAACGGTGTTTTATAGCACTGGCCGTTGCCAGAATAACCATGATAATCAACTCTAATGTATCAAGTAATTTATTGTTGCCACCATATTGCGGAACCAGAGTCTTCTACATATCTCTACTTCAAATAACTACTCATGTATTTTATTAAATATCGTATATTATTGGTCTATTCATTCTATCATATATAATATTAGAATGTTTCTCGTAATAAGTTGATCTGTGTTGAAGGATGAGGTTCGTGTCAGATGGGCACCAAGTGGAACTTTGGTTCCACTCAGACTACTCCGTGGCTGGGACCGGGTTCTCAGCCACTTGGTGGGCTGTTGATGTTTCTGGCTGTCCTCTACAAACTTTGACTGCTCACGAGGGCTTCCTAGCTAGCCCTAGCTACCCTCATTGCCTAATAAACCACCTAGACTGCACTACCACCATCCTCGCCCCAAGTTGGTATTTATGATTATTTTAGTCAAACTATTCACTAAGTTTTACTTCTTGAAGGATATATCACTCGTTTCATCCTGAATATACTTTCACCTGTTTGAATACAACCAAAATATTCTATTCTCGTTTGGTAAAAGATAGTACAGAAGGAAAACGTGGAGAACCACTGTTTGTAAAGTGACTGTAAAAATTGTTTACATTATTATCAGTTAACATTTATTGATCTTGATCCATGGATAATTAATATCTAGAGTACAGGAATGTTTGATCTAGTAGTAAGTGTATTTTCATAAAACAATGTCAAAATATATACATTTAAACTTGGCTAATTCGATGATGAAGGGACCACTAGAAAAATTAGAATTAATTAAGTTTTTAGTTGGGCTAGAAAAATAAGTAATAAATAAAATACAGTAAGTAATGTATAGGTATAATTTTATTTTTAGACTTTCCATAGCAATATGTAAAGTACAGAATACTGTATTTAGAGGAGTTTTTTTTATTTTGAAATGTTTAGAATTCCTCTAGTTCATTCAGTGCCTGGAGAAAAGAGGGACTTAGATTATGTTGTCCCTCAACAAACTGTCTCATCTCTTCAATGTGGTCCATGGCTTGTGTAGATTTTAGGATCGGTTTCTCTTGAAGCTCCGTCTGTTACCCTTCTTCATCTGAAGATGCACTGTCATTTCTAGTGTTCATAACATCTGCCAAATGTTTTGCATCTGTCAGTTCACCACAAATTGCTAAGTTCTCGTCCATGTTCACAAAATCCTCATAAGAAACACCTGCTTAATGTCCGACATCTTCCCAGAGTACCACAGTGCGTACGATCCAAACATATTCATTTTGCTCTTCAACTTTGTTGTGGCAGAAACCTCCTTTTCAAAAGAAGTTGGCGATAGTATTTAGTGTCACTTGGTCCCACGCACCGTTACACGTTCGGCCAGCTTGGAGAATGTCAGTTTTAACCTTGCCACTATTACCATTGTATGCTCCCGAGAGAATATTAGAATGGTATTTTTCTAAACTCATTTCTTAGTTTATTAACTTTACATTTTTGAATAATAATTTTCTAGTGACTTTAGGAAAGTTACATGCTTAGATCAATTTTTCTAAACCCTTTTAGTTTCTATATTTATTTAAATTTCAATGTTTGTATATTTTTTTAGTTACCTTAGGAAAGTGAAATGTTTAAACAATTTTTTATAAACTCATTTAGTCTCTATAATGATTTTAATTTATTATGTTTGAATTAAATGTAAATGTCGGTTCACTTGGAAAAAAAGTGACAAGCTGGAAGTCATGTTTCTGAATTCTTTAAGTCCCTTAAATTTGAATATAAATATTTATATTTGGCTCATTTAAATAACCAAGATAAGTCGCTATATTTATTGGACTGTTTAAGTAGTTACCTATACATTGCCAATCGCGGGAAAGCGTTAGTTTCCTACAATTATTAATTTACGTATTTTATTAATTCGGACAAACAGAGAGCATATAAGAAATATTGTCCAGGTCTTGCATATTTTAATTGTTGTTTTTTACAAAATATACTCATCTCTATTTTCTTAAATTATTTCCTTCTTATTATTTATAAATATCCAATTGTATTAGATAAACCTGCCATTTGACCTGTTAGAATAAGGTTACATTACGTCCTCTGGTCTCATATCTACACAAGAATCGTGTAGGGGAAAGCACCTTCAATTATTTTAACATATTTGATAAATTTGTTGAAGTTTTCATAATATGCATATCTTGACCCTGTAAATCTACATTAAAACACTATGTCCCTAATTATATCCTGCACTTTCAATCTCATCTTCTAATAATTTTATATTATGTTAACTAAACTATGTTACACATGCAGATAGCTCCCATTTCAGGCATAAAAATATGTATTTTTTGAATGATTGTTACCACCCACTCTTCTACTCAGTGGCGGATTCACCAACAGACTGAGTAGGCTGGAGCCTAGGGCGGCAGATTTTAGGGGCGGAAAATTTGGGGCAAAAAAAATAATTCTTTTTGTCTTACAGAAATTAAAAATATTCATATTTATATACCTAAATGTTATTAGGTCCACACAAACAATTCAACATGTAATATGTTTCACTACTTAGATAAATTTTTCTACAATATGCGTAGTCGCGTTTGGTAGCGGCGCGGGAACGAGTGACATGACCATTCGCTAAGTGTGTTTGGCCGAACCTGACTGCACGAGCGCGGCGTCGTGCGCCGGAGCCGAAGCGGGGTCATGCTGTAGGCGTACGCCGCGTGGTGTTGGTGGCATTGAGTTCGAGAGAGATAGATATAGAGCGGCAATACAAACGGGGAAGTCCCGTCCCGTATTTACTTCAAAAACAAAAGAAAAGCCGCCTCGGTTGATAGGGTCCTGCAATTTCTAATACGTATTTAGATTTCCATAACGAATTGACACATTTTTCTGGTTGTGTGCTGTAATTTTTCAAAGTGTTTCATGGATTGTATGAATAATTTCATAACATAACCGGTGTGTACAAACTTATAGTAGGTAGGTAATCATAATATATTACAATAAATCATCCGTAACAAATCAGTAAGACGTAATTTAACTTGTAACAAATCAGTAAGACGTAATTTAACTTGTAACAAATCAGTAAGACGTAATTTAACTTGATAAATAGCTGTTTCGGAAGATATGCAAATAAATTTAGTTTTTTTTGTTATATTATACTTAAATAAATTTCTTGTACTTACGTTAGGTAACTATTCAATGTCTGAAGTCTGAACAAAGGATATTGCTAATTACGTACGAGAAATAAAACTCCCAATGTAATCTTTTTTATTTTAGTTCTAGGAAAATTGTTAGAATGAGTGATGGGAGAAAGCGACTTAGTGGAGCTGAGTATAAAAAGAAGGTCAAAATCAAAAAAGAACAATAACAGGTTATCCGTAAAACGATAAAAATTGACAGTTTTTTTAAAAGTGGAAGTGGAAGTAGTGTTGAAAGACCAGGAACTTCAACAAAATGCACTGACACAATACAATATGGAAAAGATGAAACGGATTTGAACTCTGCGGCCCAACAACAACAGTCATCTGTTGAACAATATACTTATATACTTATGAAAAAACGGATATTTATGTTTTTGACGAAGAGGTGGTAGAGGAATCATCAATAAGTATAAAAATTGAAGATGCGTCTCAGAATCAGACGTTAAGTAATGACCAAGTGCAAACAAGTGACACAACAGTAAATCTAAACAAAGATCCAGCTTTATGGGAAATCAACGATACCTTAAGGGAAATTATCGCAAGGTATGGCTTGGTCAAAACAAGTCTTGTGACTTCTCTAAAAGTGAAAAATCATATGCTGATCAGCGTCGTTTCTTGCCAGTGAGTATCTTCCAAAGAAAAATGAAAAATAATGAAGTGAATGACCAAAATTGGCTGGTTAATTTTGAAAGTAAAAGATCTGTATATTGCGGGCCCTGTTTGGAGAATAAGATTCAGTTTGAGAACGAAGGATTTAATGACTGGAAAAATGCAGAACACCGAGTAGCTCAGCATGAAAACTCTGTGCGTCATAAATCTAGTATCCTTAGTTTGAAAGTTAGAAGTAAGATTGATGGCCGACTCAACAATTTACTGCATGTCCAGATTGATGAAGAAATTACTTATTAGAGAAACGTTCTGAAGAGGGTTGTTGCCGAAGTGAAGCGACTGTGTTCAAGAGGCCTCGCTTTCAGAGGAAAAAATTAAAAGTTTGGAGATCCGCATAACGGAAATTATTGTATGATTTTGGAACTGTTAGCCGAATTTGATCCTATTTTAGCTAGTCATATTGAACTATTTGGGAATCAAGGATCTGGAAGTACCAGTTACTTATCAAAGACCGTTTGCGATGAGTTTATTCACTTAATGGGTCATAAAGTCTTAAAACAGATTGAAGACGAGATAAGAAGGGCGAAATATTTTTCCATAATCATCGATTCAACACCAGTTATTACAAATGTGGACCAATTTACCCTCGTCATTAGATACGTTTTGGAAATAGGTGAACCGTGTGAAAGATTTATCAAGTTTTTTCCCTCAGTGGGACATAAAGCTGAAGAAATTTTTTCTGCCATTATTTCGGAACTAAAAACACTGGACGTAAATATTGAAGACTGTCGTGGACAATCATATGATAATGCCGCGAACATGTCTGGTGTGTACAATGGCTTACAGGCTAAAATTCAAAGCAAAGCACCTTTTGCTTTTTTCGTTCCTTGCTCTGCCCACTCTTTAAATTTAGTGGCAACTGCGGCTGCTGAATCTTGCACAGAAGCTTGTCGCTTCTTCATGTTGCTTCAAGAAATCTACTTTTTTTTTTGTAAGTTCGACATAACGGTGGCAAAAATTAATGACTGAAATCGGGAAAAGGAAAACGCTAAAGAGAGTAAATCTGACACGTTGGTCAGCTAGAGAGGATGCATGTAGAAGTTTGAGAGATTCTTGGCACAAATTCCTTAAAACTTTGGAATCAATCAAGGATGATTGTAACGAAAAGCCTGTAACGCGAAACGAAGCGACGGGAATACTTTTGAATTTAGAAAAACAG
The DNA here is from genome assembly GCA_033556935.1 of Timema podura. Classification (NCBI taxonomy): domain Eukaryota; kingdom Metazoa; phylum Arthropoda; class Insecta; order Phasmatodea; family Timematidae; genus Timema; species Timema podura. The sequence continues at coordinate 59,303,787 of JAVRXN010000004.1, forward strand.
GAACAGCGGTAATGGTTGTTGTGTGGAATGTTTTTTTGGAAAGAATAAACAAAGTGAATGTTCAAATTCAGACTTCTATCGTAGATTTGATCACTGTTGCCAATCTTTACGAATCTCTTTGCAAGGTTTTCGTAGCTGAACGAGAAAATTTTAAGTATTTCGAAGAAAAGGCGATGGAATTAAGCGTGTCAAAGCAGTATACAAAAGTCATGGGAAAAAGACAACTGAAAAGGAAAAAAATTTATGATGAAACACCCGATGAAGAAATGAGAATGACTGTGAGTGATACTTTCAGGGTTAACACATTTCTCGTCCTCATTAATAGACTCGTATCCGAATTAGTAAAACGGCAGGAGGCCTACAACAGGTTCAATGAAAAGTTTTCATTTCTGATCAAAATGAGTGAATTGTCATCATCAACCCTTACGGAAAAAGCCCTTTTCTTGGAAGAAATGTATCCTAATAATTTAGAGACTGACTTAGTTCAAGAATGCATACATTTTCAATGCCACCTTTCTTCTGAAAAATTTTTGGTAAAACCAGATTCTGAATCATTGGAAAGTCTATCTTCATTCCTGCGAAAACAGAATTTGCAAAACGTTTATCCAAACTTGGATATAGCAGTTCGCATGGCTCTATGTACACCAGCGACAAATTGTTCGGGTGAGAGAAGCTTTTCTTGCCTAAAACGGGTGAAAAATTATCTAAGATCTACCTTAAGCCAAGAAAAGCTAAATGCCTTAGCTCTTTTGTGCATAGAGTCAGAACTAATGTACAAGATTTCATACGACAGTATAATTGATGATTTTGTGAATAGAAAATCGCGCAAAAGGAATTGTAAAACTTTCATAACTTAATTGAATTTCATCGTCATCATCAGCCGGATTGTTACCAGATAATTGAATATATTGTTTTTAAACTGTAAGTAAGCGCAATAAAAATTATTTAATTATGTTTACCGAATGTACATTATTGTGTAAGTAGTATTAAGGCATACCTTACCCGCTTTATTAGTAGTACATGATTGAGCTTTTATTAGCTCGGAAATATACCCAAAAACTATTTCTTGTGCAATCTTAACTAAATCGTTGGATTGTAAAAACAATCTAGGAACTGACACAATGTAGAGGTCGGTATGGGCGGCAAATGTGTAAATCCGCCACTGCTTCTACCTCTTAGCTACGGCCACTCTAGCCTAAAAGGAAGAGGGGGGTAAGCTAATATGACAAAGAAAGCAAGATATAGCAGCAATTATAAAATAATATGAATGTTTTATTCATAATAACAACAGAACAAAAGGTTACATGGCTTCAACAATCCATCTAAAGTATGTTGAAAATCATTTCAAACGTAAGTTAAAGTCAAAATAATCCATCTAGAAGAGACAACAACTTGACCAAACTAATCTGTCACAACAGTGAATATTAATAAATATCTAACCTGATAGTTATTTAAATACAAAAATAAAGCGACTTATGGGCATCTTTTAAAATGTTTTCAAAGTGTCTGCTTCATCAAAATGAATGCAGACGTAGATACATTTACTATAAATATCACACTGATGTTAATACAAACACGAGAGTTTGACTTTCCGGCATCGAGTAAAACTCCCACGAAACTAATATATATCAACTCAAAACAAGAACTCTCCTTGTTAATTAAATTTTATGACATAATAAAATTTGTCTAGTTAAACTACAAGATATTATAACGATTGAGTATGATAACGTTATACACACAAAAAGGAAGAATTTACATTTACTCGGTGATCGAACTTGTCAAATTAAATTAAACACTTCTAATAGCACAAGCTAATAAATGTGGCAATCTAATAAATACTAGACTTCTTTGGTACTAGCGCCCAAGTGGCGGCAAAACAATTTAACAGTCTCATAAAACATTTAGTAAATAAACTACTCTTAGTTTGAGAATTAATAGCAGAGCTATATTATGCTTATTAGTGGGGATTACTCACCTAGAATCATATTCTGAAAATTGAAAAATGACACCTGGTTCGATTCCCTGTCAGGTGTCATTTTTCAATTTTCAGAATACTCTTAGTTTGGTTTATTCCAAACTACTACACTAATTTTGATACAAATAATTAGACATCCTCTGTAAATTGTCCAAGTCCAGGACAGGACTATTCCAGACGGCGACGACGAAAACAATAGTCTATGACATGGTGTCTATTGCAGGAATCGAAATAAAATAGTCCATGATATGTGTCTCTTGCAGGAATTCAAATATATAATAGTCTATCACATGATGTCTCTTGCAGGAATCGAAATATAATAGTCACTGAGTTTGCAAACCGCAAGGTTTAAATAGTATTTCTAGTCGCGTAGGAATAAGGGGGGAATGTCCAGATTGGTCAATGGTTTTCAACGGTCACTTTTCAAAAAAATCACCCCATACTTGACTATTCTTGGATTGGCCAGGTTGCTTCAACACTAGCCGCCTGGTTTTGAGCTCCGTTGGTTGGTGGACGCGATGAACAGACATCACGCGATAAGTTGGTTCTTAATTTGTCTTCCGCGCCGGACACCAGGGTAGTTCCATTTAGTTGATGGTCTCAGTCAGTTCCGATTTGACCTGTCCGCTCGGAACCTCGGATAGTTGGCGCACGGCGGCTGGTTTGTACCTCCTCTTCGATTTAGGACACGAGGTGGTTTTCCAGTCTTGCAGGTTGTTCTAACCAGAAGAAATACAAGCAGTAAGTACATGAGCATTTTGATTTTGTGGGGGAGTTTCGTTCTTGATTGAATTCGTACGGAATAAAGACAGTCTATATAGGTCTACAATAGAGTAGTTTACTATTGCAGGATTTTTATTACTATCGATGTTTTATATGGAGTGGGTAGTATGACTCTTGAGGGAAAACTTCGCGTGACGCTTCAGATGGGGAGTGGGGGGTATGGTGTGACATGTTGCAATGTTACATAGTCAACTATGATTTATAATAATAATTAATAATAATCGTTTGCATATTGCAGGTGATAATGGTAAATAATTTGGAAACTTGGAATTTGGAGATCATAAAGAGATTTATTACTAAATAATTACTGAATCTTAAAACTGTATAGAAAATAATTATAAAAGTCAAATTTCTTTAAAAAATATTTCGGACTTACTTTCTTGGATAATAAAATAGCACTTCTATTTATATGCATACAATAGGGTGATTATTGTCACAAAGTTATAATATAGTAAAAAAAGAAATGAAGCATGTAATAAATTTTAATAATTAAGATTAAATGAATAAATGACAATATTTTTTATCTGGCCTATCCTAGACCTAATCTGGTTCACAATTATGACAAACATAGAATAAGAGCCAGTTTCATAGTCAGATTTAGTACGCCTCAAGTGCGGTGCTATACTAAATACAAGACGTCACCTACCTGAAATTGAATGGAATTTCATTCCATTCAATTTCAGGTAGGTGACGTCTTGTATTTAGTATAGCGTCGCACTTGAGGCGTACTAAATCTGACTATGAAACTGGCCCATTCCATTCAATTTCAGGTAGGTGACGTCTTGTATTTAGTATAGCGCCGCACTTGAGGCGTACTAAATCTGACTATGAAACTGGCCCTAAGTCTCCTTTGGTGCACTTTTCATGAAATCAGTTTTTAATGCTAGGCACCTCACCCATTTTTTACAACTTGCACACTATTTGACCACACCTCGAGACAAACTAAACAAATTTATTTCACTTCGTCAGAATTTTCTTGTATCATTTTTTTTTTCTTTATACCTGGCCTCTTCCTGTTTTGTTGAAGACCATCCTCTTTGCCAAACAATTTCTTTCCCTTTTTTTGCAAGTTTTTTAGGAGTGTCTATACAAATAGCACTTTTCTTTGATCTCTTTCAAGACGTCTTTGATTCTTGATTCTTAAGGTTTTATATGAAGTAATGGCCTAATATCAATCTGGGGAAATAGCTGATGAAGTTTATGGAATAGGCAAAACAAATTCAGGGTATTGTGCTGCATTATTGTTAGGGCGCTTGCCTCTAGTGAAGGTCCTCGACTGTTTTATTTTCATCTCGAGTAGATGCCTCATCCGGGTCATCAGGCCTCGTCATGGGTCCTTTCATAGGTCTAGCTGTAGTACTAGGCCGGTCATCAGTGATGCTTTCAGAGCAAGCTCGTGACCTTCAATTGAGAAATAAACCGTTGAAATAAAAGATAAGTATGCCGATGTATTTCAATCCTGCTTGAATGTTAGTTGGAGCTCGTGCTACTGGTGGAGATTTTGTGGGGATTCCTGGTAGCTTGTGGATAGTTATATACTATTTTATCAGCCTTTGGTGCTGTCATTATCTCGGTTTTTTAAATAATACATATATATATATAATTATGAGGGCTGGGCCGATCCAATTTATCAGCTGATATTGACACAATCGGCCAAGAATAATCGGCTTTTTATCATGCAGATATTTTACGCCATTAATTCGAAATGTTAGATGTATTTTAAATTCTAAAGTCATGAAAATATCATTCATAGTTCAAACAAAAATATATAAATACAGTATCTTGTATTGAACACAAATTCTTTAATTATGTGTTAGATATTATATTTTATTATAATCAGCTAAACCAGCATTCTAAATAAAATAAACCATTCAATTATATTTACCTTAAGGCTTATTTCAAATTATGAAATACTTTATAAATATATTAGAGATAAAGATTTCCTTAAGAAACATAGTTAAACACTATCAAAAACAATATTAAATGAACAAGTATGATTTTATTTGTTGGGGATTTATAAAAAAAACACATAATAAATGGCTAGGATTAACGTAGTTCTAATTGAATACAAGTTATACACCAAACTAATATGAAATATTTCCTACACCTTTCAGTACGAGCCACCCCTAAGATATTCTACTCAAGACCCTATATAAAAGTTGATCAGACTTTGAAGCTTTTTAGTTGCACGATTTGCCACTATATGAGAAAGTGTTGTGTTCGTTGCAGATAGTTGTAACGTTTTATAAAAATAGATGTTCAGATTTATAAAATTTTATTTCTGCACAATTTCTGGTCATAATAATTTTAGAAAAAAAAAAACCAAATCTAATAATAGATTTTGTGAAAAACATTTTTTGCCAAAAGATATTCTACGAGAGTGGATTGTAGCAGATACTGATGAAAGAATTTTGCAAAAGGAAAGTGTGAAATTGCTTTTTATAATTTAAGATTAGTTTTTCTCTTAATTATTTCCACATTGGTTGATCATTGTTGGCAATAAAAAAAACTTATGCTAGCAGTGGCGCAGGAACGTTTTTATTTGGGGGGGTAAAAATAACCATGTGCTCTTATAGCGGATAACATTTTTGAGATTATAAAGCGAACAGGAAAATGTAATAAAGCTGTACCTCACACTACGCGAGTGATTGGTTCTGATAAATAATCGCGTAACACGAAAACACAAGTGAAATGATTTTAACAATAGTGACATAGGAATTACTCCAGAGGAAATAAAAACCTAAAACTGGTAAATTAATGCAATGTTTTTAATTTATATAACTAGTACAATGCATTAGGTAGCCACACCTACTGTCAATCCCCTGAAATTTGTATTTTTAATCAATGTATTTAATTCATACAATGCTACAGGCTCTTGATCTTCAATCGCATGATAAAATAACTGGATTTGGCAAATCTGTATTATCACTATCATGCTCTTGACGGTAGGCTCTTGCTCTCTTGATGTCCCTTGGACGGGAAGCTCTTGATCTCTTGAAGGTCCTGGAACGGTAAGCTCTTGCTTTCTTGACGGCCCTAGGACGATAAGCTCTTGATCTTTTGAAGGTCTTGGGACGGTAAGCTATTGCTCTCTTGAAGGCCCTGGGATGGTAGGTTCTTGCATTTTTGAAGGCCCTGGGACGGTAAGCTCTTGCTGGCATGAAGGCCCTAGGCTGGTAGGCTCTTGCTTTCTTGAAGGCCCTCGAATGGTAGGCTTTTATCTCTTCGGAAGATCCTTGGACGGTAAGCTCTTGCTCTCTAGAAGGCCCTGGGAGGTAGACTCTTGCTCTCTTGAAGGCCCTTGGATGGTAAGCTCTTGCTGGCATGAAGGCCCTAGGACGGTAAGCTTTTGCTGGAATGAAAGCCCTGGGACGGCAAATTCTTGCTCTCTTGACGGCCCTGGGATGGTAGGATTTTGCTCTCTTGAAGGCCCTTGGATGGTAGGCTATTGCTCTCGTTAAGACCCTTGAATGGTAGGCTTTAGTACTTTGAAAGACCCTTGGACGATACGCTCCTGCTTTCTTGAAGGTCCTGGGACGGTAAGCTCTTGCTCTCTTGAATGCCCTGGGATGGTAGGCTCTTTATCTCTTGAATGCCCTGGTATGGTAAGCTATTGTTCTCTTGAATGCCCTGGGATGGTAGGCTCTTGATCTCTTGAATGCCCTGGGATGGTAGACTCTTGCTCTTTTGAAGGCCCTGGGATGCTAAGCTCTTGCTCTCTTGAAGGCCCTGAGACGGTAGACTCTCGCTCTCTTGAAGGCCTTGGAATGGTAAGCTTTTGCTGTTGTGAAGGCCCTGAGTCTTTAGACTGACGATTTTCAATTTCTTTGATGAAATGGTAAGACTCAACTGACGGGCAGCATTTTTCCTCTCTATATATAGAGTTATTTGTAGCAAGCCAAAGAACTCTGGGTTTCTCTAGCAACTTTGGTGCTTCTATCCATATTAGGGTCACTTCAATGATTCTAATTGCACGGTCAATGTGCTTAAATAAATCAGCAATTTTTTTTTTTTGAAGGTTTTATAGGTTCAACAACATAAGGCTCTTCCTCTTAATTATTTATGCCATTCTCCATTTCTAGAAGATCTTCATTGGTGAGTTATGTTGAGTGGGATTGGAGCAATTCACCCACATTTTCCTGGTCTACGTCCTCAAATCCAACATCTTGCTATGTCAACGATGTCATGTCTTGAATTGGAAAGCTCGTGGTCAGGATCAAAATCATGAGAATCAGAAACTTCAGGCCAAACATTTTTCCAAACTCCTTTCATACAGGACTGTTTAACTTCTGCCCATGCATATCCAATGTTGTCAATACCACCCCCCTAATACCAAACTGTACAGTAAAGATAAATGGTTTCACTAGAATGTGTGTACACAAGGTCACAGCACAGGATGACTGCAAAATTCCAGCTGATCATGCACTATTTTTGTATTTCTTTGAATCGTGCTATAGCGAAAACACGTAAAGTGATATCACGTATAACGAGGGATACCTGTATTTAACGGTCCCACTGTGCATTTTTCTCATTTATTTTAGTCATTCCAAACATTAGAATCAATACACACAAAAACATTTTAAGAGAAATGTTATCTGATGCAGCTCAACTAAAAATTATGAAACACTGGAAATTAAAGTAGATTTCCATACACCTTTGCCCTATATTCATTACTATCTATAAAACCACTAATCAGTTTTGCAATTTCAATTTTGTTGAGCCTCTCAGGTGATTTAGTCTACGTTGCTTCATCGTGGAGCTAAGATAGTTTTTAATGCATCCAAGCATTGAAAAACTTATTTTTGCAGTAGCTGATGTAGCTGGTATCCCTATCAGAGTTTTCAAAATCTCCTCAGTGTATGTTCCAAGAACATTTTATTTTTACTATGTTAACATAGTGTGAACATTGTATCTTCCCTCGATAAGATGTTTACATTATCTAAACGTTTACTATATTATTTTGGGGGGGGGGGGGTAAAAATTATACTTTTTACCCCTCTCAATTTTTAGGGGGGGGGTAAAATTTACCCCCGTACCCCCTAGTTCCTGCGCCACTGTATGCTAGATATCAGTTACCACCACTCCTATGTCTTTGGCTACTTGTATGTTTATTTATAAATTATAACAATGATTTTTCTACTGCCTTAACTTTAGACATTATTTATATAGATACCAAAATAAAAATATTATTTTTTAATTGGAGATGGTGTTCTAGAACTTATACAAGTAAAACATTGTATTTTTTCAAAACAGCAAATCATTAAGAAATTTTTATTACCATTTATACTTGCAAGTATACGGCAAATCAAATGATACAATAATTATATCTATGCCTATTTAATATAATTTAATTTTGTAATATTCAGACATCTCACTAAAATCAAAATCCAGATGAAGGACATTTATTTGCACATGAAAGGTTAGAAAGGTTAAGTAAGAAGGGGGCAATGCTCAAAAACCTTACCCATAAATATTTCAATTATTTTTGTTAATTATTAAAAAATTGATAGTTTTTTGTATCAATACAATCACAAAGATAAGGAGAATCTATGGAAACTAAAATTATATTATTTGCATTCGAAAGTATTTTACAACATCACATTAAAAAAGTAACACTATTTGTTTAGTTTTTTTAATGGCACTTGCCACAAAAGTATTGAATTATCCATAGAGGACTGAAACTGCTCACATCCTTACGTGTTAAACTCTCTTAATATGACTGTACTACATCTTGTTAGTAACAATCGATATGTTGCTGCAAGTAATGTTACTACAGTAATTTAATTAAATAATATTTAGGGATGATAGGTACTATCAATAATTGTCTTGACCCTTAAGTCAAATATAGTATTTGAAAAATGTCTACTTGAAGGCGGGAAACAAATCTGGGGCCATTATAAAAACGGAATTACCAAAGTACTATGTTTAAATCTAATTTTTTAAATAATGAAATGATATTGAAACTTTATAGACTGTATACAAGAACAAAATGAGTAAAAGTGAAAGGTGAGTGGTATTGATTTGCCTCAGTATTGATCCTTCTGCAAGAATGTACCCTCTAAGATAGCTAATTAACACCACTCACACTTTCAAATGTGAATTCATATTTTTCAAATCCACTAAAAAGTCACACTTATCATTCACTCTTCACGTTTTCTTATTTCATTCTTGCATTCTGCCTTATCCCCTTATTGAAGGAAAGAGTATTATTTTCGTATTCAGACAAATTACCCTAAATGCTACTCATCAGGATTAAATAAAAAATCCCCTCAGATGCTATGAGCTAGATGGTAAGACTGATTGATGCCTTAGTCCCTTCATAAATCAATACTTTTTTTAATAATAATTTATAGCCATGTTTATATGATCAAATTTTACCAAACAAATAATTAATTGTAATTTGTATGTTATCATTTGTTGTGAGCTATTCTTTTTATTCACTAATTATCACATTCTGGATATAATAATTACTCTGAAAATTGAAAATTGACACCTGGACACGGGAATGAAATCCTGGACCTAGGCTTAGCACGCCAATGTTCTAACCACTGAGCTATCCAGCAATCGTCCTGTACTCAGGGTCATTCTTCACTCATATTTTAAGGCCAGGATTCCTGGATAGCTCAGTGGCTAGAGTATTGGCGTACTAAGCCAGAGGTCCCGGGTTCGATTCCCGTGCCCAGGTGTCATTTTTCAATTTTCAGAATATGATATCTTGATGGAGAATTCCTCACTAAAAAAGCATTAATAATAGCTTCGGCTATTTGATTCTAAAATAATTACTGTCTAACAATAAAATTTAAACTTGGAGGTTCAAACTTATCTTCAAAATTTAAATTGCGCGCGCGCTATTCCACAACGAAACGCCATTTGGCTTCAATGTCTGCACTGACTATATTTTTATTTACGTAACCATAACTTATTCACATATCAAAAACAATGAATACGTCCAAGATAACGTATCATTATTATATAGACTGTAGACCTTTGGGAGTACTCGTATTCTGAGCTTCGAGCTGAGCTCGTTGCTTAAGCTCGAGATTGAAAGTTTTGTAGGCTCGTCATTTTAGAGCTTCCACTTGCTGAACTTAATAATCAATTTTTTAAACGCTATAGTAAGCATAATCTATTTGATTGAGATAATATCAGCATTTCCACTTATAAATAATTCGATTACTTAACACATTGCTAAAATTAATTTCAATTTTCACATTAATAACGTAATAGAGTTTTAAAACCACTTTCGTCCGGTTAATTTATTCAATATTTTCGTCCATTTTGAATTATACTTGATTGAAGTTGTTTACTTGTATTGCCATGACAGAGCAATGAAAATAAAAATAGCTAAGAAGATTGCTAAATAATTGAATGATTCTTTTTACTATTTGTAGCTGGTCCCTTTCTAAAAAATAATATATGTTGAATTAAAAATGTAATATCAAGAATATATTATTATATTAAATGTTTTCAAACTTAAGATATTTAAAACTCGTATTAATTAATACGTTTAGCTACAATACTATCTCTAGTTTAGTTACTTTTTAGTTATAGAATTATGTTGGTTAACCTGTTTAAAATCAATGTTGATCTTATTTATTGCAATACATAATATGTTACCAAACTTACCACATTTGTATTAAAAAAGCATTTAATATTTTATATTGTTTGCTAGAATATTATTTTAGTTATATTATTTTTAATTTTAAAGTATCAGTATCAACTTTTATAGGCATTAAAAATTGAATTGAAGTAAATTTCTCAATAAAATAATGGACGTGTCTGAATAGTTTGTCCCCTACGCACTTGTGCACTTTACTGCGCACTTTAATATAACACGTTTCTGGCGCCCCTAAGTACATAGGGTGCATGATAGTTTTCGGACATCAATGTACAGCTAGAGCCATCTGATGGCTAATTCTGAAACATGCGTTTCCATGGCAACGATAATGAATTTTGATAGTGTTTTGTCAATGGTGACTTTTTTTAAGGCGCAAATTCATATTTATCATTTATCTTCCTTAATTCTACGAACCTTAAGGTTTGTTCTACTTTCCCTGTAAAGAATAAAATCAATTGTATACCATTGATGATATTTTATAATAATCATAATAAAAAAAGAGCATTATAATCAAAAGTAGATAAAAGTAAAATGAGGTTAAGCTATGGTTTTTATTTATTTAACTCCTTTATGTGTTATTGTTAAAAAACGTATTTGGAAAACGTGCACCAAAATGGTCAATCCTATCACAGTTTTATAAACTTTAAAATTTTTGGGAAGCTGACAAACTAGGCCTAACTTACATTAATATCAAGTTGTTTTAAAGTATGTAAAAATATTGCCAGATAAATACATAGGCCTATAGGAATTCAAAAATAAATTACTTAATTTACATGTTGATCTCTTCTTTTTAAACATTTCTCCGGAATGAGCGACTGCTGAATAAACAAAGAAATTAAAGCTACGCGCCAAAAGGAGCGCGATGTACACAGGGATATCAAAGAGCATGTCAAACATTTTTGCATGTGTAGGGAAATTGTTAAATATATACCTAGATTATATAAATGTTCTTATTTTTAAATTTTGTTTTATAAGTGTTATTTTTAATTTAAAAACCAATATTTCCATTCTTTAACTTTTTTTTCAAAAGTATTTTAAGAACATGTGATTTAATAAACTTTTTAACATTTTAAAATTATGAATATACCTCAACTCAAACTCAACTCGAACTCGGGAGCTTTTGTAAATACTCGAATGAATAAACCCAAGCTCGCAGACTCCTAATATTGAGGTTCAAACTTAATGCCAATTCAAAACTTTGGACACGTTGTTATGTATTCACATTTTCTCTGTTGAAATTGATGGCAAGCGCTAATGAGACTGACTCCAGAGATCTTATAGATAAAGTACGATTTATTTTGATAAATGCTGTGAACCAGTAAGCTCTTGCCCTTTGGCAATCCATCCAGGTATCAGGAAACTTACACCCACTTAGTTGTGCATATTGGCACACTAACTTGATAGGACCAGGGATTCCTACGTTTGGACGTGGCCACCATGTTTGGGTCTGGAGTCGTGCTGTTAATACAATATTTATTTCATAGCTGGAACCTCGCACACTGCTGTTTCGCTCCATATGATTTCAGGCCTGCCAAATTGTTGGGTAGTTTTCTGTTTTGATTAGTAATTTATTTTGATTATCTGTATGTGTATATAGCAGTAGCGAACTCAGGATTTTGAAATAAGGGGGCTTAAAGGGGGTCGGGGGCGCCCCCCAACCTCTAGAGGCAAATTCTTTTGTACTATTATATACACCTAGAAGCTTTTTTGGAAGGTTTTAAATTGGTATTTATTAACTTGATCATTAATATGTTTACTATTATAAATGTGATAATCTAACAAAGTAATAAATAAATAAGTCTAAATTAAAGTTGGCTTAGCCGTCACATAGACCTACTTTAAAAAAATTACCGATTATTTATAATAGGTAAATGTGTATATTCTTATATTTTCTAAAACACTTTACAATATTAGCCAAGGTCTATACGACGGTCGAATTTAGTTGCCCCCCCCCCTGCCCCCACACACATGTTATTTTCTCTTCGGATCTGTGTAGATCTTGGGGCATCCCAAAACTACGATGGGGGGCTTGAGCCCCCATGTGGGTATACTACTACTATAAAGATAATTGTTATAATTTTTGTTTGTTAAATTTCCATTTAATTAAAATGTACAATCTTGGTTTTGTTAAATATTTAAGGATAGAAATAAAGGGCCTTAGGGATTTTTTTTTTTGTGGCTGGTCGGAAATGGTACGGAGGAATGTGATGTAAGGTAAAGAACTGGAACAAAAGTTTGACTGATGTTTTATCAGATGCAATTCGATTGAGACGCAGCCAGTCCCAAAATTACCAATGAGAAATATATACAGAGAAATCCTATCTACATGAGTGGCACGTTCTTCCTAAACTTTTTTTTAACAACGGACCCCGGAAAGGAAGGTAACCTCAACTCAATCATTATATGCCTAATGGCTAACACATTACCAGCCATTATTGAGGGAACCAAGGTGAACTATGTATACATCGTTAGGCTTTGGACCTCAAAAATCTTGTTGGTCGCATTGTTTAGTGTCTTGTTTTGAAACCGGATGGGCCAGTGCAGCCAATCTATTAAGGACGGTCTAACCACTAAGTTTTTAACTTTTGTTTGTTTCATAAATATAGCCACTACGGCTAAATTTGGGGCTTATGTTTTTGTCTTGTAATTTAAGAAGTGTAATTGAAATTTTGTTATGATTTTTTGTAAACAATTTTTGTTGTGAACAATAGTTTTGTTAAGTATTGATGATTTTGTTTTGAGGCCATTTTGTTTGTTTGTTCCTTTGTTAAGGAGGGTTAATAAACACGTGACTTTTCCTTATAAATGAGATCTGTCTGTTGCGAGTTGAACACCCCATTATCACATTTAAAGACTACTGTCATATTTTTCTTAGACATTCGAGAAATATGGTATGATTTTGCTGCGGCTCTGATTAAAAAGGTTTTTCCTATTACCAATTTGACTGATTCTTCTATGTCATTTTGTGTTGGGCCCCTTTCCGTAGCTCTCGGTCGGTTTTGAACCATTCTGAAATAAGCATAATTTAATAGTTCTGAATGTTTACATAATTATTTGTCGAATATTTTTAGTGGAAGTATCCAGGAGCAGATATTGTAACCGTTACAATGCCCCAGGGTGACGATATATTGTTTTACAGCGTAAAGGTACTAACCTCGTTTCCAAAAACGAGGTTAATCTATTCTAAAGGTTGTAGAAAATTATAGAGAGATTATCGTGTTATACACTAAACTTTGAACGGTCGGGTTGAAATAAGAGTATTAAAGAATAAATTAGTAACTTAGACTTTTACTAACGTGTTCAGATTATTGCGAATAAACATCCTCTGATGCACAAACCATTAAACTATAATACACTCAATACTCTCAGCTGACTTTCCCTAGCACTAAACAAAGCAGTACCTACAAAAAACGGACACCTGAGGGCAGCACCAGAAGGAGTGTTACATCTGCCCAGAGGCACAATTGACCCCGCTCTCCCCAACCTGAAAAACAATTATACTATGTTTCATCCTCTGATGTCAGACCATCACAATACTTGTGGTTATTCTTCGCCTAGTTTTTGTTTTCTAATACCTCGGTGGGTGTTAATTACTAATTATATAAGATGACAACATAACATTTATCTATATATTAAATCCCATTACCTATTATGCTTAACAAAATTTATTAAATCCGATTTTTAAAAATATATATATAAAAAATAGCAATAGATGTTTTAGTTAGTCCTGTGGATGAACTGCTCCATTCTCTGTTTTGATTATGTTTTTAATTCAAGATTGGGATACTATACAGGCATATATATTACTGTACTTGGTAGTTCGTGTTTATAAATAAATATTAAATAATTGGTATTATTCAGAGTGGCGTTATTTTTCACAATTAACTTAGTTTGATAGCATCCCATGTTATTTACGTCATCTAAGCCGAAGGCTGCAATAGTAGGTATAGGCGTCACTAGCTCTTATTTATTGAGGTGGACGGATCTAACCAAGTCTTTACCCAGTTTTTTTGGCTGGAAGAGGTGAGGTGTAAGGGAGCGAGGGGTACTTGCATTGGCTCGTGGTGATGTCTTCAAATTGATTTGTCAATTTGTTTTACAATAAATATTTGTGATGAAGCAATTTAAAGTGTTCTAACACATAGTTCAGCTTGTAGCTATTTGGAAATTTAATAGACTCCAATAAGCTACAAGCCTAGACATTGATGAGAAACAAAATAATTATACTACTATTCATACTTTCAGAATAAAGGGGTTGAAACTGCCTTTCCTTGTTACGGCCCTGGAAATAACTAAGTTTCCCTTCATATTAAAGAATTTATTTCCAACATAATAACAAATATGTGATATGATAACTTATTTAGCTATTCTATTAATAATAAAGATAAATTACCTTAATCATTAATGCATTGATCCAAACGTGGATCTTCTTTTTTTTATTTTTCTGAGTAATGCATCTCGCTGTTTCTTTTGTATTGATAATATCCAATGCGTCTTTGTGCACATGGAGAACTGCATATTTACATCCCTTGCCACCTCCCGCGTCGCCTCACTGGAAAAGGGCGTGGTCCTAGAGCTGTTGGCACTGGTCCCCTAAAGTCAGGGTCAGTCCAGGAGAGTGTTGATGGTTGGGCGCCACCTCGTTGGCGATATTGAGACTGAACATTAATGAGGAAAGTCGTTCACTCGCCAGATGTAGATATAAAAATCAACCCTCCCCCTCGTAAGGTAGACCCGGATAAATAAGGGACCCCTTGGTCAGGGATCAACTGCTTGTTAGGCAATGAGGCTCCCCATTAAACCCCTAGGCTTTCCGGGGTTTACCATGATCACATCTGCCCTACCTAATAATTCCTAACATAAATAAGGGTTAGCCCAACCCCGGAGACGGGGTTCCTAGGGTCCCTGTAATAGTCCACAAAAAAAAATAGAGCGTTAAATACGCCCGGAGGGCGTGCACAAAAAAAGTCAGGCCAAACAAACATTCCTTAACTCCAATAAATTAACCTTTCCCCTTAAATGTTTGGTTAAGCCTTCGTCTTAATTTCAATAGACAATATAGTCAAGTTCTCATCATGCAATGAAATGGTTGAAGCATATAATTATTTACATAGGGAAAATATGAGTTGAATCACCAATAGGTTAGTTAGAATAAATAGTAAATTCCTTTAACAAGTTATCACGGAAAACAATTTATTGACTTTACTCCTACTTCAGAAAATATAAACATTGGGAACTGCAAGTGGCCACTGCTAAAAAATTAAAGTGCACATTTCAACTAAGTCTACCGCTACTCTACATTAGGCACCACAGTCACTTCCTAACATAGTGCCCTCTCAAGTCCCTCTTCAAATATCAGCGTCCTTGGAAAAACAACACAAATATAGCACTTAGGGTCTCTGCGAGTCCTGCGCGTAACCACAGAGAATCCTCAGGGGTGTCCCGATGGTCGGCCGCTCTTGCGTGCCTCCGGTCCTAGACCTGGTTATGCAACCAGTGAAGGCGTACCGCTGATGTGGTCCGTGGTTGACCGTACACAGTCCGGGGACCAACTCCCAGCCCCTGACGCCGAACCCCGACCCTACAAACCCCATATATATATGTAGCCTGGATCCCACCAACACAAAAAAATATAACCTCTCTTTACAAAGATCAAATACAATTTAACCATACATCAGAAGGTATAAATACCACTATCATTCTAAGCCCCCAACATTATAGGACTCAAAATTCTAATTTACCGCTCCCAACTGTATGTCAGGTAATATGAGTACACAATAACCAGCTTAAGGATTAAACATAAATATATCAATTACATAACTATAACCCCTCGCTGCAACAACAATATGTACATCAAATGTTCGGGCTCATTAGGTATTATCATACCGGTAGTGCCATTAAATAAAAATATAAATGATCAAGCTAATCCTATTTGACATCAAATAAATTGTTCCCCAACACATTACCCCCCTTAGCTGTCTATTATAGACACCAATTAGTAACCTAATATTGTGTAGGAAGAAGGTCGTTATCATAATTAACCCTTAACTTAATCACTGAAGCAGAGTTTTTAAAATATTACCCAGCCTCACGCCAAGTAGTTTTCCCCCTTCCCGACCGACCAATTATTTCACTAAAATCCCATTAGAACGGGTACAACTATGTAAACATTACCAAACTAAAATTACTCAGAAAGTTGAAATAGATCGTTCATATGATAAAGATTAAATAGTAAGGATAGGTCTACCTTACCCCTGCCACAAAACTTCGCTCCAAATCCTCCTCCTCGGAGACAGAGGGTCAACACTGGCCAGGTTTTCACGTTCAACCCACTCACACTCTTGAGTCCATCCCGTGGAACACTCACTCCTCCTCACAATTTTCTCCACCACCGTTCACCGAGCAAGTTCTCACATAGCCCACGGATAGTTCATAGCGCTGTTGGATGAACCGTAGCGCCACGTGGTGGAAGTAGGCACCGTTAACGTCCACGCATCACAGGAAGTATCCGACTCCTCTGGGCATGCTTCCACAATATACCAATCATAAATTTAGCGGGCCAGGCTAAATATCAGATGAGAAGTCCGTGTGACGGGAACTGTTACACCCTACTGTGAGAACCGGTTTTTCCCTAGTTCACTTCTTTATTAAAGGTTTCTTATCTGATAAGATTATTTGGGTGGGGGGGCTGTCCCCCCTGTTCCTTCAGCTAACAACGCCCATTCTATTAAGCTACTTATTTACAAGAGTTTAAACTTTTATTTACTTGGGGATGTTTGCCTTTTCACTGAAAGTGGTCCAGTCATATCTACTCTGCAGCTTTCGTGAGATTATACAAGATGATAATTCATGATAATCTCTTGTAATTTCTCATATTATTTCAAGTTAAAACCTCTGTAGCACACTCATATTTGGTGGTAGAAGCGACGACCACGGCTATAAGGAAATTGAAATGGAAAGGTCAAGGCACGCAAAACATAAGAGTGAAATACAAGTTAGCAAATAAGTTTATTGGCATCAAAACAAAATATAATTATTACATATTCACAGACACGATCACACACTCTACTTTCCACTGTTTAATGTTAACGTTTAATAAAGTAAAAATAACATTGTTGCCAAAATGACCGTGTTTGGTGTGAGGCACCTTAAATTGACATACGACCAAGACAACAATGGTTGGGTTGAAGATTGAAAAATGTGCGACTTCTTAAAGAAGAACATGCACACTTTTTAGAAAGAAAGTGCACTAAACAGTTAACTACAATAACTCTAATCAGAAGGATCAAATAAAGTTACGGTTAACAATAATCTGAAGAACTAAATCAAACTATGGTTAAGCAACAATACATATCACTAATATATACATACGGCTGATAGCCTCATCTGTGGTAAGCATGGTCACATAATGATGTTCAACAACTTTTAAAACTAGGATATCCACATTTAAGGAGTTACGGTGATAGTTGCTAACTGAAATAGCTATGGCAAGCCTGTTCCTAATTAGTACTGCCTGATCATCCAATAGTATAATTAATACTCAACAATAGTCTGGAGACAGACTAAAACAATGGAAAACTTCTAGACATTAAAGAGCCAAGCGGTGCCTGATCACCGCACTAAGGTACAACAATAATGTCAAACCAAAAACTGATAACAGCCAAAGACCCAATTAGGTCATGTAGTAACGCCATGATTTAACCTAATCTCCCCTGTTTGTCAATCTGTAGGTTAGAGACATGGTCACATAGAACAGGGTGTCAGACTGTCACCCCAAAATTTAAGAGTAGGTAGTCCTATGGACATAGTTAAACATAAACAAGTGTGGTCATAAGGACTACACTCTGTTTAAAATAAATAGACTCTGCCAAAGAGTATAATATCTAAGACAAGTCATATGAACATAGTTAAATAATAAACAATGAGGTCATAAGGACTACACTCTGTTTAAAATAAATAGACTCTGCCAAAGAGTATAATATCTAAGACAAGTCATATGAACATAGTTAAATAATAAACAATGAGGTCATAAGGACTACACTCTGTTTAAAATAAATAGACTCTGCCAAAGAGTATAATATCTAAGACAAGTCATATGAACATAGTTAAATAATAAACAATGAGGTCATAAGGACTACACTCTGTTTAGAATAAATAGACTCTGCCAAAGAGTATAATATCTAAGACAAGTCATATGAACATAGTTAAATAATAAACAATGAGGTCATAAGGACTACACTCTGTTTAGAATAAATAGACTCTGCCAAAGAGTATAATATCTAAGACAAGTCATATGGACATAGTTAACTTATAAACAATGAGGTCATAAGGACTGCACTATGTTTAAAAATAAACAGACTCTGGCAAAGAGTAACAATTACACTTAACCTACATTGAAGCTTCTCATATGAAGAAGATCAAAAGTACAAGTCTGTAACAGACAAAATATATAATCTTAACAGATTATCTGCAACGAGGTGGTGAGACTGACGGAATAACCATCTTGACCGCTACTTGTAGGTTACGTTGAACTGAAGCCTCCTGGATGCTCGTGAGACGAGTTGTTGGAATTGATTCCAGAAATAGTACGAGATGCGCTGCATTATAATATAAGAAATGAATCTGACTAAGAAGTGAAGGGGAAGGAAGGGTTTGCTGGCAGGTGCTAGAATAGTCCAAAAGAAAACAACTCTTGGCCAAAGTCCAAGGCAGCACAGAGCGGACGTTCAGTCTCAAGTTGACAAGGTGTTCCAGCCTCGACTGCGAGTTCTTTTTGATTGTCTAGTCAGGCAGGATTCAAGTGACCCAGTATGCAACAATTATACAGTGAATTAATAAACTGCAATTTATTTTAGTTTTTTTTTTTTGTATGTACGGACTAAATGAACTTAGCCCGTTGCACCTCTATCTGTATTTCAGGTTGATATCTTACATTGGTGATCAAGTTGGCCAGAAAATAAATGAATACTGATCCTTAATGATAAACCATAAACAATGCTTACCTCCTAAATCAATCTGGGATAGCTAAGAGATAGGCACCTATATATTTGTTGAGTTGCAGGTGGTCCCCCCAATTGAAAATCAGCACCAGTTCCTCCTTTTTGAAGTCGGAAAGCTGATTGTTTCTGCTAGGCGAGAATACAGACCATTAGCCATATAATACAGTGACTATTTGCCTGCCCTTCATCAACTTTACCTTATATAGGCGACCTTAGTCGAGGTCTGTTTATCTCCTATTTTTGCTTCCCAATGGAGGATAAAAGCTGAACTGCATACATGTTGAAGATGATGTAAGCTACAAGATCTTAACTATCATGGTCACTGGTATTAATACAGGTCTCAACATATGTTTCTCGGTCTACCAATAAGCACTAGTCTGACGCCTTGGGCCATACGGACCTGAGAGATCACTAGTCGCAAGTGGACGTGGGTGCAGCTTGGGCCAGAATTTGGTTTGTGTTTTATGAAATGAAACAACAAAATGTATAAGTTTGATATATTAATTAGTGCCTACTCACCTCCCAGTGTCGAATTTCTAAATAATATTTCATCTTCACTTGCTATATTTTCTTCTAACCCCGTGTCAAATAAAAAATAAAAAATTTCAATAATGTCCACGAATATTTTTTTCTACTTACATGGTTCTTGACAAGACGAGATTAATGCCTTTGAACACATTTTGTATTTCACAAAGAATATTAATTTAAAATATTCACTTGCTCCTCAAGAGCCTTAGGTTCAATTCCACGAATATTGTTTTCTGCCTTTACCCATTACAAATCACTGTTCACTTGTTGTAGCTTCCACGTGTTAATGCAAGTAAATGGATGTACATAGGAACGAATAAGCCTTGCATCTTAATGCTTTAATATGCTTCTAAATTAGAATAACCATAGAAAATATTTTAGTGTTTTTTGGAATAGTTCAGTATAGTATGAACTCCTATAGTACCTAGTTAAATGTATTTTTATTAGTTCTTAATAAGATGCATTGTTAAATAAAGTAAATGTGTATTTTAGATTTTTAACCTTTTCCAGTCATCTTTAGAGAAAGGTAGAGAAAGAAACATCTCTATACCTTACTTTCAACATTGGCCTAATCCTCGATCTAGCAAACAAAATTGGGTTTAATCTGAGCGGGAGATCCATCGGCTACAGTTGGCCCCGATTGTAGGATATGTTTCCCCCCACTTGTACAAAAATAAGGAGTTAATTCTCTTCTCAGCCAATCAAGAAACTAATGGTTTGGTTAAATGAATACACAACAACCCAGAACCAATAAAGAAGGAAAAATTATGGGAGCCAGAAGCTATCATCTACTATCAATTAACCCTTTCAGAAAGCTGCTTGCTGTCACACCAAAAAATAATGATTTTAATGTTCCATCTACTAAAACTCATTAAAAAGGAGAGAGAGGGTTAATCTCCTGTTTGGATATGTTCTGAAGGGGGAGGGGAATCAAGAGCGCCTATCCCTGGTCAGCCCTGACCTGGAGGGGGAGGGGGGTCCTTACCTAACTACGACCTGGAAAGAACCAATTTTCCAAATTTTAGGATTTTTAGACCAGGGCTTCGAGAAATAAGGTGATGAGTCATTCAGTTATTGAGTCAGGGATTTCGACTTTATATAGTAAGATTTGTTATTTAATATCAAAATATGAATATTCAGAGTTTGAGGAACCATTAAGACACAAAAGAAGAGTATGGAGAAGTAACTATTCAACTAATTATTTGAATTTTCAGCAGGTAGACGTGTGTGGTTGGAAATTACTGACATGGACATGGGACCTAAATCAAGTGAATCATCACTGGAGCTGGACCTAGGTAGTAACGACGGATGGTTCCAACCATTCCAAATTGCCGCTCACTTGACTGACGGAGCATATTTGTCCCATGAAGAGAAACTAATGATGTGGTTGCGGACAGGAGATGAACCTCTGGGTCGAGGATACAAGGCTATTTATAAATCCGGTACAGTTAAATCTATCTCATAAAGTAATGATAAGCTATTAAATTTTAGAAATGTAAGTACAGTGGAACTTGGATAATTCGAGCTTGAAGGGACCAGTAAAAATTCGAATCATCCAAAAACTTGAATTAAATAAGTTTTTTAAAAGGAATTCCCTTTTCCAATTTCTTTATCACCGCTACTTTTTTGGCCAAAGTTAATGATTTATAGGACTGTGGTTTGGACAGCGACATCACGATAAACACACATTCACAAACACTACTGTACAGTATGTACTAAACAAAACTAAAACTAAACCAAAATCAAAAAACAAAACAAAATAAACTTGCACGTCTCAAGAATAGCGCTACGACCGAATCACTAAGAACAGTGCACGTAACCACTAGAGAGGTTTGACCTTGACTAACTGAGTACAGAATTGTATGTGTAAACAAAGACTTATGGGGGAGCGGGGTAGGATATAGGGCGTGAAGAAGGGTACTGACTGCATTCTAATATCGCCTCCCCTGTTTCCAAAAATAGAACAACACGGCGCCGCAACTAGAACTAGGAAAACAATACTGCTCAGTACATTACAACTTACGAAAATTTCAAATTAACCAAAAACAAAATTCAAACTATCCACGATTTTTTAACATTGTTTTGATACAAAATTTACGGGACTAGGTGAAAAATTTGAAATAAGGACGATTTCGAAATACGGAAGTTCGAATTAGTCAGGTTCCACTATATTACTATTTTGAATTCTCATTGGTAGCATTTAGTTTGAAAAATCTGCCAATACTTTTTTTAAATAAAATATAGCAGTATGTAGCCACTATACATATTAGAGAAAAATAATTTAATGTATATAGATGATAATTATCTATGCAGCTGTATATAATCAGGATACTCGTAAAGGAAGAAACAAATAATTAAATGTTCTTAGAGAATAACTATGCAGCTGCACGTAATCATTATAAAGATAGAAACAAATCATTAAATACTCTTAGATTCTATAGTCCTAGTATCTACACATTTAAATATAGTCTTTAAAGACCATACTATGGTCAAGCTCTATTAAATGCTAATATAATGCTGGTAATAATTTGTACTACTACATTAATTTGGCTGTCGCGACCCCTCCTCCTGTGGGATGGATCTGTCAGGATAGCTTACGGGAGGGGTTAGGTCTTAGGCAATTTAGTTGTGTGGTTCAAAATAATAAATAGGGCTATGAACTTTGGTTTAATAGAAGTTCTAAGAGATAATACAAAATGTGATGTTAAATGAAGCATAAAATATATATAATAGATTGAACACTCGCGACCATAGAATAGCTGGTCTACTCGTATGGACTTAGACTGATGAAATTACAGACATGGGTTGCGACCCCCTACAGAACTCAATCTCGGGACCCTGGGCTTGACGTTTGCCCTCTAAGTACAATTGCTACTGATGACCGGAATATGCCGTGTCCAGCGTTGAGCATAATTTCTGCCTCCAATATTGATGAAAATGTTACATCCCTGATGTTAACAAAATATTGCCTGCTGTGGCCCCTTTTGGGCCAACCAGAATAAATATTGTTATGAGTAGTCAGCACTCCCATTTAATGTTTCTAATTCGTTACATAATATTCGCTAAGCCAGCGCATTTAAGCACATATGTACAAGAAAGTTATGTAACTCAAAACAAACACACCAACCATGCTCAGGGTTGTGACACTACCCCGGTATTAATCAAGATATTGGAACACATTTTCCAATATCTTAACTCAACAACAAAAAAACAATTCAAATCTTTTCATTCTTACACTCACATATATTTGCTCAAGTACTTGTAATCGTTACATTTACATTCAGTAAGGCAGGTGATTTTGTATTAACTCTTACACAAGCTTTGATTACTTTTCTGAACAAATGGAATACGGTTACAATAATACAACACAAAATTACTACACTGGGAATTCCATAACTGTAAGCAACATGTTTTATTAAAATGCCTCTCCTCGGTTCTTGACTTTGCTTGGCTAATTTGCTTATTAAAGTCCACTCTTGAGTCACAGGAAATTACATAATTTTCCAGCTCCTTTAGCAAGTGCGTTGAAATATCTACATGAGACAAATTAAAACTATCTAAATTACATGTTTTATCTCAGGGAACCACATAGCGTTCCACTGACTCTTAACATAACTTTCAATGTGCCTTGATGAATTGCAAGAAATTTAAAAAAATCCCAATTAAATCCCAATTAGAAGAGTTCAATATCCTTCTTGAATTTCTTAGAGTCTTTGTAAGGGAAGGAATAGGGCTTATGCTTGCTCTACACATAAATATAACTTCAGTGTATTCAGATATGGTATACATCCATCCTGAAGTAATTCTTTTAAAAACAGGACTCTTTAAAATTCATACTCTTCTCTTATACATACTATTATAAACTCTAGACACGAACAAAATAAAAACACAATCCTCTACATTACTGTCTAAATTATTCGGACATATGACCAAATTGTGTCCATTACAATCCGAAAAATAACTTTTGTCTAGTGACCTAAATAACTCCTATCATTGCTTATTAAAAATACTTTATCAAGTTTAAATTCTAAATATGTTTCTTTTTGATATAAAGGTATTGTAATTGTATGAATCTTATATTGTTCAAAAACACCTTATATTGTCAATAAAAATGTGTTAACAATTAACTTCAACTTATTTCATATTAAAATAGTATTAACAAAACACATTATATAATCATCTAAATTAAATGGTTTCACTGGATGTATAAATTGAGGGTGAGGGCCTCACGTTCTCGCTTATCACGGTTAGTATGTTTGAAAATAATTCCGGCTCAATAAGCATACTACTCAATTGATTTTTCGAAAACTTCTTAATTCCAATCGAACATTTGCTAACCTTTCTGATACTCTCAATAATAGTCCATTAAATCTACATTTGAAGTAAGGATGTACTTTCCCATTCTGGCTGTCTGAATGCTAGCTCGTTAAATAGTAAATGTCCCAAGTCCTAGATCTGAAATGGTTTGATGTATGTGGTTAAAACTTGATATTAAATATTACATGACCACAGCTTAGGACTTTATGGCTCTAAATAGTTTGTTTAAAATGTATATCTGTAAATAATTTGACCGGAAAAACAACGCCGTGTACTTGTTTTGAGCGGAAAATTCGTTTATTAGCAGTTTAGCTTCTTGATGACTGATTCTTTTAGAGTTGAAATATTTTAAAAATGGCTTTCATGATTTGGTTAAATTTGGGTGTCTTCTATTCTAGTATTTTTTTTACAATATTAATGATTCTATACATTTTTTAATCTTAAAACACTAATTTATTAGTTGTTTACATATACTGATATTTGAAAAAAATTGAATTTTTTTGAAAATAACTCTTGACGATTTGATTTAAGATTGATATCTGGGAAGTGTTTTACATGATAAATAACAATGTAGGTTTATTTTTCTACAGTTAATTAATTTAAAGGTAATTTACTTGGGAAAATTTTTATATATTTCTAGAAAATTGCCTTTAAGATTAAGTTCTAATTGGGTATCTGGGCATTCGTTTTTATGATAAATAATAACGTATTTTTATATTTACAAATATACATAGTTTGAGGATAATATACAAATTAATAATTTTATTTTAACTATTTGAACAGTTTTGTTTAAAATTTATATATGAAGAGTGTTAATTAGGATTAACAAGAAGAAATAGGTAGGTTACTTGTTTTTATGATAAAAACTTTCTTTAGAGTAGTTTACTGAAATATATTTTTTCGCATTTTGCTCCAATTTATAATACACATATGAAAAAGTTTGTAAGATTGTATCATACTCTTTATTTCAATTGTGATCATGTTTTTGTTGGCTCCAAACAATTGAAAATTACATAAGGTATAATTATCTAGTGTTTGTTTTGATAGTGAATCTCGTGCACGAGGAAAGGATCATTAATCTGTCGAATGTCTCGACTGGTGTCCTGCTGCATCTCAACTATCCCAGCCCACCTCCACCACATGTGGACTACATTGAACATCTTGTGGCGCCACTCGGCTCTGTGATCCTTCTAGAGCTATACCGGGTCATTCTAAGTGAGGAACCATTTTGTCCCGGTGGAGCTGGTGTCATCGAGGTGTCTGACAACTATGCTGACATGAACGGTACCTGGTGGTTTCTCTGCGAGGACTCCGTCGGGGAAACACTAGCTATAGCATCATTTCTCAACACAATCCATGTCAGACAGAGGAGCGAGCAGTTTGGAGTGCGCTTGAATGGGACAATACAAGTTAAAAAAGGTAAAATATAGGGAGATTCAACAAAACAGGTATTAATAACAAATCAGAGGTGACCTGGCGGTCTAGGGGTAAGGTATTGGACTTATGTGCAGGGGGCCCAGGGTTCAATCCTCGGTCCCAGCACATATTTATATAATTGCCAAACCCTTCCTTAACTTCTGACAAGACGTGTATTAATTACAACTTGTGAATGTGTGGAATGCCATGTCTCCACCGTGGTTCGGATCCCACATTAAACTGTAGGTCCTCCATTTCATCTCACAATCACCCTACCATTACACATTATGCATAAGTGTGTATAACCCAAACGGGTAGTAAGACGTGGTGCTAGTTAATAATAATAATAAATAATAATAAAATTAATTAATAACTAATAATAATAATAAAATTTAATAATTAATAATAAAAATAATAAATAATAATAAAAAAAATCATTTCTTACATTATTTTGACACGACTTCACTGTTGAATTTTAAGAAACATCGAAGTTTATATTTATACAAATATATGTATTAAAAATATTACATTGAAGAAAATAATAGGTAATTGTTAAATTCCTAAAGGACTACTTTGATTATATATTTTTAACACACTCTACTTATGGATCAAATGCAGGATTAAAGCTGAATAGTTTGCTCTTAACATCAAATGTTGTTCACATATGTCCAACCCATTACTATTATTCATTTGCATATGATTCAGATACTAACTACAAGTTGAAACTTCTACGAGGGTCAGAAGAAAGCAGTGTGGAATCTTGTCTGCCCAATCCTTGTCAAAATGGGGGGAAGTGCGTAAGCAGTAGCAGTAGACGGACTTGTCAATGCACAAGCCACTTTACGGGTGAGTCTCTTTAATTAAAACATACATGGATAAAATAAATATAAGCAGTAGCAAATTTCATCTATGGAAATATTCTAAGCTAACCATGAAATTAATCATACAACATTTTTACCCTTACACAGTGGAATTCGACCAAAAATGGATAAACATGTTTTTATCATCGATGTGTGTATGTGTCAAACCAAGGCATTGCAAATGACCTTTAATGCCCCTTTATTCCATTGGACTTCCCACTTTACAACCTCCGAATTATTTTTGTTATATTTGTTTTTAGAGGAAAGTCATGATAAATATTTTAATTTAATATTTTAAATGTAGGATTTATTTTATATTATTTAAATTGCATGTAATATTTAACAGCTAGATATAGCTGATACATAACTATAGTGTGTACTATTCTACAGCTACATTTACGTGATAACATCTCAACTGTCCTTAAGAGCAGAGGCTGTCTAGGGCAGCGTTTCCCAAAAGGTGTTCCGCGGAACCCTGGGGTTCCGAGTTCAGATCTTCGTGTTCAATTGTCAGATATTAAGCCTAATTTTAGTGCTATTATAAGTAAATATGTGAAAAAATTTCAGTCTTCACATTAAATAGTTACTTTTTTTTTTGTACGATAAATGTTTTATAATGCTTATAATAATTATTTTTTATTTATAATTATTCTTTCTTTTCATGTCAAACATGAAAATATTCAAACTACACTACAAGGTACAATCACTTTTGTTATTATCAAAATGGGGTTCCGCCAAAAAAAGTATGATCAATTAGGGTTCCGTGGCCAAAAAAAATTGGGAACCTCTGGTCTAGGGTATGCAAGGCTGTTTGTTAAACATGGCCTATGTCCCTGGTACAGTCAATAGTAAAATAATAGTATCTTGCTTGTTGCACTCTTTGTTATCTCTTGTTTCACCCGATTCGCCCTTAACTAAATTAACTAATTTTTGATTTTTTTCCCGAAGTAATGAGTATGAAGACTTTTTTCTTTAAGGGTGTATGGCCCAAAATTAATAATATATAAATTATATATATATATATATATATATATTAGTAAGTCTTCTTAAACCAAACTTGGATCAGTGTATTAAATATAGATTAAATGTATATTTTGAGCACAGTGTTTACTCAAAGTTTGAAATTTTGGCATCTAATGCAACAATTTTTAGAAAAACCAAATGATGCAAAGATTTCATATTTGGAATGTTAGATATACTTGAAGAGGTTTATTAAGAGAAATAAAGATTATTTCACTGAACCTGCAATTAATTTCATAAAAACTGCCAAATAAATGCAATATTCAATTAATTATTTTGTATACTTAAACGTATGTAATAAATGGGGGAAGTAAATCGATTAGTGCCGACTTCTTTTAACTTTATAATGGTACTTCATTCACATTAATATTCAATCTGAAACTCGTGAAATTTGATATGAGCTGAGGTGCTACATATTTCGCCCCCGGATTTTGAAAATATATCTGATGCAACCCCGCAATAGCCGAAACAGAACGGCCCGGTTAGAGTAGAGCAGAGAGCTCATCCCTTCTCACTCCAAAAGTCACTAGCTGTCTGTCCTTGAAAACATAAATATCTCGCCAGAGGTTTTCGCCTGACCATACCCATCCCCATCTCTCTTTAGGGATTGTTACCTGGGCACCACCGTTTTCAAGTCCGTGTAGCAAGTGCGACGATTGTTGAAAGGATTTTTTCAGTGTGGCTGAGTGTAGTTGCATTTAATGCCTTTAGGTATGTGTGAAATTTAATAATAGTGGGAAGAACATTTTTATTATTTAAAATAAAATGGCCCCACAAAAGTTTAAAGACGGCAGAATATATGTAAAAGGCTAAAGTAATAAGCATTCCAAGGCAATAAAACGCTTTTACGAAGAAATTCGGAAAGCCCAAACCACTAATAAGATGGTGAAATGACTTCAAACCTAAATTATATTATTGAACTTAAATAATTAACTTTTAAAAAAAATCCTTTTTAAATCTCGAACTAAATCTGGAACCTCCAACTTAGCACGTCAATATCTTACCACTGAGCTATCTAGGGCTAAATCTGTATTAGGGTCATTTATCGCTCATATTTTAAGGGTTAGTCGGTAATAGATGTGTAAAATCGTCGGCCATTTAATAACAATCGGAAACAAATTCCATCGTTGATCCATGGTAGCTTTATGCTGCCGTTTGAAATTTTTTTACTAATTTTAAATTGTTTCTTGGATATAATTTATAAAGCAGAAGTCACCAACCTTTATTTAGCTGCGGATGACATTAATGTTTTACCAATACAGTAAACCACTTATTAAGTATTTAATTAAAAAAATAGAAAATATTTTTAAGAATGACTTGACCACCGAGGACGGGGATATCGAGGTTTGAATCTCAGTCGGGTGAACTGGGGTGGTTTTTCCTAAATGGTTTTTCACTCTCCCTCCCAGAAAATGAGGGTTCATTTCCTCTAAATTACACCTTCCCAACTCCTAATCCATCTCCGAGGTATAGGGATATCCACTTTTCAAAAATTTCCGTGAGAAGATTATTCTAAATGGCTTCTATAGGCATCTAATTTTCTAAGAGCTTATTGGCGAAGACCACTTTAAATAGATTTTATATAACTTTTAGAGGCATATGTTCATCAGAATTGTCAGGGAAATACCATTCCAGCTAGCTTCCAGAACAAGCTATTTTTTTCTAGGGGATAGCACGGGAGCCGCTAGAAAACTTTACAATACCTTTAGCCAGTAAAAAGTTTTATAAGTTTATTTATGTAAATATGGACAAGGGGGTTCATCAAAATCCAACATGGGGAATCCGGACCCCAATTCTCTTCTACAGCATTGCTATAGATATATCAAATTTAAAATAAAAGAACAGACAAATATTTTCTAGAGACACCAAATCATTAAAATAGGCTGGGGAAGACTATTTAAAATAGCTACTGAGGACATCCAACTTTCCTAAATTTGCTTTTGGATGCATATAATAAAAAAAAATCCAGTTGAGGACCATTCCAAATAACTTTTAGAGGCATCAGATTTTTAAAAATTGTCCTTTATATTAAGAATATAATTTTCCAAAAATTTCAGACGATCGTTTTAAATAGATATATATATAAATTGAAATTTGAAATAAACTTTGGAGTGGACCACTCCAAATAGCTTTTAGAGAAATCTAGTTTTCACACAGTTTTCCCCAAAGAGTAACTTAAAATAGATTCTAGAAAAGTATCATTAAAAGAAATCAGATGAGGGCCACTCCATATATCTTCCACTAGTATTCAATTTTCAAAATATTTCCAAGGAAGGGTCCCCAGAAACCCTGAGTTGGTAATTTTCATTGGCTCATGGCTACTGAGCTTTAACAATCCATTGCTATAATACAGCTAGTTTATATGTTTCCCTGAACATTTCCAGTGGAGGCAGTGGTACTGAACTGAGCTCAAACAATGTACGCTTTAGTTTAAGAATATCAAGATCTCTACAAAAGAATAGTTGTAAAATACTGTAATGTGAGCAGTAAATATGTTGTAATCCGCTGCTGTTTAAAACTGAGTCCCAATACCACATTAATCATACACATAATTGATAGTTTTATTATTTGAGTTGGTCGCTACAGGTATGTTTTGTGCCTTGACACTGTGTGAGCTGGAGCCATGTTTGTTCGGCCAGTGTCAGCTGACAGCTACGAGCTACACGTGCAACTGTCAAGCAGGCTACATCGGTACAACATGTGACCAAAAACGACGGCCCTGCGCCGATAATCCTTGCGAAGGGAGAGGAGAATGTGTCGACAAGACTGACAATACCTTTCTTTGTCGCTGTCATGCTTGGTGGGAGGGTAAGTTTATTTATACTCTGTGTAGACCAAACCAATTTTGTAAATAAATGGTTGGAAGTAAACGTAAGTAAGCTATCATCTTCATTTTAACAAACAAGTTAAAGTATTTTGTGCATGCCTGATTAGAACAACTTTAACGCAGGGATTAATTGACCATTAATTTTTTCTTTGGACATATTTTTCAGAATATATAATCAGGAATCTTTATTTTTATAATTTAGCACCGCGTCTTATTACCCGTTCGGGTTATACACTTAAGTACTAATAATTAAGCTAATGGGTTAAGAATGGTAAGTCTAAATTTAGAGGAAGTGAACCCTCATTTGCGTGGAAAACCATTTAGGGAAAACCACCCTCAGTTCACCCGATCGAAATTCAAACCTCGATTTCCCCATCCTCAGCAATCTAGCTCAACACGAAACTAGCACTGTTAGCTAAATACGCCACCAAGGCGGGTAGTCAGGAATCCTTCTTGCTAATCACTACTTTGTCAATAGTGATGGTTATTATGTTAAAATAACAATAAAAAATAACCTTGGTCAAATCATTCATAGAAAACTTGTTAAAACAATAAAACAAAACAAAATTATTTTTTATTCTTCTATTATATTACTATACTTTTTAAATCATATTATAAATACTTTTTAAATAATATTATATTTATTAATTAGGAATTACATTCTTAATCCATAACATTATGATAAATAGTTTACCAAAACTATATTAATTAAATTCGAATAGATTTTTGGAGAAAATCAAATAAATTACTTCTACCCATATAGAAGTTTAACTTTGATCAAGTGTAGAATGTATTTTTTTCTTACTACCACGTCCTACTAACTTGTCAGGTTATATGCATTAATGGGTATTTCATAAATGGCTGTAATGTGTTAATGTCAATGTTTTTTTTAGACATTATAATCGATCATTTCAAAAAGTATTTAGGCCTATTTTCATTTTCTAATGATATTAATTAATTTTTAACTCTCTAATTAGACTTAAGAATGTATTCCAGGTCAAGATTTCACTTTCAAGAGATATCACATCTCTTAGAATTCCTTTCTAAAAAGACTGTATTCCCGGGACTATGGTTATTGCCAAGAGATTTAGCTTTAATCATTGTAAGTGTCGTGAATAGTTTGGTGAGACGCGATAGTGAAAGAATAAATAAAAATTTGCCTGAGATCGAACGCATGATACACCACATCCAACAGTAGTTCATGGAATGTTACAAGGCAAACCCATAGAAAAATTAATGTTTTAGGCCCAACTTAAGTTCAAACATGATTTCCTAAACTATTCCCTTGAATCGTAGCCAAGAACAATACTAATTAGTAAGAACCTTACAGTAAAGTTGTAGTCGCAAAACGGTCTAGGGGTAAAGTATCGGACTTCTATGCTTGGGGTCCGGGGTTCAATCCTTGGTCCTGACATAGATTTATCCGATTGCCAAACCCTTCCTTCACCTCTGACAAGACGTGTATTGATCACAACTTGTGACTGTGTGGAATGCCAGGGCTTCACCGTGGCTCAGATCCCACGTTAAACTGTAGGTCCTCCATTTCATCTCACAATCACCCTACCACTACACATTAGCATAAGTGCGTATAACACAAACGGGTAGTAATACGCGGTGCTAATAATGCTAATAATAATATATAGTCGCAAGGAAAACTATATAGCAGTCGTCAATTCATACAACATGGTGAAAATATTTTTATTTAGATTCATTATCCATAATATTTACTTTAATACTTTTTTTATATGTCATTATTCGAACTACGCTGCCAAATTTTCTTATTTATAAAATAAAATAACAGGCTATGTTTAAGTCTTGTAAAACGTGATTTGCAAGGACAGTAAAAGAAATAAACAAAAACTGACAATGAGAGAATGGTGTGAGATATTAACCAGAATAGAGGTAAATTTGATTGATAAACAATTATTTTCAAAATAATGAGGTATTTCATGTGCATACTTTTTAACAGAAGATTTGAACCTTGTCGTCCACGCCATGATAAACTGGATTACACAAGACTGACATATTTTTCCACTTTCCCACAGGTGCAAATAACCCCAAGGTTTTTTAGTTCTCCTCACCTTATTACTCGTTCGATAATGATTAAAGAGGAGGAAGGAGGAATGTTAGAAGAAATATAACTAATTTACATGGAAAGAGCATGAAAAACCACTTTAGAAATACCAACTAATTAAACCCAATCAGGATCCAAGCTAGTTTACACCTTGTCCTCCTCACAATTCTTCATATAAGAACCTCCCCTATCGCCACTCCTTATTTTAACCTTCCTAGAAAATGCTCTTGTCTAATACCTTCTAGCCTAGCCTGTAACATCCAACTGAATAACTACACTCTAAACTATCAAAAGCGCATGGCTGGAGAGGACATTGCTTATAGTGTGTTTGGTGAAGGCAGGCTGGCCTATTAAACCACGGAGTAAGATTGATTTGATGTACGCATTTCATGGCAACAACCAATAAGCACTGACTTGAAGGCCAAACAAAATAAACTAAAAAAAATCATTTAATAAGCAGAATATATACATATAGCAGGATTCAGCCTCTTCTTTGGTCACATGTTCTAAGACACTACTCTCACAATAGACTAGACTGACAATGACGGGGAGATCCGGATTCAATCCCAGTTGGGTTCACTGAGACGGTTTTTTCCTAAATGGTTTCCAACTCCCCCTCCACGCAAATGTGGGCACATTTCCTGTGAATTCAGCCTTTCTCAGCATTAAAAAATTAGAGTAAATAGTATAAAGGCGTATAGCCCGAATGGGTGCGGTGCAGCACTAAAATATATACATATATAATTATATATATATGTTATTTGGTTCTGGACCAACATAATTTGGATTTATCTAAACTTACATAATAATATATTGCTTCCTTGAAAAAGGGAATAAACCCATTTAAAGTGTTCTATGCCATAGTAATGAACCAATAACTATTTTAAAATGTTTAAGCGTAAAATTTAAAAAAAATATATGGTTTTAAAATAATCAATTTAGTGTGAAAAGCCTTACCTAGACATTAATGTAGGCCTACATCAATAATTCCTTACATATTTATTAACAGGGGTGAGATATGGGTGGTGATAAGTATTTTCTAGTAAATTGTTCCCACCTCCTTTGTATCAAACCAGTCCTTGAGCTTATGAACACACTTTTGCCAACTGTGCCAGTGATGTACGAGCTTTCCTCCCCACCACTTTTATCAGGCGCGCGCGCAGTGGTCTGCCGCGGCTCTGAGTGTAGTCTCGTTTCCCGCCGCGAGAGCGGTGCCGAGCCTGGGGTTGGCTGGCTCGTCCGGCACTGGGACACGGACTCTTGTCACTCGTACGACCGCTTGCTCGGAGTGAGCAAGCTCACCTCTATAACGCTAGTTGAAAAATGTGGAATAAAACTGTTCATCAACTTGGGAAAGAAACGGTTTATTTTTTGTAACATTAAGATCACATGGGCCCACTCCTTCTAGAGCGATGTTGTTGACGAAGGAACGAGAGAGAGTCGTTTCACAACTACATTGTAACTAAAGACCAATAACATATTAACAAAGAATATATTATTGCACTTTATGTTTACTTGGATATTGTCAAATTTTTTTAAGATCAATTGACATTTAAAAATTAACTTTTTACAAAGACACACCCACAGCCTCACTAACGATATAGTTGGTTTTAAAAATACGATCATTCAAATAAAAATATTTCTACCATCCTCAAAATATTGTGAACGCCAAACTCTTCACTGTCAGGCCTAATGGAACATCACAGGGAGACAAACTCCAACGCCACGCCTTCAAGTTCCACTATGATCTCGGTTTCAAACCGACTCCGCTACCGCTGGGCTCATTTATTACACCTTGCTGCAAACTGGCAAATTACTTCATTGCTTGTCAGGCCACTACTTCACCGGGGACTTTCAGCCCAATGCTATTGATATATAAAATCTAAAATTGAATGGATAAAATCCCTATACATATAAATAACTGCACAACAATGGGATAGAATGAACCATACATATTAGGCAACAAAATAAAATCCTGTTGGAACTTCTTCGGGAATCATTCCAAAACACCTGATTTATCACGCTAAAAGATGCCTGGATTAATATCCCACCAAAAAAGAAAAACTACATTGCAATCGGTTAAGTGGTTCCATAGATACATCCAAATATCCGGCTGACACTTCACCGGGACTCACACCAAAACACGCGATTATAATTATTATACTAAAAAATGCCTGGATAAATACTTTACAGAATAATAAAAATTACACCACAGTAATTATGTGGTTCCAAAAATGTATACAAACAATCGGCTGGCCCTTCACCAGGACTCACACCGAAACACCTGATTATATACAAATAATCCTAAAATATGCGTGGATATTGGTCTAGTATAAATGTAAAAACCACACCGCAATCGGTTAAGTGGTTCCAGAGATCTTGTCACAGATATAAATAGATCCGGCCGTTTCTTTCACGGAAACTCAAACCTTACTGTATGTATATATTAGATCCTCTCTTAGCAGACATTAGAGTGAATATAAATAAATAAATGCACCGCAATCGGTTATGCAGTTCCAGGTATCTTTGCCAACAAACATACATTCTTAAAAACAGTACAGAACTACAATAATTATTTACTTAAAGATATTTACATTCCAAACCTTAAAAAAGCAGAGATATCATTAAATTAAGTATGGAATCGACTTTGATCCCACAAAGTTATAGATAGTCATAATAACGTTGAAGAAACAAATAAATTCACTTTAATAACTAGAATATACCCAATGGATAATATTTTATCAAATCTCTTTTTTTTTTGTACACCCGGAAATAATATTAAATATGTTAAATCAGCATTTGGACCATTAAATTATATAAGTATCTTTTACTCAGCTTTTTACAAATAAAGTAAATTTCTTTTAGAGTTAATTTGTTATTTGCGTTACATATGTGGAACATAATAATTATTAGACACTGCCAAGGACGGGGAGATTGAGGTTGGAATCTCGGTCGGGTGAACTGCGGGTGGTTTTTCCTTAATGGTTTTCCAATCTCTCTCTCAACGCAAATGCGGGCTCACTTCCTCTAAATTCAACCTTCCTTATTCCTAATCCTTTAGCGTAATTAGTACTTAAGCATATAACCCGAACGAGTAGTAAGACGCGGTGCTAAATAAATAAAAAAAATTATTAGGTACTCATTAATAAATTCATAATTAGCTATTCACAGTAGTTAATATTCTGGAAAGGGGGAGACTTGCTTTATGTTATAATTTACATACAATAAATGTGCTTAGCACGTCTGCCAAAATAACTTGTTGCGTGGTTAAATCCTTAACAGATAAAAAAAGGCAGCCCATGTATTAATTAGAGAAAACATAATTTAATTAACTAGGCATGTCAATAATAATTGATTTTATCAGGAAGAGAACAAAAAAGTAAAATTAATTTAGTAGATCAAACCATTTGGACATCGAAAAATTACACAACCCCTCCCCCATCACTCCTTCCCAACAGTCAAGAAATAATTTAAGGACTTAAGGTTTTTCTCTTACTCCGGCCTTGGGCGTAGCTAGGCAAACTATTCAACAGTCATGTGTGGAGGTATAGCATACCGCGCGGGCTGAGTCAATAAGTTGCTACCTTTCAATCTTGACAGAGTGTACATGCACACACATGCACGCACACATGTACACATACACACACATACATATATGCGCACATGCACATACATACATGCATGTATACACACATACATACATATGCACACAAACATGCACGCACACACAGCTTCTATTTTAAAATACCTATTAAAAACGCAAATAATAGGTAGGACATTAGACTAGTTCAAAATTAAGCTAGTCCTTAAGTTTCACACTGGTATGAAAATCTTTGCATTCTCAGCCTTAGACCATGCGACCACCACTGTGGGCTGTGGGGAATTAATTTATATTTTGAGCCGACTAAACAGCATTCGTCATGGATTTGTTCTTGGAATGAACTTGAAAAGAGTTTTGGTGAATTAACCATATGTTTTAAAGAAAGTTGAAGGTTAGCAGAATTTAAACTGTATTCCTTTGCTAGTGTGTTACGTTGTTAGGTAATAATGTTACCCAAATCTCAACATGAAGGTAAGAGCCATTTTACTATTTGACGCTTCACTCATCAAACCTTCACAACCGGCCGGCACACACATCCTAGGGAACTATTTATTGAAATGCTAGAATGCCAGAACCTACTTGGCTCTCAAATAACTTGTATTTATAATCCAACCTGAATAAAAAAAGACAAGGAAAGAGTTTGAACACGATTTAATAAACACATTCTTCTTGAGAAATGCTGGAAAATCTCACTGTGGAGAAAACATAATCGATTGACCTTCTAAAAGAAAACTCCGGACTATTAGATCAGATAACCGTGTGATATTTTCTCGGAAATAAGACAAAATGAAATATTTTACGTTTTATAATAGACAGAAAAACAAAGTAAATTATATATTTCAGGAAATATTGTAACTATTTTACTATCTATTGTAGTGTTACTTGCATTGATGGTCACGCAAACAAAATGTTATGCACATCTGCTCCAGTGTTTCAGTGATAGGTGAACCGGGTTTCAAATCCTGGCTGGGCATATTGAAGGATTTTTTTCCTAAATGATTTACAACCTTCCTTCAAAGACAATATAAGAAGAAACGTTCTCGTTCATATCTATTTCTTCTCTACACAACAATAATTATATTTGGCGTATAGCATGGAAGCGTAGTATGATGTGATGTGGTGGAGTAATATTATTAATTATATAAAAATATATTCCAACATATTATATAATTTAAACTATACATGTGCTTTATATAATATATTATGATTTTTTATCATTTAGATTATAGAATATAATATATTATATTTACATATTTATATATAAATATTATGTTATCTGTATTATATAATATATTGTGTACATTGCAAAATATATTATAAATATTAAATAGGTATATCAAACATTACATTATGTATATTATTTAAAATGTTAATATTATGTTATTTATAGTATTAGTTTTATAAAATATATAATGTATTATTTATTTAAAATAATAATTTTAAATATATTATATATAACACATATTATATTTATAAATATTATATATAGTTAATTTAAAATATATATTTTATATATAAATATATATAGTTAATTTAAAATATATATTTTATATATAAATATACATAGTTAATTTAAAATATATATTTTATATATAAATTTATATAGTTATGTTACAGGGAAAGTTGAAGATTCAGTGAATATTGACAGTTACCAGCCAGTGTTGACATTCACTGGACCTTTTAGTGAGAGTAGAATATTGAGATTGAAATAGGATAAATCTTTAATTTCAACTAGTCATTGTCGAGAAACCCTAGATAATTTCAATCTCCCCAGCCTTAAGTCAGGGAAAGTTTATCAAAATAATATAGGTGTGAGTGACCATTATATTCAGTACTAAGTTATGAATAAACAT
Source organism: Timema podura (assembly GCA_033556935.1). Lineage (NCBI taxonomy): Eukaryota > Metazoa > Arthropoda > Insecta > Phasmatodea > Timematidae > Timema > Timema podura. The sequence goes on from JAVRXN010000004.1 coordinate 59,341,658, forward strand.
AATTTGTCTGTATAAAAACAAATATTCATTGACACAAAGGTAAACTCAATAACAGTTAAATTTGTAAACTACACTTTATTAATATTAACAAGGTGTTGTGAGTAATATTAATATTAATCTTCCAATTGAAGTAATGTTTAAAGTATTTAATATTGAAGATTTTTATTATTTCATTTAAAAATGTTGATTTATTACAACATGGTAATGCATTATGACACTTTGAATTACAAAGTACATCATTTTTCTTGCAAGCTCATATTCTTGTTGGTACTTGGTGTGGTACGTACACTTGAAGAAACCTTGCCCACTTCCGGTTGATTGTTTTCTACAATACTTAAAGCCACAGTTTTATCCAATGGCACTTCATTTTCATTGAGTGTGTTAACTGGACAAGCACTAAATATTGACCTGAAATAAGCACAATTTATTTCAGGCGCTAATCGTGAATGTAATTAAACTAAAGGGGTGGAAGTGGAAGACGATAAATCAACACAGGCTAAACATGAACACATGTAACTTTGTATATATGTATGTGTGTGTGTGCGTGCATGCATGCGTGTACCTAAGCTTACTATTTCCTTACAGAGTAGATAAAGGGTACACGCAAGTAATCAACTTATCGTTATTTGACAGGTCATCGGTGTGAGCACCGCATGCGTCATATTCCATTCAAGCCACTGTCTGAGCGGATGCTTCAGGAACCGTTTTGGCTAGGGCTGATCACTGTGACCGTAGTTCTGGGTATCATTGGTCTCGTCTGGTGTGCCAAGAGACATTTCCCTGAGAAGCTTGAGAAACTGCTTGCAGAGGAGGCTGACCGAAATAGACCAAGTAAGCAGATGTCATGTATTTCATTAATGTTACTTTAGGATAAATGGGATATTTGATAATAAATACGGCTTTACAATATATACGTTCATATTAGTATATTTTCCATACACATATTATTGTCTTGTTAATAATAATAATAATAATAATAATAATAATAATAATAATAATAATAATAATAATAATAATATGATAATGATAATGATAATGATATTAATAATAATAATAATGATGATAATGATGATGATTATTATGATGATGATAATAATAATAACAAAACAACAATAATAAAATAATATAATAATTAAATAATAATTAAATAATGAAAAAATTATAAAATAATAATAATATTATTATTAATAATAATTACAATAACAACAATAATAACAACAGCAACAACAATAATAACAACAATAACAACACCACCACCACCACTACTACTACTTTAAAAAAATAGTTTGATCCTGGTATCCAAGAAAACCATTCACCTAGTACTTTACCGCCGAGGACGGGGAGATCGAGGTTCGAATCTCGGTCGGGTGAACTGGGGGGGGGGGGGGGAAGGTTTCCTAGATGGTTTTCCACTCTCCCTCCACGCAAATGCGGGATCACTTCCTTTAAATTCAAACTTCCCAATTCCTAATCCATTAGTGTAATTAGTACTTAAGCGTATAACCCAAATGGGTAGTAAGACGCGGTGCTATTATTATTACCTAGTACTTTACAACTTAAAATTTAATTTTTCTGGTGGTTTTGTAATTCCCCCATATTTCTTAGGAGATTTTTTTTCCATCCCTATTACTTTCTGTGCATGGATTGGTTTCAATGCGATTCTCCATACAGTCAATTTTTTGAACTTTTCCTGTTTGGAGTTTCAGTTAACAATTTCTTGTGAAGTAACATTTTCCTTTGAACAAGATATAACATAATTATGTTCTCTCAACATTCAACTGCTAAACTACAAGTTAATATTTCAACTGGCCAAGCATTTATAATTGTCTACCAGTAAGAAAATTTCAACATTCTTATATTTTAGAAAATACAATGTGAACTCTCTCCCAACATTATGCGTCCTTTGTCCAACCAACAATGTTGTTGTTTTCCCTTTCAATCCTTACAGAATAAGGCTCCCTCTACCAAATCTGCATCTATATTTGGCCACCACAAAATAATTGAAGCGTGCGGCCGAATAAGTGTATATCTTACATTTAAACACATGGTGAGGTTTTGGTGGAAAAGAACTTTACATAAAGTCCTCTTCCCTCCCAATAAGGTAGTTGTGTTATTTTCCATGAGATGTCAGCATAAACCAGTGTTTGTCTTCAGAGAACAGCTTGTATTTGCTCTGGAGTAAAGGTCTATGTTATGTGCACTAGTCACGTTGTGTGCCCCGGGTAGGCTGTGTCATAATTTCCCACCGTTTTTCCTTTATTAATTTTTGCATAAAAAAGTTCAGTACTTTGTGATATTGCTTCCATTAAAACATGAGTGCATGAATGTCCTTATTTGTTGCTGGCCAGCGATTAAACAAACTGAGACTGTTTCAGACTCAGAAATTTACTGTTTTGGCATTCTCTATTATTTTATGTGACTTTATGTAAGATTAAAAAACTTAACGTTAACTAGTGTTATTATTATTATTAATTAATTAAAAGCTACTCAACTTCTTGCTTCGACTAACATATTAGGATTAGAACAACTTAATGAAGCTGATAATGACACTAACCTTCTTGACCTTGTTTTTGCTAATTTTCACCACCCCTTATTAACTCAAAGCTCTCATTCACTAGTGAATATTGATTTAGCTCATCCGCCCTTATTGATTTCACTTGATGTACCTATTGCTACTAAAATTAATGATACCCCTAATACATATATTGACTATGCACGTGGTGATTACCTTAATCTCTACAATGACCTGGCCAATGCTGATTGGTCTTGTGTTTATTCTACTACGGATGTTAATTTGGCTGTAGATAATTTTACCAATTTAGTCCAAAGGAAAATCAAAACACATATTCCTCAAATTACTATTCTTAATTCAACCAAATATCCGAATTGGTTTTCTTCTACTCTTAAATACTATATGAGAAAAAAAAAACAATTTTTTCAAAAAGTTTAAACTAACAAATAATGGTGTATTCAATTAACATTTTTCTCACTTTCGTAAATTAGTTAAAACTACTTTGATTATAGACAGAGCCAATTGGATGAACTCAATAGAAAATAGTATTAAATGCAAACCTAAAGAATTTTGGAAATTTGTTAAAAATAATCGTGTGAATAAAGTTTTCCCGTCTAACCTAGAAATTAATGGCAAGGTTATAACGGATCCTTTATTAATTGCTAATGAGTTTGGGACCTACTTTCATTCCGTTTATAATTCAGCCTTTCCTGTCTTAACCTGCCCCGTTATTGAAACTAGTGCGCCCATGTATCCATGCCACATTACACCCTTGGATGTTTTTAATGCTATAAAAAATGTAGTTCTTCTAGATGTACCGGGACAGATGGAATTCCAAGTTTTATTGTTAAAGGCTGTGCCAGCATTTTCAGCCCTTTGTTAGCCTATATCTTTAACATTAGCCTGTCAAATGAAACTTTTCCTCTTACATGGAAACAATCTATTGTCATACCTATTTATAAAAAAGGGGTAAAAACAAATGTTTGTAATTATAGACCAATTTCTCTCTTAAACACTTTCTCCAAAGTATTCGAGAAAATCATACATAAGCATACTTTCCACCACCTTAAAAATAAACCTTCAGATAATCAACATGGCTTTATAAAAAATAAATCTACTGTCACTAATTTAGTAGAATTTCTTGGGCATGTTGCCCCTCAAGTCTCTGCCCATGGTCAGGTTGATGCTATTTATTTTGACCAAATTAAGGCATTTGACTTATGTCAGCATAGTATTATTCTCTCTAAGCTTGGTAATTTTGGACTTTCTCACTCATATGTAAATTGGTTCAGCAGTTCTGTTTTGGGCTACCGTTCATTAAAGTTTAGTTTTGTTTTAAGATAGGAAGGAGTTTTACTCTCAAGATTCTTTTTTTTCTCTGCTTTCAATATTTATAGCTGTTTTGCCATTAAATGTTGTCGCTGATATTATCTAAGCGGGATACTTTCTACTGATTCTTATTTTGTAACAAATCTTTTATTTGTGCCATCTACCACATACCTAAAAATACATAGATTATTTATCACAGACCTCTATTTTCCTTTTATTTTCCCAATACACTTTATTAGGCATGGAGCTCATTGATATTGACGGCGTGATGGTACCTAACCCTGTTGTAGCTATGAAGAGGGATGGATTGTGTTTTTTCTATTTCCTATCTTACTTCATGTTTGGCACTAACTCTCTGGTGCCTTCGGTGTGGGCCAGTGTCATACAGCACATTTTTAATGAATGGCTAAGGTTTCAAGAGTTCACTATGATGCCGTGTGGTAATATATACCAAACAATGGTTGAGTACCAGGCTCACATGTCCCTTCGCACCACATACGCCACCCACTGTGAAATTAGGGCTGCTGATGAAATATACCCTTACCATCTGGTGGTGTATTGTGATGGCAAGGTGATTATACAGCCTGAAGATCCTGTTGAGGTAAGGCCCATATTACGTTTTAGGTGGCCTGGTCCCGTGATGTCATCGCATACTGAACCACTCATACCTCAATATCTTCCTCCTCCTTAACAACCACCCGTTGTCGCTCGCCCTATCCTTACATCACTAGGTGAACCATCCCTGCAAGTATTGTAGTCCAGTGCTCTGCCAATGACAAAACCTATAATGAATTTCCTTTTACTGATTTATCTTGCCCTGTTTTTCCTAAAAACTAGTGTATTTCTGTTGTTCCTTATGATAATCTGAATTCTCCCCCTGACTCGGACAACAGTTCCAAAGCTACTCCTTGCAATGATAAAAAAGAGAAAAAAGCGCCACGCTAGATTCACCAATAGAATAAATAGAAAAAAATATTGTGAGTCCATAAAACTGAAAAAAAAAAAAACATGTGCAAAGGCTTATGACGAGAAAATCTAGAAGTTATTAGGAAGGATGTTAAGAAGTACACTGCAAAAAATCCTGTTGTTCATTGGAAGGCTGTCATGAAATACACTGAGAAAAATCCTAATAGAAATAGAGCGGCAGTTAAAAGATACACAGAGGCAAATCCCGATGTAAACAGAGCTTTCGTATCCAGATACGCAACCAAACATCCCGAAGTCAATCAAGAAGCTGTTAGGAGATACAATGAAAATAAACGATTAGTCCCGTGGAAAATAAAATCTTTAATAGGATTCAAGTACGACTAAGATACAGACTACAGTAATGACAAGGTTGTTTCTATTGGACAGAAAATCGAATGCAAGTGGTGTCACGCAAAAAGTGGAAAGAAGAAAGCCCCGGTCTATGTTTTAGCAACGACAAGGTACATCTTCCTCCAAATGAAAAGTCTCCTGATCCTCTCCACAGCCTCCTTAGTAATGATCATCCCGAGTTTCAGCATTTTTTGACAAACATTAGTAAGTATAATGGATGTTTTCAAATGACGTCGTTTGGAACTAAAGAGGTACATGAACGAAATTTTATGCCAACTTTTAAGGTTCATGGGCAAGTTTACCACAGGATAGGAAGCTTGTTAACTTCATCACAACAAAAACCCTCATTTTTACACATATATTTTGTTGGCACTGATGCAAAAGAGGCTTAAATTCGGTCCAATATCGTCCCTGTTGTGAAGCCTGGTTATTTGGATGACTTCAAAAAGTTCTGCATGTTCACAATCCTTACATACAAGATTTTAAAACATCAATGGAAAATGCCCCAGAAGGTCAAGAGCTTAAAGTTGTGATTCATGTGGACCAAAAACCTTCAGCTGAACATAGGGGTCAATTTAACGCGCCTACAACGAGTGAGGTGGCTTTGGTGATTGTGGGGCAGGAGTTTGAAAAGCAGGACATCGTTCTTCACAGCAGAGACACTAAGTTGGTGCAGATCAGCAAAATTCACTGTGATTATGACGATTTTCAGTACCCTTTTATTTTCTGCCATGGAGAAGATGGATACTCCATTAGCATCCCCAGCTTGATCCAAATTCCAAAGCCTCTCTTAAGAAAACAGTTTCTGCTTCAGACTTTTACTCTTACTGAATCATGGAAAGAGAGGGTCAAGAAAACTAAATCTTACTCTCTTGCAGTCTTCTTAATCAGTTCTTGGTTAACATGTTGGCAAAGATTGAAACAGAAAGACTGAATCTCATTAGACACAACCAAAGTAAACTGCGAACGGAAAACTACGTACACCTGCGGGACGCCATGTGCAAGGGAGATGGGCACGTTTCTGATCTTGGAAAGTTTGTTGTGTTACCTTAAAGTTTTACTGGTGAGCCCCGTTACATGCACGAGTGGACTCAGGACGATATGACATAAGTACGTCAATATGGTTGTCCTGATCTGTTCATCACATTCACAAGTAACCCTAAGTGGACCAAGATACAAGAGGCATTAAATGTCGGACAAAAGCCCCAAGACATACATTACATTATTGCTCGGGTTTTTCATATAAAAGTAAAAAAATTATACATCTCTTGACTAAAGGCTCTATTTTCGGTCAAAGTAGGTGTTACATGTACACTGTGGAGTGTAAGAAGCGTAGTTTGCCTCAGGCCCACATTTTTCTATGGCTTCAAGACAGAATCATGCCTGCCCAAATCGAAAGTGTCATAAGCGCAGAGATTCCTGACGCAGAAATTGATCCAGTCCTTGATGAAATCGTAAAGTCTACGATGATTCATGGTTCGTGTGAAACTCTGAACAGAAATTCCTATGTATGATCAGCAGCTCATGTAGTAAGAGATACCCACGTCCACTAACCAAGGATACTCAGACTGCATATGACGGCTATTCTCAGTACAGCAGACGATCTCCTTCTGATGGCTGTTTTACAGTCAATATAAATGGAGTAGATCTTGATAATACGAGTGTGGTGCCGTACAACCCTGCCCTGTACCATGGCCCACACTAACGTGGAATTATGTAATTCTGTTAAATCCATAAAGTATATCTGTAAATATGTGAACAAGGGCAGTGATCAGGCAGCGTTTGGCTTAGAGAACGAATAGGATAAAGTTACCAAGTATGAGGCAGGATGCTATATTAGTAGTTCTGAAGCTGCTTGGAGAATCTTTTGGTTTCCCCATTCATGAAAGATATCCACCCGTCATCCATCCATCTGTCCATCTCGAGAATGGTCAACAGGCTATAGATAAGTTATAGATAATTTTGAAACAGCTTAAAACCTTTCTATAGTAATTCATCATAATACACAGAATTCAAATCTATTCAGTAGCTCTTTAGTTAGAAGCAAACATTAAGTATAGAAACTCCTTTATAGGGATCTGGGAATTCAAAATAACCAGGGCCACTTCAAGGGGCGAGAGAGGTGGGTGACTGCCCAGGGTCCCGGGCCTTAGGGGGTGCCATGCCACCGATGTCATCCTAAAAAAAAGTTTATTAAATACATACATTTCTCAGATATATTTGATACTGTACTAATGTTCTTTGCCGTTTATTATAACTTGTGTCCCTGTTAGAACCAGTGGTGCATTCATTATCTTGGTGTTATTAGTCCTGCGCTGCATACCCAAAAATATGGAACAAACTTTTAACTTGAAAACCGTTGTTCATTTTCCAACAATATTGCCACAAAAGCGGATTGCGATCACACCCTTTTCATAAGCTTTAGTAAAAAAGATAGAAACATTCTCTTATATTAGTTTACTTTCTGCAAAAGATAAATGTTCATGCATGGCTTAGCAATATACCAATATCGTAGCGATAGAGCATTAATGGGATAAAGTAAGGCCTAGTTCCCTTTGTTAGACCAAAAATATTATATTAGTCGATGTTCATGAATCTAAACTAAAATTAAAATTCTATTGATAGAATTTTTGAAGACAGACATTAGGGATCTAGCCTAGGCACAGTTGGGGACAAAAGTCTCACTCTTTTTTTTTTAAAGGCAGAATGAGTGTGAAATATTCGTGGGTGAAATATTTGTTGCTTGCACTGATAATGTGCACTCTTGCCAAATTTTACATCTAAATTTTTTATCAACTGACTTTATTAAAATATAAATGTATTTATCTATATTTTAAATGATATTATATCAGTTTATTTAACAAATCCGGGACAAAATCAGTCCGTGACCAAAGTCGTATCTTGGGAACAATTGGTAATCTTAATATAAATAGCAGTGGTGGCTCGTAACTTTTTTTCTTGGGAGAGCACAAAATTGAAAAAAATTAAAAATTATAAAAATGTAAATTTAACTGTTATTTATATTTTATAATGGAAGACCAGTCACGTTCCCTTGATATTTTAAAATACATCTATCACTTTGCTCTCTAAATCAGAAATTAAAATAAGACATTTATTACTAAAGAAAAGCAACGAGCAGAAACAGAAACTCACCCATCTTATAATGAGTTCCTTTCAAGTTTATAGGACGTTAAAGAGGATGGGGCGCTTGAATCAAGTTTCGCCCAGACTCAAAATTATGCTTGAGGCGGCCCTGCAACCAAATAACTAAAAAATGATTTCTCTTTGGATTTATTATTGAAATGTATTATGTATTACTTTTTGGATTTGGCATTGAAATTATACATACAATTAATTACTTATACCCTCATAGGAAATTTTATAGTTTATTTTAAGATGAAATCTTTGAAAAACATTAATTTTTTTAATACGATTAAATAATGACCGGTAAAATCCTGGTAAAATCTTTATAATATTACAAAACTGTATAGCGATCAGATAAGAGGTTACAGGGATCTTAGGTAAAAGACATACAGACTAACACTTTGTTTTATATTTAGTATTAGGATAAATTACTTCACAAATAATTAAAAACTATATAACTACACAATTGTAAGTTTTAAAACAATAAATAAAGTGTCAAAAAAATTTAATTTTAATATTTATTAAATAACTTTATTTATTTGAAAATGTTGTATATAAGGTAGGGAATGTGGTGAACAACGTAGTACATAAACATGGTTTGTGATTGTTGTAGTCACAGGCTCCCACTCTCGCCCCTCATCAAGCCGAGAGCAGCTCGCTGGGGCCACACTGGTGGTTGTTCCCAGTCCTCAGTCTGGCTGTCCCCGCTCTCTCTTCGGCCGATTGGGTATCCGCAAACCTTCACTTCTCAGCTTGACCAGCCCTCAGGGACACGGCAATCTCCCAGCCAACACCACGGCCAGAACATTTAGTTTGGACGATTTGCTTGGACCACCACCGAGAAGTAAGGCCGCTTCCTTCTTTCTTTATTTCACACGCTTCAATAACTCATGACGTGGTGTTTCACATACATTCCCTAGTTACCACGTTGAACATTAGGATATCTGAAACTTATTACCTTATGCTAGACATTCAATCATTATCATTAGGCTATGAATATAATAATGGGCATTTTCAAGTAGTAGAGTATTATGCTAACCATTACAACTTAGAGTGGATATTTGAGTCATTTAGTTTAAAAAATACCATCTCCATCATAAACAATTTTCAAAACAAATTTAAAAGGTTCTTCTTTTGAAATATTTAGAATTTTTTCATCACATTGAAATTTATTTTATAAACAAATCTTATAGTTTTTGAAATTTATGTTCATCATTAAAGTTAATATTATACCTTTAATTTTGGATTTGGCCAGTTTTGGAAAATAGGTATGATTTAGACAGTTTTAGAATTCATTGAAAGATATTTGTTGGGTCTGATGTTCATTTTAGCAAATAATAACACAATACAAACAAATAAGTTAAGCTACGTTTCCATTTTACCACTTAATTTTGAGGATATGATATTTAAAAGTAATGTTTTTTGTACCTAAATTATCTTTTCATATTCCTACAAATACAGGAAGTTCATTTATGTTTCCATATTGATATTTAATTTTGAGGGAATGGTGTTTCAAAGTACCGTAATGTTTGAATACCACATCTATATTTTCACATTCTCTCTATCAGACTCTCTCACGCTCTCACACACTCTCTCACACTCTCTCACACTCTCTCCCCTCACAAACACACACATTCACTCTATAAAACTCTCTCTCTGATGTAATTTTTTCTCATTCTTTCTCTCACACTCTCTACCCTCACATACATTCCTTATTACACACTTTCTCTCACATTATTTTTATTATAATCTCTTTCTTAAACATTCTCTCAAATGCTCTTTCTCGAACGTCCTATCTCTTGGACGCTCTCTAACAAACGCTCTCTCACAAACGCTCTCTCTCACAAACGTCTCTCTCAACCTCTCTCACAAACGCTCTCTCTCACAAACGCTCTCTCTCACAAACGCTCTCTCTCACAAACGCTCTCTCTCACAAACGCTCTCTCTTTCAAACTCCCTCTATCTCAAACTCTCTCACTCTCTCAATCTAATTATCTTAATCTCACACTCTCAATCTCACTTTTTTATCTCACTCTCTATCTCAAAGTCCCTTTTTCTCAAACCAACTCTCTCTCAAACTCTCTTTCCAACTTTCTCTAACTTCTCTTAAACTCTAATCTTCTCTCTCAACTTTTCTCTTAATTTCCCTTAACTCTTCTCCTCTCTAAACTTTCCCTCTTCTATACTCTCTCAAACTTCTCACACACTTCCTAATATTTTCTCTCTTTCACACAATATCTCTCCCAAAATTCTATTCTCTCTCTTTCCCTCTCTCACACACACACACTCTCATTTTCACACTCACCCACACACTTACACAATCACACACTCAAACACTTACTCTGTTATTTTCACTATCACATTTTATCACTCTCTCTATCATATATCTTATATATAATTTGATAAGCCCGTTTCCAGTAATATAAATTATGAGGAAATGACAGAACATATTTTGACAAACGAACACTCATTTTAAAGATTAGGGAATCAGGATGCCGGTAAAAATAGTGGCCTAAAAATAAAACCCAATTTTCCATATTTTACTTCTGTGTGGGCAGTGGTTCATCTGTACAATCATTCTTTGTTTACATCACCATGGAAACCATGATTTGTGTATAGCTGTATATTGGTAAATAAAATATTTGTGTTTGTTTAAAAATAATATGAGCTCAATCGTTACTCGAGTGTTTTGGTGCAACGAATAGATAGAGATCTGTAAGAAGGGTCATTTTAAAGTTCTCATCGGGGCGTGAAGGGGAAAAAAAATACGTTTTTATTCAAATTACACACACTAAATATCTAAATAAAGTTGATAGCTTTTGACGAGTAAACTTTAACTAAAAAGTGAGTGAGGGCTTATTATATATTTACTTTCCTAATAAAAAGTTTAAAATACACTTTAGTGCAATAATTTGCAGCAATCGCTGCAATGACCCACTAGTATAGTTTAATAAGTGTTTTCAGCTTATTGCTATTTTAGTTTTCGAGGCATATTTCAACAAAATCCAAGTGTAACTTTTTATAAATTTTTCTTTGTATATTGTTTATCCTCAGCACATTTTTATTTTAAGTGACCGATTCATTTGTTTGGTTGTCAGTTCTATATTTGGTTTGCATTGCAATTTTTTGGAGCAACATATATTCTAGATTTCACAACCAACCACACTTGCACCCACTAATATCAATTAGTTTTGTAAAATAATATATTTAATCAATTTTGCCTATATACCCTCACCCCTCTCCTCTTCCCCCCCAAAATGCATTGATTCGTCAAATTAGGCTGTATAAATTGTATTAACTCACACTGAAATGTTATTTAAAGCAAGGGCGGAGATTTTGGATTAACCCTACCCCTGCACCTAGAACTTGGGGGTTTGGGGGGCATCCCCCAATCGCTGGAGGCAAGAAGATTTTCGAACTATATATACCGCTATAAGCTATTTCGAAGATTTTAAAAATAGAACTATGGACTCGTGGTTTAATATTTTTTAACCTAATCACTATTAAATTCTAAAAAATAAGCTTAGCCTTGATTCAAAGAAAATTGTTTTAAACATCCTCTAAAAACCATATTTAATAGACCACAACTTTTTCAAAAATTTCTAACTAATTAGGTACTTTTATCTTCATTCTTTAACTTCATTCCAAACCATTCGATAGTTTTCATCAGCGTACTGTTTTTGACAAACATGTTTTTAGTCAACCTGTAGCAGTAGTGTCTCGTGACCAAAATTCTTAGGCAAGCTGGCAAGGGCAATCAGGAAGGGGTCGGGGTCCCCCTTCGGACTTTTTTTTTCAAATAGTATATGCTTCAAGAAGCTATTTGGATGTGTGTTTTTTATGATAATTGTGAGTTTTGGCGTCTTTCTGTTCCGTGATTTACATAAGGCACACTAGAATATATATAGCGCATGTCCAAGAGGATGCGGGGCTAGGAGGCGAGGACATATTTTGCCCCCCCTTTATTTTAATAAGTGAGGAGAAATTCCCCCTGTCTCAACCATCCCAGCTCCACTTCCACTAACGCTGACAATTTTTAAATTAAGTATACATAAAAACATTCTATGTTTATATTTAAATGTAAATTAACTATATTGTTTGTTGAATAATTACGTAATGTATGCATATAAATAATAAAAAGATTTTTTTTTTTTTTAACTTTCACTTATATTGCAACCTGCAGCATATTTGGTGTGTTTGATTATTTTTAAATATTAAATTAATTTTTCTATACATAGGCCTATATCAATGATCTCTTACTCAACGTATTTTTTCCCAGTGTTTGTCAATAAAGTCCATCCTCCTCTCCTTTTTTACGAACTCTGCTATGACTCTTTCATGAAAGTCTAATCCTTGTTTCAATTTAAAAAACAGACCCTTTTCAATTGAAAGGAGTACCAAACAAGAAAGTCTATTTTTTCCCATAGTATTTCTGGAATACGTTTTTACTCTTTCCAATGCTCAAAATTATCTCTCAACTGATTATGTTAATGCCGAAATGGTTGCCACATGTTCATACAGCTTTTTAAACTCATGTAGTGCTTCATCTAGATTATTTTCAAAGATATAATTAACCATATTCACTAGAGTTTTATTTTTTATTGCTTCTCTTGAGTAAAACTCGTTTATCTTGGAATGCGATCTGCTTGTGTCAAAATATCCTCCATAATTTCCAATCAAAGGATTTATCTGTTCATTATGAAATGATTGCATTGATTAAATTTTAATGAATTTAACAATTAGAAAGATTTTATATTGTAAATTTTCTCAAAGCGTGTTTGTATTTTTATGGCAGTGTTATACATTACTTCACAATAAACTTGTCTTAATTTCAATTTAGGCTCTTGATTTAAATTATGTTTACGAACTCTTTTTTCGGGTTCTAGCCCCATTTGCATTGTTTTGGAATAAATGTCTTCAGATACAAGCCTAGGATTTGACAAGCCGATTTTAGTTTCTTCAACCTGTTTTACATAAAGCGAAGTCCATTTGTTTTGTTTGAAAAATTTTGAAAAGATACCGAGTGTAGTCAAAAGTCTGGTTGAATAAAATTAGCAAATACATGCTTTGAATATCTTCTAGAAAGTGGACGAACCCTTTAAAAACAGCAATAGTTTCAATATCCTATTCTTGTAGGTAGTCTATTATTGTTTCAAACATTTCTATCAGACTTTCTCGATAGTTCATCATAGTATGTAAGTTTTTCACCATAGTTCCATCGATTTGGTTTAACACTGGGTAGTCTTTATCTAACAATTTTATCAAAGAATGAAGTTCGCTTACTAGAATGGAAAAAAACAAAACAATGCAAGTCCACTTAATGTACTAAAAAACACTAATATTATTTACTGACCTAGTTAAAACAAGCTTAAAGATATGAGCTGGACAATGAACAAACAATGCGCATGAAAATGCATGCATAATTGTTACGGTCACTGGCATGTGCGGGAAAATTTATTTTAAATACATTAATAGCGATTGAAGAATATTTTTCAAACATAAAATAAAATAATTACTTATGTTAGAAACTCACCGAAACTTATTGCGTGAGGTTGGTAAGACTGGTTGTTGCGAAGGAGAGACAGGACAGTGAGTGCGTGGAATGGTGACGTACGGACGTGGATGAGAGGTGTGTGAGTGAGGGTCTTGTAGAGGGGCTGTGTTTGTGCAATATGTATGTAGCACATATTATGTTGAATCAATAAGTGTGCGATTATTAGACCATGTGAGGTACAATAAATCAGAAGTGGGATGAACACAAAATATATCAATTTCTTTGTTTAAATGCATAACCGGTTTTCCTTGTGTTTAATTGCATAAAACACCTGACACGTTATTTAAGTTTGTGAAACACAATCATAAAATTCATTAAAGTTACATGTCTTGGATTTAAATAGTAATATTAACGGGTTGCAGTTGCTAATAAAAAAATAAAAAAATAGACAAATTGTTACGGATGATGAGACTTGAAAACGTGGGTACGCTGTATTCGCCATCTTGCTAGCGTGGAAAACATTTACACAAAAAATACATATATATATATATATCTCTTGAGTTACAAGTGTTTGAAAATGAACAAATTGTGATTTAACTTCCAATAACACTTCAAAAATTAAATAAATCCAAAATGCAACAGCAAGACCAAAACAATTTAGAGGAAGGAGCTATAAGCCATGAGGAGGTAGTGATAGAACATCAGACGGACTTGGTTATGTCGATGCAGGATGTTCTGAACCTAATTTTGGAAAGCAACCACCAGCGTTATCAAACTCTTTTTGAAATGATGAGATCGCAGCAACATCAAATACCAGAACCAACTTATAATATAATGCCTGACTTAGCGAAAACCATCCCCACTTTAATGGTGAGTCATCAGGAATGAACGCGTCTGAGTGGCTACAGATAATCAACACCACGGTGGAACTCCATAAATGGCAGAGTCCGTTCAAGTTAGAGTCTGCTAGGACTCACCTCATAGGTGCAGCTCAACATTGGTATCAATCCCGTCTATCAGAAATAGTCAGTTGGGACCAATTCGAACGTCAATTTCAACGGACCTTTGTGGGAACTTTAAGCCTCCCAATAGAAATTTGATCAAATGAGGAACTGTGTACAAGACAAAAATTAAAACACACAATTTTATTTTCATGATAAAGTGCGGCTATGTAAGGCCCTGGGATTAGAGTTCACAGACACTAAGAAACAACTTGCAATTGGCCTGTGGTCACGTGAATTAAGTACTCTCGTCATGAGCAAACACCATGATGACCTGGATGACATCCTTCATGACATAAGGGATTTCGAAGAAGTGAATGCACAGAGCAGCTCACAAGAGATTAGTCAAGCAAGAGGCCGACCATCTAGAAGTGAAATAAAGCATGAGCGGCCAGATTCACTGTATTATCAAGATGAAAAACGGGACCCACTTTGTTTTAATTGTCAAAAATATGGTCACATTTCTCGAGACTGCTCGGAGACAAGAGGACCAATAAAATGTTTAGCTTGTGGCCAAGAGGGCCATACCAGGCGTTTCTGTACTAACCGAAACAGGCAAGCGGAATAACATATTCATATCAATAGCACCGAGAGAAACATAACTGCAGATTTGGAGAAATACCTGAAGGAAGTTAAGATAAGACCTGTATCATTTATGTCTAATAGACACAGGCAATTCATGTTGCACAATACAAGCCACAGCAGCCATCAAGTCTGGACTGCCATTTAAACCTTGTAAAAAGAGTTTACATGGGTTTGGGAACACAGCAAATGTGATCACTTCATTGGGAAAAATATGTTCTGATATATCTATGGATAGTGCAGTAGGAGGTGATGTGGAGATGATAGTTGTCCCAGACAACGCATAAAGTACTGAGGTCATCATTGGAAGGACTTGGACAGAACTGCCAAGTGTGGCATTTGTTAAGTTAGGAGAACATTTATTTGTTGGAAATGCTGACAAAGATCCCTTTAAGAAATTTAATTTACCAACAGTAACAATGGATAAACCAATTAAACTACGGACAGTATCAGCCAATAAATTGCAAGGGAATAGCATAAATTTTGTTCAAGTCGTGTCAAATGTACCTCGAGACGGCCAGCTAATGTTTGGTCCTGCTGTTTATAAGCCAGATGAGAACGGGGAGTTCTCCATACTAATCATAAATACAAGTACTGAAGAGAGGTACATGAAGAAAAATGTCAGTGTGGGTCGTAGTGAATTAGTGAACATAGTGGATGTTGATCTATATAGGCCTACACAACATATCAATGACAATGGCTCAACACGTAAGATTATCGGGAGAGAAGACCTCCTTATTGATAATCGTGCTAATGAACAAGACATAATTTCATTAGTGAATTTGGTGAATGAGTTTAGTGAGTGTTTTGCTTCCAACCTGTCAGAGTTAGGATGCACTGACTTGACCAAAATGAACATAGTTGAGGTTCCTGGCAGCAAACCGGTTGCATGCAAACCGTACTGAACGAACATACAAGAAAAGGAAGCTATAAGAGAAATAGTCAAGGAATGGAAGGATCATGGCATCGTGACGGAGACATATGTGAGTCCGGTGTCACTGGTAAGAAAGAAAAATAGGTAAATTAGACTGGTCGTTGATTATCGACAGCTAAACCAACAAACCATAAGGGATAGATATCCGTTAACCCACATTGACGACCAATTTTAACAACTTTCTGATAGCAAGGTGTTCACGGTACTTTACTTAGCCCACGGATATTTAAAAATTCCTTTGACTGAGGAGGCGAAGGAGAAGACTCCATTTGATATATCAGAGGAAACAGGTCAATTTGAAAGAATGGTATTTGGTTTGACCAACGGACCAGCTGAGTTCCATCGTGTGATAAACCGTGCATTAGGTGGATTACGAAATACAATAGCGATGTGCTACTTGGACGACATCCTAATCCCCGCAAAACATTGGCCAGAAATGCTAAATAGATTAAGACTGGTCTTCGAAGCCTTGAGACGGGCTCACCTTACATGCAAGCAAAGCAAATGCGAGTTTGGGAAGAAGACCATTGAGTACTTGGGGTTTGCGATTAGAGAAGGCACCATACAACCCGGGGCACGTAAGTTATTGGCAATCAGCGAGTTTCCCAAGCCCAATTCTGTCCATGAGGTAAGAAGGTTTCTAGGGCTCACTGGATTCTTCAGACGGTTCACACCTCGCTATGCCGAAAGAGCTGAACCAATCAGTCGCTTATTAAGAAAAGACTTTCAGTATATGTGGGACGAAGAGCAGAATAAGGCATTTGAAGACCTCAGGACTAATCTCATCCAGGAGCCTGTGCTTAAGCTTTACGATCCTAATGCAGTCACTGAACTACACACAGATGCAAGTGCTCAGGGGTTGGCTGGAATGCTCCTACAAGAAGGTGTAGTTGCTTGTATGCACTTAACATACTGTGTGAGCAAGAAAACTACAGATGTGTAAGCTAGTTAACACTCAAGCAAACTTGAATTAATGGCTATAGTGTGGTCCATGGACCGCTTGAGACAATTCTTGCTAGGCATTAAATTTACAGTGGTGACTGATTGTCAAGCATTAGTTTACATGAATGGAAAGCGAACGACCAACTCACAGATTGCTAGGTGGTACAATTTGATACAGGAATATGACTTTGAGGTAAAACATAGACCAGCTGAGAAGATGGCCCACGTGGATGCCATGAGCCGTGCACCAGTGAGCTGTGAACAAGATACTATGGCAGAAGTGATTAGTGATAGGTGTGAGGTGTTTTAACCCTATCTTTTGAAGATCAAGTACTAGCAATGCAATATAGTGATTCAGAATTAAGAGATATTATGCACACACTCAAATTACCCCAACAACACAGAAATAAAGCTAAGTGTAACAAGGTAGCTGATTTGGAACTTGTAAATAGGAAAGTGTGTAAGATTGAGAAACATAATCAGCACACATCCAAACTTTTTGCTATCTCTAAAGTGATGAGAAAAAGTCTCACTGTTAAATTTCATGTCTGGATACTTCGCAGTCGACCGTACTGTTGCTAAGATGAAAGAAAACTATTGGTGTCCTGGCATGAAAAGATATGTTAAGCATCATATAGATCACTGCTTTGAGTGACTCTTGAGTAAGGTACCAGGGGGACGAAAAACTGGGTTGCTCAACCCAATACCTCCAGGCACTCGGCCTTTTTAAATTGTGCACATCGATTATTTAGGAACTTTTCCTCGAAGCTCAAAAGGTAATTGTGAACTCCTTGTAAACGTGGATAACCTGACAAAATCTGTGCATCTCTATGCAATGCGTGATACGTCCACCAAAAGTGTATTGAAGTACCTTAATCCTTTTTTTTTTATGAACGTGGTCTACCGGAAAAAATAATCAGTGACAGAGGAACGTGTTTCACTTCACATGTATTTGAAGAATTTTGTGTTTCACGTGGAATATGAGGTACAATACTTAACTTCAAGCAAAGGCAAGCAGTGTTTGCCTTGCTAGCCCTGACGCGACGCCACTGACCTGTAGATTGCTTCTGGGAAACAACTGAAGGTAAGAAGAGCAAGGAAAATGATCACAGAAAAGGCTAATATTATTAGTATTAGATTACGCTGTGGCTTGTGAGAAGACTTGCCGCCTACGATTGTACGAACACCGACTATTCAACCTACACATGCATATTACAGTATCAAGGGGACGATTTCTACGCTAATAAGGATGCTACAAAATAATTACTTTTAGATTTTGTATGTAGCTCATTAAAAACATTACTGTTCAGCAATTTTATATCCCCATTTAATCTAAAAATAACTATGGATGAATTTGATATTTACTATAACATAATCAATAATGTACAAGTAATGAATATTATTCTCAAGTCCTGCAATGTGGGGGTACTTTTCCACTCGACCCCTGCACTAGTGGCCTGAGTGGGTCTGTTCTCCGCCACTGACTGAAAGTGAATGTTTAGGTATGCAGCATATAATGTGTATGTAAATATGTTCAAAACGTTGATTCAACACTACAATATTTTATTTTTGACAACTTTTACTATAATCCAGAATATAAATAGATAAATATATATTATATAAGTTAAATGTTATATGAGTTATATGAGTTTATTTACATAATTTTTTTTTTAGGAACTCCTTCTCCAAGGAAGAAGCGCAACAACTCAACGCCCACAAAGGATAACTTCGCTGAGAAAAGCCAGATTCTGCAGCAGCTGATAACTCCATCTCCAAATCAGCAGCCATCTTGTAAATCTAGTCTCGGAGAACTAATTCACCTCACTGAACGCAAAATAAATGAAGCTGAAAAGTATAAAGAGGGGGGAGAGAGTGAAACAACGTTTATTGGTAGCACAGGACTGTTTGACTTAGACTCTCCGGTTATTTTAGATTCAAAACTGGAAAAGAAAGTGACTTTTGCACGGCTCCTTAGCAAAGTGTCTGCGGAGATGAGCTCAGGGTCAGAGGTGGAACATGTAAATAAGCACCCATCTCTACTGAACAGATCTAACAGTACCCCTCCATCACCAGCCGCTGACCCTAAATCTCCTCATAGCACAAGTAGCAATCAAGGTAGCGATTCTATGTCAAGTCTTGATGTAACTTTAACATACAATAACGCAAGATTAGCTGAATCCTTTGCCAACAGGTCTAGTAACCGTCTCCTTCATGGTGGCCGGTCATTGAAAAATCATAGCGCAGATTCCATCCTTGCCATGTTCCGTAACTTTTCTTCTGCCCCCATTGCGTCCAATCAAAAACCTTCAACATCAACTACACCCACAACTTCTAGTCCTCAAGATGATGTTGCAGGATCGGATGAATCCTCAACGTCATCTTATAGTTTCACAATGGATTCTCCTCCCTTCCTCCCTACATTCCACCGACATACCATACAAGTCCCCGTCTTAGATGCAATGAGTGCTCACAAGGATACAGGAGAAGGGAGCAATCTCTTGCACCCACCAACTATACTCCTAGAGATACCAAGATCGAGTACTAGCAAGTGCCTGTCTCCAATTAGGGAGGTCCCCACACCTTCCCTTTCACCAGCTCTCACCCCT
Organism: Timema podura; assembly: GCA_033556935.1. Taxonomy (NCBI): domain Eukaryota; kingdom Metazoa; phylum Arthropoda; class Insecta; order Phasmatodea; family Timematidae; genus Timema; species Timema podura. The sequence goes on from JAVRXN010000004.1 coordinate 59,361,519, forward strand.
ATATTGCCAAGAAGTCATCCTTATCAAGATGAGGAAGAGAAACTTGATGAATCCACTATTGAAACAAACAAAACTGACGGAAAAGACAACATCAAGTCTTTACCTTTCCCGCCTTCCTTTTGCCTCAAGGTAAGCTAATTTTATCAAAGTTATTTAATTTTACGATACATTAAAATGTTTCTTAAAATTTTTTCAGAAGTTGACTAGTATGTAAGAGTACAATTCACATGTGGATCACCCACACACCCCATCCACCTACCTGCATGTTCCCTTATTGAAGCAGGGGAGTCTATTAATGCACATGATTACCGAGCTGTAAGAAACACAATTTTTAAAATACGTTGTTTCTTATGCACCTTTCACAAACATGTATTATTACTTGTGTTCAAAGTATTGTTGAGTTAATGGTCTTAGTCTGTAAATCTTGTGCGCTTTAGTAGTTTCCAAATAATAATTGTTTTAGTTCTGTTGTCCCATTTGCAGAACAACTGGCACATCATTGGGGACCACAGTTGTAAACCTTTGATCAAAAGTATTTGTTGTAATCCTTTATTAAAAAAATCCCCGTTAGTAGTAAAATGTATTTAAAAAAGTTGTTGGGTTTATTCTTTATTAAATTATGCATGCTTACATGCTTACATGCATGCTTACATGCTTACTACTATACTACTACTACTACTACTACTATGCTGCTGCTGCTGCTACTGCTACCGCTACCGCCACTGCTGCTGCTGCCGCCACCTCCACCGCCACCGCTACCGCTTTTCCAAATGTTTAGAAATGTAATGTAAAAACTGCACTCTCTAGGGTCCTGTGGCCCTTAATCAAGAAGATGAGACGTATTATTTGACAATTTTCGTGACTCAAAGCCTCCTAATTTTAACAGCTTGGTAAGTTCATCTTGGAGAAGAAGCGCATCTTCTATGGTGTCTTCTCCACAAACTACATCATTTACAAAAATGTGTGTTTGCGAGACTTTGGATGCACGAGGGTAGTTGTGTCTTTCATCCTTCACTAACTGATGGAGAGTTCTTAGTGCAAAATACGGGGATGAGATAATTCCATACGTGACAGTGATAAGTTGGTAGACAGTAATAGGTACTGTGGGACTGTCACGCCAGTAAATCAATTGGTACGTTTGATCATCAGGGTGTATCAAGATCTGTCGGTACATCTGTCTGATTTTTTTTTTTTAGCACCGCGTCTTACTACCCGTTCGGGTTATACGCTTAAGTACTCATTACACTAATGGATTAGGAATTGGGAAGGTTGAATTTAGAGGAAGTGAACCCGCATTTGCGTGGAGGGAGAGTGGAAAACCATTTAGGAAAAACCACCCCCAGTTCACCCGACCGAGATTCGAACCTCGATCTCCCCGTCCTCGGTGGTCTTACTCAACACGACTGGCGCGTTAGCCAACTACGCCACCGAGGCGGGTTGTCTGAAATTACACGAGAAGAATATGGGGTGGCGACGGAAGTGAGTGATCACGTCACAAATATCATTTTGAAGTTTAGGCCCAGGTAATAAAACCTGATTTAACGAATCTAAGTTGGAGGTGTGGGTGCTGGCATCGAAGTTGTGGATGAGGTTGATTTCATGACTCCATGGTGTGGCAGGAAGAAGTGTGGTGAGTTAATATCTGGAGGTGATTTGCATTCAGTCATGTGATCAGCTGTAAGATAATCCTCCATTAAGTCTACATACAATTGTCTGAATTGAGGTTGATCAGCAAATCATTGTTCTAAAACATTAAATATATTTCTTGCATTGTTTGACGAGTCAGCGAGAAGGGGGGGGGCGGGTGCGAGTCCTTGAATGGAAGTCATACTACATATCGACTGGTAATATCTCGAGTGTGCATAGAGACAAAATGATCTTCACATGATTGTTCTTCTTTAGAGAGGCTCACGCTATGTGAAGGTTCTTCAAGTTTCCAGAAGTTTTGCAAGGAGGAGTGAAGGTCGATATCATTGGTAGAGAGCAGAGTGATGACAGCATTAAAATGGTCTTGAGGATGCATTGGGTGCAGAGCAGGGAGTGGTCCCCATAAGGACGACACCAAAAACAGTACCAAAGGCAGGTCTTTTCCGAGAATATATTGTTCACCAGTCGTAATTTGTGCAAACAAGTCTGCACCTAAGAGGATATCTATGGGTGCAGGAATGTCAAATGTGGGGTCAGCTAGGACAAAGGAGGTCATCTTCCTTTTTTTTCAGGTGAAAGGGCTGTACGAGGAAGAACTAAAGTTATTTTATCCAATATTAATATGGGGTGCTCTTGGGAGATTATATTTCCATTCAGAGACAAAATATTAAGATAAGTTAGGCCTTTAGTATTTACCAGTGCTTGGGAGATACCATTGATTGACCTTGAGGCGTGAGTACATTTGACTTGTAGCCATTAAGCATATTGTTCCGTGATAAAAGTACTTTGAGGAGCAGAATCCAATATTCCACGAACAACAGGGAGACACCATCAGCTACTGAGAGATTAACAAGAGTTGTTGCTAAAAGCACGGTGTTATGTTCTTGTGACAAACCAACAAATGGAATATTTGTAGTTGATACGTTTGCTGAGGCTTGTTGACGTTAATAACTCAGGGTGTTGTGTGGTGGACGAGTAGAGTGACCTTGAGTGACCTTAGACGGTACTGAGTCCAAATGTAGTGAAGTATGATGTATTTTATTACATTTTTTACATGAATGTGATGATTCACAATTGTTCAATGTGTGAGAGTGACCAAGACAATTATGACAGATTCCATTAGCTTTTACAAAATTAAATATTTCTTGAGGAGTTTTGACTTGGAAATCTGGACAGCAATAAATTGAATGAGTGTCATCTTTACAACAAACACAATTAGTGTGAGAGGTGGATAATAGCGTGACCTTGTGATTTTTATAGGACGTGGGTTTGATGACACCTGGCAACCTTGGCAATTAGTAAGAGACTTGTGGTGTATGAGTAGTGTGAAGATTCTTCTGGGTAGTATTCACCTTGTTGGCCGACTCAAGATGTGATGCTTCAAGATGTAAAAACTTTATTATTTTACCTACCATCGGTAAGCTTAGATTTGTACCGTGGCTGGTTTCGAACCTTTGTCGAAGTGGCGCCATCGAGTTTCCATAACAACATTGAGAACAATAGAGGACCTTCGAGAGCTGTGCCTTGTTCAAGAGTGTGGAGAGCTTGACTGTTTTCATCGTAGCTACTGAGCACGTTACGTAGGCTCTTGAGTGACCCACTAGTGACATGAGGCAAATCAATGATTTTATTTATGTGAAGAGAAGTCAAGTTTCTTTTGTTGTGACAGCGACTACATAATAAATCGTAGGCTATCTGATAGTTGTGCGTGGAAAAGGGGAGACTCTTAGTTAAATTACGCACTTCTGAGCATAGAGTTGACATCAGATATGACATTTTTTCAACAGGTGTTAAGCTTGAATTTTGGCGAATAGTTGTGTTGAACAAATTGTGATAACTCATCCACTGTGATGAATCACCAGAGAAGGTTTGTAGTTCAATTTTAGATGGGAAGAAACATTGCTATACTACAACTTAAAAACGTATGTAATTAAAATATTTTGTCTTGATTCTGAATTACAATATCATCATTGTAATCTTAAAGTTCTTCCGAAACAATCTTAGATAACAGCACTTCAAACTCATTACGTTTGGACTCGACTTCCTTTTCGAACAAAGATAGTTTACAAATGTGATACTCGGACAATACTTCCCCTTTGTTCACAATGGAATCTGCTTACGCTACAAATTCCTTAATCTTAACAGAGGTGTTTCTTAATAAGGTTGCATTTCTGAGTGAAGTTACGAACCTCATTTTGACCAATATTAGTACAGTAAACAAAATTACACTTGAACTAATTAAATGAGAAACAATCAAACAAATCAGAGTTCACACAATAGGTTCGTGAAAGAGTAATACAACAAAAACCTATGCGTTATGAGCCTTATCAACCTGGCAAGCGAAACTGAACCTAAAGTCAGGGGACACAGGGGCGAGTTTACCAATATGATTTTTTAATTAAATATAAACTAAAATGGTTAGGCTCGCGCTTATAAAGAGAACATAACACAATTAAAATCACTTTGTAGTTATTAATAACTTTATAAGCAGAGCTATTTGTCCTCTTAATAGACTGTATTGTACCATAGTGAGAGTTCATTTATTTAAAAAAAAAATCCATCCCGGAGAGCCAAAATATATGTGCGGTGCTAACAGGCAATATTTTGTACACATTCGTTAAATTATCAAACATAGAGAGAAACAATTAATTAACTATGAACCTACCTTTGCGAATGGTGACTGAGAATACCTGGAGTGATGAGATGATAGCTGGGGTGCCCCAATCTTGATTCTTGAGCACTTATTAATATTTAACACGAGAGAGTTTCATGGCTGTGTGTTCCGAGAGCTAAAAAGACGCTTGAACTCGCAGTTTTTCCCGTTATACTAAGAAAAGCGCGGGATTAGCAAGCCTAGAGCCATTAGGAGAGAAGAGTCAATGCGGTGCTGACACCTAGTGCTAATGAATATAATTAATTACACAAAGAATAAAGCACAGCTGGCTCAGTAATTATATTCATACTAAACAGCAGCTCTTTTATTTTCTCAGAGGACTTCATATTTAAGATGGTGTTTATTTTCCCACTGCACAGGAGATTCTGCAACAATAATTTATATAAAAGTGCTGTAATTATTGATGTCTTCCCAAATGCAAAAATTGCTATGCGCTTATATTTGACATTATCAATTTCAAACTGTTAAGTGAAAAGTCATTTTAAAAACTGTCTTTTTTAAAGAACCGATTTAGGTCTACCATGACACAAGGAAAATTGAATTCATTGACAGGTGACCCGGGTGGTGATCCTGGTGCGAGATAAAGGGGAGTAGGGTTTCTTAGAGTGGGAGAAGTGTGAGAGGTGGCCAGGGTACGTCACTCTGGAGTACGACTAGTGCTTGCAAAGGAGGTAGTGTGGTACCTGGGGTGTTGGGTAAGAGTGGTTTCCGGTTGGGGTGGTACTCTGAAATTATATTTCTTCATCTGTCCAGGACGTTGGGTGTAACCCAATGGGTAATAGGGGGACACGGATAGGGGATGCTGGGTATAGCTTGATGACTAGGGGAATGGAGTGAGGGTGAAGGGGAAGAGCTTGGAAAGTGGAGCGGAGCTGGAGATAGATGTAAGGAGGAAAAGGCAGCTTGGCGAAGAGTAGTGGTTAGTGGAGAGGAGCTGGAGCTAGGGGGAAGGGGAATAGGGAGCTTGGCGAAGAGTCATGGTGAACAAAGTGGAGCTGGAGATAGGGGGAATGGGAAATAGGCATCTCGTGAAAGAGTCACGGTGACGGATTGGAGCTGGAATGGGGAGGAAGGAAGAATAGGAAGCCCGGCAAAGAGTCGCGGTGGGCTGAGTGGAGCTGGAGTAAGGGGAAGAGGAAATAGGGAGCTTGGCGAAGAGTCGCGGTGAGCGGAAGCTAGGGGAAGGGGGAATAATAATCTTAGACGTTGGTCCAGAAAATAAACACAATGGCGTAGTAGACACCGATTTATTCCCAGAAGGGAAAGTTGCCAGAGAGGAACTGAGGCAACGACTGATTTTGGCCTGCTCTTATTTTACAATTCCGTCTGGTCACCTCGGGGAGTTTCTGCCAAGCCACGTGGACCCGGAGCAGGCAGCAAGTGTGGGAAGGGGTTTGGCGCGTGGTAACTGACTATTACGGAGTGGTGTATTGGTGGAGAGAGTTGGAACTTGCCGACTGGCTACGAGGCTGTCTGCACCAAAACAAAAGGATAATATGCAGTGGGTTGAAGAGAGCAACGAGATTTAAGAGTGCACGAGGGCTGTAATACCGAAAGTCAATAGGGAATGCAATAACAACTTCCAAACCATTGTAATTAGAATTTTTTTAACACATTTTCTGATGGGAAGGGAGCCTCTATCAGCCTCTTAGGTCAATGTAGGTGTTAGGAGAAAGATGTGAGGGGTGAAAATTTTGCATGTAAACAAAAACAACCACGGTCTCAATTGACTAATCTACCTGCCATTTATTTTATTTCTAAAAATTGAACATTTATTAAAACAAATATTCATTAATTTTCTAACTATCACAGGGTAAACCCAGGTAACGTTAAGTGGTATGAAAGGAAGCCAGCCTGAAAGAAATGTTAGGTTAGTTTATGACTTGACATACACACTATTTACATTTACATATGTTTATCACTTTAACTGCTAAACATGATTTTAAATTTTCAGAAATATTTCTTTTTCATATTAAGAAAGATAAACACAAAAACACAAACAAATATATATATATATATATTTAAAAAGTTGGACAGTAATTGACAATTGCAAAGTTGCCAGATAACAGGTTTACATATGCATCCTCTGATTATTCCGCTTATATTTAAATTAATCAAAGGTGTGGTGATGGAAATCAAATACGGTGCTGTAGTCAGGTTAACATATTAGGGGCCACATTCAGAGATATATTAATTACATGCCTCTAAAAGTGAACTGGAGTAATTAAGGGCAAGGATTAAAGAATTATTCTAGGCGCTTTAAATTATTTTGTTTAATATTTAGAAACTTACATAACGTCTTATGCCTCCAAATCTGAAAATGTACATTTATCACTTCTTAAATTAAGGTATACACAGTGGTGGTAGAACTGAGGAGGAGGTTTCAGGAGGGGGCGTATCTCTCTGACAATTTTTTTTGACTAGATTTATTTTGACCTCCTCTTATATTTTATAATATGATAACAAATAAAAAAGTAATCCAAATAGCTTTAAATCTAAAGGCATTAAATTAAATTTAAAAATAAGGTAAGGACCGTTCTAAATAATATTTGTTGGGAAAATAACTTGAGTTAGCAATCAAAAACATTGTTTTGCGTTGCTTGGAAATTTTTAAAAACAAGGTTAAGATGTCTTCTACTGTTAAAATGGTAGATTGTATTACATTTGAAGATTTGAAAGGAAATAGTGTTTAAAGTTCTCTGTATTTTGATTTTCCTCCATTCAAATAAACTGTATTCATTTTTCCTTATCAATTTGTTCATAACAATATCATAATAGCACCACAAAAAAATAATAGGGTTGACCACTCCAAATAGATTCTAAAGGATTATAATTTTTAAAACAATTCAACGATCCCTCCAATATCTTAAAGTTGTGGTTTTCAAACTGTTGTCGTTGGTGATGTCTGCACAAAATTAATGGTATGGCACAATCTTATTTACTTTCTCAAACAGTCTGGTATAGTTTGAGACTAAGCTTTCAAAAATAAGAAGTAATCAGTGATCCAACCTCAACTGATCTTGGTTATTCTACCATGCAAAGCTATACATTTGAAACAAAATCACTATGCCATTTCTCGAAAACTACCAACATTAAACTATTCTTTATTTGAGGGCTACAATAAAAATAAAAACAACACCCCCAAAGATAGACAGAATTATTTTTGGGCTATGGAGCATATCACATGCAAAGATTCACCACAATATTTGTCTGGTAAGTCAACTGTTCTTTGTCCACAATACAGTCACATTTTCATAGGAAGAACCAACATTCATAAAAAAAATTCACCGCATTTTTAATAAAATAAAAGTGACAGAGCATATGACTCGAATTGAAAGTAGATTTAGTCTAGTTTTTGCCTATGAAAATTGGATTGTAAAATGTGGTTATGGAACAAAATTGTATGAATGAGCCATCTTACTGCTTGCTAAACACTAGAAAATATCCTGCCTGCTTTGACAAGTGACATGTGGGTAATATATGAAGGGGGGTGGTTGTCTTGTGCATCGGACGCTTATCACGTGGTCTCTTATTGGGAACAGTTTGAAAAATTGTCAAACTTTGCCGTGGGAGCGCCCCTTAAAGACTGGGGGAAGGAGCACAATTCCCTAAAAACAACTTTTCTTTTGTTAATTTCCCTCCTCCCATATACATAAATAAGATTTTACCACCACTGGCCTAATATTTAAAGTTTTAAAGATGATCTCGTCTTTCTCTAGTAAATTTATAGGTTCAAAAATCTGTACTTGGAGAAAGGGTTTTCATATCAGGGTATTTCCAACTTGACCGCATGTTTTGACTCTTATATCTAACTACGCAACGTTTTGTGATTGCTAGTTGTATCCTTGCCCTCTTAACCTAGTTCACACTTTAATTCTTCTTTCTTTGATGAACCATTTGCAATGTGTTCTCAAAACTACGATTAAAATAGTTTCGGGTTTAAATGTTTTGTTGTTTCCTAGCCTCAAAGATTTTCACCCTTTCACATTCACTAATATGTCCTATTTCCTTTGTCAATATTTTGTCTTAGTCTATCATCCACCTTTGTTGTCTGAACAATGAACACATTTATACACAATTTTTTTAAATGTATCTAAACATTAGAATACTTATTGGCCCCATACTTGTATGTTATTATTTTGTTTGAACTGTAAATAAGGCATGATTAATTTTTACTGTCAACTTTGTGGTTGGGGGTGGGGAGGGGGTGTTAAACCCCCATACCACTCTGGCCATGGTCTTAACTGCCAGTAACACACTCGTATTAGTGGCAAACGCTTAGAATTATTATTTACTGTAACATTGAAAGTACCAATAATTTTAAATTTACTAATGAGCTATGTATATAATACATCACATAATTTTGATCAAAATAACAAATTTACTTGATGAGGTCTACTTCAAACAATGCCAATGGTTTTTCTCTTTAGTTTTTTCACCTTAATATACATTAGCATCTTGAAATAATGATTAAGTCATATGTTCACAGGGTTGTCCCACGTCTTTACACAAGCAGCTTAAAGACTTGGCTGATGTTCACCATCTAGAGGATTCTTCTACTACCGATGGGGCAGAAAAGGGATGCTTACGAGCAATTGTACCAATCCTTACCGTGCAACAGCCCCCCTCCAAAAAATAGCACTCCAGTGCTGTACATTCCAGGATCACCACCGCCTAGAGCTGCAGGTGGCAGTATTGCTGAAATGGATTCTTTTTTTTCGGGCAAGATGCCTGGAAGACCGTTGAAGGAATTGGACAAGCCAATGAGCCTGGATCTTCCATACCCTACACCCCAAATAACAGTAACATGTAATTTGAGTGAGATGGAGTCAGATACTGAATCTATGTCTACGGCAGATAATAGTTTAGGTGTGCATCCGAGGAATCCTTCAGGGGGTGGGGGAATGTGCTATCTAAGTCCCTTTTCAATGTGTTCAAGAGTTGATCGTACTGCTTCAGAATCTAACCTTAGCTCGTCAGGCTATAGCTCCATGGCTAGTCCCGGACCTTCCAGATGTGGGTCGAACAGTCCCCTCTGTCCAACCGAGGTAGAGGACCATCCTGGTCCTGTTACCACTTTATTTCAAATAGTTCAGCACAATCCTTCCCCTCTTTTATACACTTTGACAGGTACGACTAAAATAGAAACCATGAAATCTGGTGAAACTCAACCCTCCCAATGTCAGGAAATTATTTTTAAAGGACGGTCTGATTCTGAAACTCTCTCCGACGACCTCTTTGTTGAATCTAATGATGAAGGCATTGGAACTGATCACCTGGATGAGAAGATTGAAGAAGGTGAACTAAAGAGTGCTAAAGAAATGGAAATGTTCATTGGAAAGGAAATCTTAGATAATGGTAAAATTCTCTTAGGTTTGCCTGTATTTGGTGCAACAACCGTGGGGCTTAGTGTTCCCAAGCATGGGACTGTTGATAGTGTGTCAGACTCTTGTAAATGCAATCCTCTTTCATCTAATAAGGGCAAGTCTTGTCTTCAACTGCCATCAATTGTCATTCAAAATGATATTGTCAGTACGCATGAGAAGCACTTGAGCCCCGTGAATTCTCTAAGTGAGAGCCTACAAAGTGATAAGATGATAGGGCCTGGAAAGTTCTCTCCTCAGTTTTGTAGACGCCGTATAGATAAACTACTTTTAACAGACTCTGATGACTTATATGACTGTCTTAGCTCTGACTGTCCAAAAGTACCAACTGGGAGTGGTTCTACACCCCAACACAGAAAGTCCACTGGACGAAGGCGGGAAAGAAGAGTTACTGTTCGAGGAGGCAGCAAAACTCCGAGCCCTACCAAAGCAACAATCATGCTTGATGTGCCTGAAAAAGATGTATACTACCACCCTACAGTTCCTCGTAAACCTAGTCCAAAGAGGATCCGAATGAAGCCACAGGGTCCTGTCGAATCATCTTCTTCCTCAGAAAGTCTTAATTCCATAAGGTAGGTGTTATTTTATATAATGGTACATTTAAATGACCCAACATTAGGAAGTGAAGACAAACAATCTATTAGGAAGGTAAAGAACCAGAAATATTCAGGTATAGATTCAATTCAAACATGCTATAAAACAGAGTGTAAGGACTATAGAGGTATCTCACTACTACCAACATGCTATAAAACAGAGTGTAAGGACTATAGAGGTGTCACACTACTACCAACAAACAATACAATTAAATAAATTTAACATAATTTTAATGAGATTGACTTCATATGCAGAAGAATTAATTTGGTCTCATCAGTGTGGATTTCGATGAAATAGATCAACAACTAATCAGATTTTTACTCTTCATAAAATATTAGCAAAAAGAGAGAATACAACATGACATTTTATAGACCATATATAGATTTTAAAAAGGATTAGAATTCAGTTAAAAGAAATTAATCACATTATGAAATTTTATTTAAATTTGGGATACCCAAAAAACTTGTCAAGCTAATTGAGATATGTATGACTGATATGCGTTGTAGGGTATAAGTTTTATGTCAATTGTTGGATAATTTTGAAATATATATTGGGTTGAAACAAGGATATTTATTTTCCCCGTTACCTTTTTTTTTATCTAGTCTCAAAGTATGCTATTAGGGTAAGGCAAAAGATTAAGGAAGGGTTGGCGTTAAACGGTACAATGGAACTATTAAGATACGTAGGTGATTTAGCTTTGTTGGGCAATAACTAGGAAAATGTGTCAAGAAATGCAGAAATTTTACTAGTGGTTAGTAAGAAAATAAACTTAGGTTTATAAGAAAACACTGAAAAACTAAGTAGGTATATGGTAACACAGAGAACATAGATGGGGGATGATAGTTTAGATATAACTGCTAACAACATATCATTTGACAGGGTTAATGAATTAAAATATTTAGTAACAATTTTAACTAGCAATAACGATATTGGATTGAAAATTAGGAAAAGAATACCGTTGGTAAATGCATGCTATTACTCGGTCAGTAAGGTGTTGATATCTTAACTCCGTTGTTCTTTTTCAGCCAATATGCTGAAATCTTTTCGAACTTCTAAATCAGGAATGCAGACACCCAATGCGATACTTAGTGCAGCCATCGCACAGTGGTCGATTTTGACTCAAACGTAGTCATAAATCAGGGAATCATTATAATTGAGCAATAATTGAGCAATAATTGGTACACTTAAGTTTTTTGGGGTCACTGATTACGAATCTGGTATGTAAATTCAAAAAAAAAAAAAATGGCAGACTTAATATGGTTTAGTGAATCATTACAAACATATTTTATCTGGCTGAAAATATAAATTTCAAAGTTTTTGAGGTCTTTGATTACGAATCCTTGGTGTAAATTAAAAAACAAAATGACGGACTCAATATGGTGGAGCTAATAACATAAAAACTTATTTGATCTGGTTGAAAATCTATATTCCTAAGTTTTTGAGGTCACTGATTTATAATCGGATTCGTAATTTTGGTAAAAAGAATGTTAGACTCTATATGGTTCAAGTAGTTTTTATTGTCATGATTGTTTTCATTATATCAATCTAAATCAGAATCCTCCAATTGTACCACATCCCGACTCAAACAATAATTCTACTATTTCTGGAGATAGATGTTTAATTTTTTTTTCAGTTTACTCAAGCTGGAAATAAAAGAGTCCTATGACATTAAAAGCCAATTCAAAACGTTTTCCATTGTTTGTTCACACGAACATTTGCACGAAAACCCCTCTCGATATGTTAAAATTCTTATTTCGGGCTACTTGTAATTCCTCCGTCAATTGCCCAATTGGTTAAAGAGCAGATGCTATTATTTGAGGACCATGAATCAACAACTTATGGACTGTAGTTGGCATATTATACCACGGATATTAAGACATAAACATCCTTGCAGTTTCCAGAGCATATTCTTCGTGATTGTCTACGAAGATATCGTGCCCACGTGAAACTACCTGTAGAATTATATGGAATATTTTGATAATTCATTCGTTCAAGCCAGTTATCAACGCAGTTATTGTGGAATTCTCAAAAAAGTGCCGAGCAGTATTGCCATCGTTTGTGCTGCCATATCCAGATTTCGGACGATCTACATTGAGCCCCAATTGTTTTGAATCATTTTTTAATATTTGCTTTGCGTTGGCTAATTAGGTTCTTTTCATCTTCAGTTTGGGCCTGCATCTTTATGAGGTTGAGTTTATAATATAAATGCAATAAGCATTCAAATAGATGAATTTATGCATGCAATGTAGGTAGACATCCTGAAGCACAAATTTGATTCATAAACTTTCCTTTGCGGGAACTTGCCAATATCGTTTGACAGTACATTCTGTGTATTCATGGATGAATCACCTTATCAGTGGAGAGAAGCGATGAGATGAAGATCTAGGATTTTCTCAAATTATATCGGCAGTTTTTTTTGCTGGATTAACTACCGGCAAATACAAGTCTCAAGGGTATTAATGATATTAATAACACATTTGCGTTTGAAGTAGTATCATCACTAAAGTTTTGTTTGTATTCACTTTGTCCGGCAAACCCACTTACATATCAAGCTCGTTTTAATTTCTTAGGGTGACCTGGTGGTCTAGGGGTAAGGTGTCAGACTTCTGTGCTGGAGTCCGGGGTTCAATCCTCGGTCCCGGCACAGATTTACTGATTGCCAAACCCCTCCTTCACCTCTGACAAGATGTGTATCACAACTTGTGAGTGTGAGGAATTCCAGGCCTCCACCGTGGCTCGGATTCCACGTTAAACTGTAGGTCCTCCATTTCATCTCACAATCACCCTACCATTACACATTAGCGTAAGTGCGTATAGCCCGAATGGGTAGTAAGACGCGGTGCTAATAATAATAATAATTATTATTATTGTAATTGTAATTATTATAATTATAATAAAAATAATAATAATAATTTAATATAATATTAATTTAATATAATATTTATTTAATATAATATTGTAATAATATTACAATAATAATAATTATTATTATTGTAATAATATTACAATAATAATAATAATTATTATTATTATTATTATTGTAATAATATTACAATAATAATAATAATTATTATTATTATTATTATTGTAATTGTAATTATTATAATTATAATAAAAATAATTATAATAATTTAATTTATTTTTCCTTATCAATCGTTTTCATAGCCCCTCTTTGAGATAGAAGGACATGTCTGCAGGTGTGGTATAATAACTCTTCTAATTCTATATGTGTATTAATTTCGGTGATTGTAATACTAGATTGAGGCTGATAACATAATGTTTTGCCTTTAGGACTGTTGCTTAGTTGGGGTAATATTGACAGCTATTTTCCTTCATCGTTGGACAGATGACTTTGTATTGTTTCTTGGTGAGTTAAGCTTCAACCATAATTGAGAGGGCCACATCCGCAGATAACGTAGTCTCAAGTTTAGCTTGAAATACCGATCTATATCGCGACACTTTAACTGGCGTTGTTGCTGTGACGTACTTTGTAACTTTTGCCAAACCTAAATTTCCAGAAGAGCAAAGACTCAACTTAGTTGCGTATGATAATTCCGCTGTTGTAAAGGTTTGACGTAGTTTTTCGGTTTCTGGTCGCTTAGATGAACTGAATTCCAGCGAGGAACGACCACGTGCATTCAGTTCATCTATATCAGCAGATGTAGAGAACGATATATTTACTTCCAGCCATTTCTCGTTTTTATTGAGAAAAATATCCAGGTTCTTCCCAGCTTCTTGCCTTTTTTTTTCCGCACTTTGTAAAAGATTCTTGACATGTGCGATTTGGCATCTGGGTGAATCTGCATGCCACGGTTATATATTTTGGTCAGCTACAGTTCCAAATGTTGACTTTGATCTTGAAACTCGCTTTTCAAGCAGTTCTGCATTATGAAAAATATTTCTCTCTTTTTATGGGTGGCTAGCTGATTCTCAGATCCTGTTACATATCACAGAACATCGCGCAGTGTGCATGGTTGCAGCCAAGTGGCCTATAGCTCATCCACGGTTGGAGAGGATTTTTTTGACAGGTAGCAAAAGTTACCAGATCTGCTCTAATGTAAACCTACGCCAAATAATATGATCTGCAAGACCATACATTGAGCTGTCACTTTTTTTTTTAAGTCAAAACTTTCACAAAAAAAAGTGTTGGTTATGTTTTTCTTTTAACTGTTTTTACATGATTGAAACACGAACTTATGAAAACAACGGTTTGGATTTTCTTTTTCATATAAACCGCGGCTGTGATTCACTTAATAACGCTTTTCAAATAAAAAGCTGCGTTCTATTCATAAATTTATATTGTGGACTAGACCAGAGACAAACGAAATGAAGGCACGTCACATGATAATGTCACATAAACGGTAAACAACTGTGTTCATACTATTTTCTTTACAAAACAAAAACGTTTCATTTTACAACTAATATTTTATATGGATTTTTCTTTAATTTTATTTATAAAAACACATTTATCTATTTTGGTGGCCAGTTAGGCCTATAACATAATACACTTATGAATATAATACTTTTTTATTTATTATTTCATGTACTATAATATATCATCTTAATACAACCACAAAAAGATAAACATAATTTTTTTTAATATGTTTTGTTCTTTTAATAAGTTACGAATAAAAATATTATAAGGAAATTTTACTAAAATAATATAGTTTTACCAAGCAAATAATAGATATTTCCGAATAGCTTGACATTAGTTTAGTCATTTTCAGTCACTGTTTGCAACAAAGACCCTTCTGCTAACTGTCAAAAAGTTCCTCTCCATTCATGGATGAGCCTCATCTGTGAGTCGCCGCTGCTGGGGATCTTTCGGGAGGTGCACACTTCTACGAAAAAATATTATTTGACAAGGCTAGCAGATATTATCAGCCACTTTTTGCAGATTTCAATTGCCAATTTTATTAACTACTTGGGGAAAAAAGAATGAATGTGGTATGTCTTGGGATCTGCAACTTTAAGCATACGTGAAATTAATATTTATTCATGAAATCACAACTTACGTCACACTCTGGTTATGTTTCGCAATCAAACACGTAAACGCGACTCCGAAAGTGTAATCCAATGAAAATATTCTATATATCTTCAGGAATATCATCCATTTTGTATAACTCAATTATCACCTTTGAATAAAAAGTTATTTGCTTTCGAACTTTGGCGAAAATATTCTTCACACTACCATTGCCGGAGAAGGTCAACTTCAAACTGAAATATACCTGCAGCTATAAATAGTGGAGAGTTGGTGACAACGGGGTTTCTTGCAGGGACTATTTCCCTACCTAACCCCATAGAAAATATACCCTGAATCGCAATTTCATTTTTCGCCATGTTTTTGCTGAAATCGACAACTGTGCGTCGATATGGTCGAGTATGCTCCATAGAGACTCTGAAGAATGCCCTTCTAAGTCCTTCTTAGCATCTAAGCCGATACCACATTCTCAAGCCTGTGTGTTCATGTACTTGCTCCATAGCTCACTATTGAAACAAGTATAGCCTCGAGGTACTTCTTTATTATTTTTATGGTAAGAAAAACTTCATCCGTTCGATGCTGATAATTTGGAGCTTGGTCCTCTTGGCTTTGCCTCATATTTGTTCTGGGTCAACCTGGGAATTCTGTTTTTCGTCTATTGCTACACCTAAGTATCTCGTAATTTGCTTTGCTTAATGGCTTGACCGTTTATCTTCAGACTTTGATGACTCAAGAGCGCATGACTGAACATCTCATAGGTAGTCTTCACGCGGGCCTTTCACCCTTTTACATCATGTGTTCAGGATAGCTCTTCTCTTCTTACAGTAGTCCAGGAAGCTATAGTACAGTTTCCCATGACATTATTCCATGGGGTGTGTTGAAGAATTCCAGCCACCAAAGATTGTTAAATGACCCCGAGATGTCCACAAATATTCAAACCTTTTACTTTGCCCGTGCTCTGTCTATGATACTTATGGCCGTACTTATTGCGTCCTCAGTGAATCTCCCTTCAAAAATATGACACCAGTAAACTATCCCTTAGTCAATTATTTCTTTAAATTAAGTATATAGTGCTATTTATAATTATTTAGGACTGTACCCAGATATCAATACTGAACATAATTATTCTATTCATTTTTTAAATATTTGAATTTAAAAAAATCTAATTTTTAATCATTAATCGTTAGTAAACCACCAAAATGTAGATAAACAGTTTTATTTGTCTTGGCAATTACACCCCAGATATCCATTTTAAATAAAATTGTTGGACCCATTTTTGTAAAACTTCTAATTTCCAATTAAAAAACAGGTATTATTTTAAGGGCTAGAATTAAAATTTTTAAAAACGTCCCAAGGTTATACCATATAATGCCTAACCATTCGACATAGAGACAGAGGTTGTGTCACCAGGTACAGACATACAGAAGCGTAATTCATACTTTAACAATTGGTGCCCATTGAGGGGCTTTTCTTGACTTATACTGTTGGGCTCCAATTTATAAAATTCTATTTATAAATATTCTAAAGGACCAGCATTGGGCTCCAATTGTAGAAGCACGAAAATACCACTTATACTCTTAACATCTGTCCCTGGCTAGCTCAGCTTCTTTTATAGACGCGATTATCATATTAGAAATTCCCACTTATACATTAAATATACTTTAATCACTTTTATATTAATTTATTATTAAAACTTATTCCTGTTATCTGTATTACTATAAAATTAACAACTTCAGCCCGTAAAGACGATCCTTCTCCACACTAGTCACTGTACACTAAATCATAATTAAATTTGTGGCGACAAGCAACACACGTCTTGTCGCCATCCCGGACACCACCACGGGTCTTTTTTAAATTCTGATGACATCGACGACTGCACCAGAGTGGACTGACAATCTAGACCCATCACAATAGAGGAGTTTGAATTCGAACTTTCTGGTTGGCTGGACAATGCAGCCGCTTCGTACTAAGGAAAAGGTGTATTTCTCTTAGAACGGAAACTAAGTGCAAGCTCAGCTCTTTCCATTTTGGTTTCATCTTCCAACGCAGCCAGTAAGCACGTTTAAATAAAATAAATGCATTGACTTCCAAACTGCCTGACAGGCTTATATATTCTAAAATGAAAATGAATGATTAAAATAATATTGTAAAATAAAAAGAATTCCCTAATGTAAATATAAAATGCAAATAAAATATTAAAACTGCAGTCTCATCCTTTCTTTTCGAAACAATATACGGGTTTACAAGTTGGGACATTACAAGGTTATGTCACCAGATATAGACAGACAGGGTTTCCAAATACATTTATTTGGGTTCAGAGGACCATTAAATGCCAATACTCATCATAATCTCGAGATATGATTTTTCCACCATTACAATACTTTCTCTTTATATAATAAATTAAAATAAGTTACATATGTCATATATTCAAAACTAATAAAGCGCTTTGTAAAAATAAATTATGTTAAAATAATATTTTTTTAATTTTAAAACTTAGACAAAAGCAAATATATTGTTGTTATTATTAGCAGAACTGACAATATTACTACATGCGCCAGTGAGAGCACATGGTCAAGATTATTAAGATTCTGATGGACATCTCGAGGTTTTGCAAATCTCTCTTCCAAGTAGTTCCATGTATTATCACCTGACCAGAGGTACGCTGCTGTAGTTATGGCAGTCACCACACCGACCCCTATCAACCCTTCTATTTTACCCCCTTTTCAGAGTGTCCTTACATTCCAAAGACAGAAACACCCCCCACCCAATCCTTTCAACTTTGTTGCTTGCTACTCAACAAAAGACAAGCTATCACCGTAATTCTCTCCAAGGAGTGATGCCGGGTTTTGAGCCGAAATCTCGGGGTCTGTAGAGTGACGTCAAAGGATAAGGGCTCAAATCCCTGTCAAAGTATAATATTTCTGAGTTACCTTAGGAAATCATTATTTACCGTAAATTGTGACATTTTTATTTAGTTTATCTATCACTGTAGGAATGTATAAAAATATATATTTTCTTCCCTATACTTAAAAAAAAATAGTCATTTCTTGTACATGGTAAAGCTCTCCAACATGGCTCTGATGGGATGCTCCCTCTTCCCCTCCGGGCAAGCCTTCAGTAAATCTTAATGTGAAAGATATTTGGGTCGAAAGATACATAACAGTTGTATTACATACAGTCAGTCAATAAAGCGTCCAATGTTAATATTACTCCTGATTTATTATTTGAAAATTGGTATAAAGTTTAGAATAAAAAACTAAATTATTAAATAAAGTCGCTGTTAGTATTATTCCTTATTATTTAAAATGGCTATACGGTTTAAATGAAAGAAAGTCACTGTTAATATTTTTATTTAATAAACTAAAATACAATAAAGTCACTGTTAATATGAGTCATCTTTATTTAAAAAATTGTCTATAAAGTTTAGTAACACAGACAAAAAATAAATGAAAGTCACAGTTAAATTCATAATCTAAATGTTAGGGGTCAGTAGTTATAAAATGTGTAACACTTGATAACATAAATAATGCTGTCCACAATGCTTACATACCTTCGTTTACTCCGTCAGGCAGACCTGTTGTCGTGCGATTGAAGCTCATTTTTATTTTCTTACCGTTTGAAGGTCAGAAGTAGAATAGGAAAATTTTCAAATTGTGAGGGTTTTTATACAAAATCTCATCCGAATGTAGCCTACATATTTTCTCACAGCCTATTGGCTAATAATAAATTTTAATTTAGCTTCGTTAGTAAATCAGATGTGATGTACCTTTACTTGATCAATTGTGTCTTGATCACCGTTGTGTACGGTCATGAGTAGCTCAGCGCAGACCCTTGGCTCACTCTGGTCCTGTCCCTCTTTCAAACATAATACGTTCAAATTATTGAATACGTGTGCACCACTCCACAATACATGATTGTGGGTACCCTTTATTGAGGTCACTTTTTTTATGCTACCCGTTGAGTGTATATCCTTTTTTATATATATGTTTGCACTGAGAATCTCCACTTGCAGATACACTCCTTTGAGGCTACTTTTTTGGTTCCGACTGTACCAGAGGTTGAGGCTACATTTTTGTGCCGATTGTACCAGTAGTATGATGGTAGCATTCGCTTTAATTACCACAAAGATCCGTGTTATCAGGATGTAGACGTTGAGTTATAATTAGTGAGCTAGCACATATTTTTCTGTTTGAACATGTTTAGTATAATCACCACCAAGTAATGACCTGGGTTCTCAGGTTGCTGGCGAAAAATCAAATTAGGGGTGCTGGGATATAACCGTAAAGCTTCTCACGGATGTGGAAAGGGGGTCAAACTTGGAGGGGGTGGAGTGTCATAACAATACACATCCTGTTACGAGGGGACCATCAGCGAGACGTTGCCAATAGCTCACACTTTATGTTAGACAGTTGTTGAGAGAGGATACTCCCCCGCCTTCACGGGCCCGAGACTGCACGCACCCCTACCAATAAATTAAAAACTCTTATACAAAACCCTCTCTTCCCTGGGACACACAACCAAATGGGGCACACATTAAAAACTAATGGGGTACATATTAAATTCTAATAGAGCACACATAAAATCACATGGAAAAAAAATCAAATGGAGCAAATATCAAATGGGGAAAAAATCAAATTTGACGGGGTCAAAGATCAAATTGGGGCCATCAATCTCCCACGCTACTGGTATTGGTTTCAATATTTTTTTATTATTTTCCATGCAGTGGGATGGGGGAGGGGGGTGTTTCATAGTTGTTAAATTCAGTGATGTCTGAATGATTTCAGTCTTGAAGCAGAATTGATTCAAAAAGAATAATAAACTTACTGGTTGAACACTGGAAATATCTGGTCTCAGATTTGAATAATTAGTTTCAGTTGAACGGTAAATATGCACTAAATGAATACTATAATAAGCCTTAAAAAAATTAGGTCATGCCCAAGCGAATACAAACTTGTATGCTTTATTAATCTTGTATACAATTTTTCTTAATATAAACTATTAAATTTAATTTCAGAAAGTATGGCCCAAGTTGGATATTTAAAACTGTCCAAAATGTAAGAATTGTTCCAGGTGCTTGCTGATGATTCATCTTAACATCATTTTTTCATGCTGACAATTCTGATACAGATAGACCAGTTTACAGATAAATTTTAATAATAAGCTCCTTACCAGCATGCATGTGCACTAAGTCCTGAGATGTACAGTAGACTCTTGGCTATCCGACACCCGGCTACTCGACCTTCTGCCTATCCGACTTGACGTCAAGCTGAGCACAATTTCCCCACCACGCGATGATTCATGTTGTGACAAGAAATGAGCGTGTGTCTAGCAAGTGCACCATCAGTCTTTATCCAGAATATGGTCTGTGTGGTTCAGTCGTTCGTGAATTGTTAAATTATGTTATAAATTTTGTATGCAGTCCAGTGATTTTTGGTGCCTTTCATTTTTAAGTGAAATATGGATGATAAACGAAAGAAAATGGTAGTAGCTTTGGAAGAAAAACTGCAAGCAATAAAACGAATGGATTCCGGCGAATCGGCAAAGAAAATTGCATTTGAGCTATGAGTTGGAAAAACTAATATGGGTGATTGGCAAATAAATAACGCAGATATTGAAAAATGGTGCTCTAAGCAAGCAAGTGGCAGTGGTGTGAAAGTTAGAAAAACTGTGCAAAAAGGAAAACACGTGGAAGTTGAAGAAGCTTTATATCTGTGGTATGAAAATGTGAGGGGGAAAGGAATGCCGGTTTCAGGACCCTTGCTCCAAGAAAAAGCAATTCAGTATAAAAATAGATCGAAGGAGACGATGATGAACTTACTGCCAGTGACGGGTGGCTTGATCACTGGAAAAAATGTTTTGGTGTTTGACAGATGATTAGTGGTGAAGCTTTGTCTACAAACAGTGAAGCTGTCCCTGACTTTAAAAAAACAACCGTTTTTCTTGCTTTGTAAGGACGGTATTTCCTGAGAATAATTGTACAACTGTGATGAGACAGGGTTGAATTATCGCATGTTGCCGTTTAAAACTCTAGTGTATAAACAGCAAAAGGCCACACCAGGGTTCAAGAAGAGTAAGGACCGCAATATATTCTTAGCTTGTGGTAACGCAACCGGAAACCATAAGTTGAGACTGACGTTGATCGGAAAATTTCGCAAGCCTTAATTTTTTTAAAATCTTAGAGATTTAAATTCTTTGCCCCTGTACTATACTCTTCAAAATCAGGTGTGGATGAATGGAGAAATTTCCAAAAAAGGTTTGAACAGGAATTTGTGCGAAAAGTTGGGAAACATTTAGCCGAAAACAATTTACCAAGGAAAGCAATTCTAGTTTTGGATAAAGCTCCTTCGCATCCAGAAAATGACCAATTAAAAGAGAGATAAAAGCTTTGTTTTTGCCTGCAAATTTTACATCTGTATGTCAGCCAATGGATCAGGGAGTGCTGGAATCTTTGAAAAAGGAATATTGATGTAGGCTACTAAGCAATATCATAGCGGCCATTAATAACAATACAGAAGTTGCGGTAGCATTAAAGTCAGTTGACATACTTGATATTATCCGATGGGTGTCCAAGGAATGGTATGAAATTCCATCTGTAACACTTGAGTGATCATGGGCAATTTTGCTGGATCACAGAGCCAGATAGAAATGGAAAGAGGTAGAAGCGCAATGTGATGTGGAAAATGCAACTGATAACATTGAGATTGTTTCGCTGTTAGAAAAAGTTCCCGGATATAAGTAAGCTTCGTTGGAAGACATTATAGAATGGGTGTAAAATGACAACATCGAAGAAACTACAGATGATTATATTGTAGTGATGGTGTTAAATGAACAGCCGATTTAAGAGGAACAATAAGATGATGACCCTCCGATCGTATAACCCACTCTGAAGGCCTGAAGGTGATCGAGACAGCGCTGGAGTATATTGGCCAACAACAACAGCCAACACCAACACCAGCATACATCATATGTTTACATAAGTAGGACATATCGGCAAGGAAATTAATGCGAGGAAAGAAGATGATCTTGATTAGAGACTTTTTCAAGCCTTAGGCAATGTAATTTTAGGTTATAATATTTTGGTTTATATTAACAGCGGATTTGACTGAAAACTTTCTTTAAAATGAAAACTCATAGTAAAATTTATTCAAGTTATTGTTCATTACACATTTCGTTTCGTCCTTCAAATAAATGTTTCGTGAAAGGTAAGTACGCAGTTTTATTTTGTTTACTTCTAATTCAGTAATTACTGTACGGCGTTAAAAGGACTAATTAATATGACGTAGCTCTCCAAATATCAACAAGTACAGTGCATACGGTACATTACGTTCAACGCAATAGAGTGGTGGTCATTAACCTTGCAGGTGCTGATATGCCTACGGCTCCAGCATATTCAACATTTTTTCTATCCAACCCGGCCGACCACCACATTAGGTCGGATAGCTGAGAGTCAGCTGTAACACTTTAGGTACTAGTGAGGTGTTTGATGTTTCTTTACCTTTCATTTCTGTATTTATCAAGAGCCGTAGCTTTTATTTTCCTTCGTGGTCAAGAGTAATAAAGGCGGGACTATCTCCCACTCCTACAATCCTTCTTGCCTTCCATGTAATTATGGTTATTCCACAATTATCACTGTAACTTATTGGTTATATCTTGTATGAACACGAGTACAGTGAGGAATAACTTTAAACAAGTGGTGATACTAAAGAAAATACAGCCAAAAAAATCACACGTAAAAGGAAAAATTACGGAGACCGGTAAAACCTAGAAGCCGCTTTGAAACAACCTTACCCAGCCAAACGTCCCCCCTCTGTCGCCTTACCTGCTCGTGCTGGGTCTCCTTCAACCACTCCAAGCTCCTCGCGGCTGACTATAAATCAGAGCGCGTCACCGAGTGGATTCAGAATAACAAGATGTGTTTTGTTTTAAGTAAATTTAGGCAGATTTTCAGCGGTGACTATATAAAATAGTGCTTTGTTCAGAATTTTGTAATATCTGTTTTAATGTTTCTAAATCCATGTTCCCAGGCATACTTTTTTTGGAAAATTATACTGAAAACATCACATTTTACTATTTATTTAAGGAAAACTTTCTTAATAAAATACATTTTTTAATACATAGAATCGTTAAATAGTATTTTCTTTTGTTGGACAATAAATATTAAATTTGTATCTCATGTTTACGACTAGGCATATCCCTAGAATAATGCCTCCAAGATACGTCACTTTATGAACCTATATAGGGCTCTTAAGCCAATTTAGACCTCTTCCTTGAATTACAACACTCTCTGAAATTCTTATAAGCAACCAGAAGGCATCTTTGGTTCCTTTTCCTTTTTCTGATTCCAAATTTATTTTCTTCCATCACACTTTTTATTTTCCGTTCCAGCCACCTGTTAACTATTCTTGCCATGATCTTCCACTCATGAGAGATGAGGCTGATGATCCTGTGGTCAGTGCATTTCTTGGCTTCTTTTTTCTTTTTTAAAACCACCATGGTTATTAAATACACATTGTAGAGTCCCTTATTACTCGAATTTGTATTAAATAGAAGCTAAAATTCAACCATCAAACCTCTAAAGTCTATAATACCCTAAATTGGTATTTTGAGTTTCACGTCGATACTTACAAATTAAGTTTATGTGATTGATTTACAGGAAGGCTAATGTCCGACTGTCTCCGACATGTGAGGCAGTTTGTTGGTCTGGAGCAGGGATAGACTCCTGGACAGAAAAAGAATCACCTACCATAAAATCATCCAGCGAGGACTTGAAAGAGGTAGGCCAACCTTTCATTTAATAAACTATGTTTTAAGTGACTTATCACAATGTATGGTTGAGATCTTTGAAGCAAGAAAAAACTATAGATTCCAATTCATTTTCATAAATCTTGGCTTAAACACATTTAATAAGTCACTAGCCTGTACGAATTTTATAGCAATCATCGTTATTGAGATTTTTCCGATGTGATTGTACTTTTCTGTGGCCTCTTAAGGTATGCACCACCAAGGATATATTTATAGATTAACAATTCCTTAAGAGAATGTAGGCTTACATAGATTACCAAATATCTACTGCCAGACGATCACGATGTTACATAAATATTAATAAACTAAGGCTAACTACGCTTGGTACAAATGGTTAACACCTAATAATTTGTAGGCATGGCTGCTGAGAGAGCTCGGGGGGCCTGGGGAAACGTAATTTTGCCCCCCCTTTCACAAAAATATTAAGCATAAACTTGATTAGCTTCCTCTTATCATTGTCTAAGGCGTCACACGTACAGTGGACTAGACTGCCGGTGATGAGTTCGGGGTTTGAATCTCACTCGGGTATACTTAGGGTAGTTTTTCATAAATGTTTTTCCATTCTTTCTCCATGTAAATGTGGGTATACTTCCTCTCAAATTAACCTTCCTCTCCCTTATATATTAGCACAGTTAGTAATTAGTACATAGTCCATACAAATAACTAGAACAGGTACCAGTGAAACACAAAGACACATTTTTTAGATGCAATCAATTTATTTTTATCAAGATAATCTTAAGCTGTGTACCTTATATAAAAGTTTGCTTCGAAGATGGTTAAGCTACATTAGTAAGGTCATTGAAATACTTAAGTACGTTCACTCTCATATCATTTAAGAACAATTTTTCTAGCTTTCATTGCAGCGAATTAGTCAAAAATATCCTCAAAACTTATTTCCTTAACAAGATGATGTTCAATACTCAAACTTAGTAAATGGTTTAGTATATTTTCACCAGTAGCTGAACGCAAACAGTTTTTAATCAAAGACAACTTACTTAAAGCACGCTCCCTCGATGGTACCGACACGGGTAGTACTGTTAGGAGTCTTAAACAAATGAAAATTTGTGTAAAAACTGTTTCTAGACCCTTTTGAAACAAACAATATAGCAGTTCAAGGGCAGAGCTCATATTTGCACTAACACACAAGTTATATTCTCTCCGTATTTTGTAAAAGAGCCTAATTTCTTCTATGAGATCTTCTTTTTGAAGGTCCTGAGGATATGCTTCCTTAAAAGCTTAGGCATGAGTGTCTATGCCTGAGGTGTTCACATCATCTGTTGGGTTCAAAAGAGGCAAAACTAATACTGACAACTCAGCCATTCTATCAGCCAGGTTACGTAAATCAAACAAGAGCAAATCTAATATACAAATGAAGACCTGCACTTTGAATCTAATTTGTGGAGAGTCAAACTTGTAGTCAACATCTCCTCTCTCATCATGGAATTTTCATTACATATTCTTTAGACATTTAACTCTGGTTTTATTCCGAAGTTTGAAGCGACTTCTTTTGATTCTGTAAGTAAACTTGGCCAGGATTCTTTCAAAAATTGAATCTCCTCCACTAGGTTCTTCACATTTTGTGTTCCCTCTTCCATTGTTAGTTTGGAACTTTTAAGAACTCTGTTCCTATCATCAATGCATTGCAAGACTTTGTACCATATTGTAGTGAGAAGGATTAATTCAAACGATTGCAGCCACTCAATTAGACCCGATACATCTGCTTGGTTCTCCAGTGGCATGTTAAGCTCCTCCCCAATCCTAATAAATAATCTAGAACACCTTTGTGATTTTTCGTCAGAGAACCAATATCGTCTACTCTTGCACTCCATCTAGTTTTCGACATAGAATGAAGAGAGATATTAGCAGTATTTTGTAAAATTTTCCATCTCGCAGTACTGACAAAAAATACATTGTAGTGTTTTTGGATATTGCCAAAATAGTTTTTCACCTCTAAACCGGTTTCCATAACATGTATACCACAAATATTTAACGTGTATGCACTGCATGGTGAAAAATAGGCTTGAGGACTCTTCAAAAATTCTTGCTTTTACACCTTGAAATTTACCTCTCATGTTAGAGGCGTTATCGTAACCTTGTCCTCTTTCTGTTTCATTGTATTACATATCTGAGAGCAAAATCTAACTGCTCGATATGTGATACATCAGGTGTGCCATAAACGATAATGGTATAATACCGTGCTTTTTTCACCTGCTCAAAGATAGAGCTCAAAACTTTACTAGCATATAGTTTTAATAACTCGTTCTCTCTACGCAATAATAGGTTGTGAGCTTGCATTCTTTGTCTAGAATCTCTGAAATAAGCTACAGTTTCTAGATGCTGTTTAAGTTCGACGTTGTACCTGCCCACAAGCTGGAGTGTTGACAAGAAAAGGCCACAGTCATCATAATCTACAGTAGAGTGTGTTCCATGGAAAGGTAAATTTCTTTGTTCTAAGTAGAGTGTGACATCAACCACCACAATTAAAATCCTACGCCACTTCTCCTCTTTCTGGCTAATATATTGTTGCAATGCTTCATCAATGCCACCTTTACCACTAAGGTTCTGAAATAATTCCTTCCACTTAACATAACTCTCTCCTTCGTGACTCTTTACTTTACTACAGTGGTTTTCAAACTT
Source organism: Timema podura (assembly GCA_033556935.1). Taxonomy (NCBI): domain Eukaryota; kingdom Metazoa; phylum Arthropoda; class Insecta; order Phasmatodea; family Timematidae; genus Timema; species Timema podura. The sequence goes on from JAVRXN010000004.1 coordinate 59,388,238, forward strand.
TTTTTTAAATTGTACCCCTTGGCCACGACTAAAAGTTTAATGTATCCCCAAGAGAAAAAAATTCCAAATGACAGGCTTTAAAAAATATGACCATTCGGTAAATTATTGATTTATATAATATAGTGGGAAAAAATATCCGTAGTAAAAATATTTCAAATGTGACAAAGCTAGTTAGAGATAATACTACTTTTATAGCCTTAACATTATCTCTTATTGAAAATCATTATGATCAGTTTAAAAAACATAATTTTACTGTAAAAGTTGTACGCATTTTCTTCCACGAATTTGTTCAAAAAAATAAAAAAGTAGACATAAAAACAATATTTTCAAATCAAAATTTTTAATTGTATTTCTGGAAATGATAAATTATGAATCCCAAAGTTTTTCAGTGAGAGGGGTGTGGCTGCATGGCTTGGCACAACTTTTTAATGTCTGGTTGTCCAGTTGAAACTTTCAAGTGTAGGTCCGTCTCCAAATTTAGCCTATTGCGGTACTTATTTTTTAGGTATACCATGGTTAAAAAACCACTCTAACAGAGCTATGTTGTTGAGAAAGACATAATAAACTGCTAATGTAGAAGGTTTCAGGTAGATGAATGAAAATTCTCAGAAATCAGTCTCCAGCCGAGAACAAATACGGGAAAAAGAAGGGTGGAAATAACCAGATAACGGTAATTGCCAACAATTAGGGGTTTCCTTAAGTCCCCTGTTATTTTTCCAACTTTCCCTTGAGAGCTGATTGCGTACCCCAGTTTGAGAACCACTGCTTTAATACAAAGTTTTTTCCAATTATAATTAATCCCACCTTCACAAAATTTGGACTGTTGTGACAGAGGCTCACCGCTGAAGAGACTAAATGGAAAGCAAAACAGGGCTGATACGTATTTACTCCATACTATCAAATCTCTTGAGATACACTCCTTATTACAAAGACGCTTTGAAAAAAATTATTTTGAAGAAGATCTGCCATAAGAATCATAAGGAAATTTTTCCTGGTTTGGGGAAGGACCCTCACAATTGAATCTCTTTTATTCTTATCAAGGTGTTTCAAAGAGGCTGGGTTGTAGCCATTAGGGGATGACTGTCACAGCTACGCTCGCGCCCTTGCGGATGACATCTTAATTACCTTCTCAAACTTTGAAGATCACTTAGACCACCTACAAGGCACCTTCAAAAGTCTGATTGATTGTGGAATAACCTTGAGATTAAAGAAGTAATTATTCTGCAGAATAGAGCATATCCTAATGTGTGAAAGCATTAAGGTGGACCCTGATAAGTTGAAGATAATTAAAAAGCTAAAACCACCCACTTCTAGGACAGGGGTTAAGGAATTCTTAGGAATAGTAGGATTCTACAGGCTGAGCTGTCTGTTTCACTGAGCTGTTGAAGATGTCTACATCATTATGCAGGACTAAAGTCGAAGAAGCGGCGCTCCAGGGAGTGAAGAATCTGTTCCTTGAGACCAGAACCCTCAAACAACCGTGGTTGAACCAGGTATTCTACGTGATGACGAACGCCAGCTCATACGCTTTGGGAGTCACCATCAAGCAAGTGGACGACCACGGCCAACACCAATATGTGACCATTAACATTAGGAAGTTGAACGCTGCAGAGTGGAGGTACACTGTAACAAAGAAGGAATGTCTATAGTGTGGATTCTTCAGAGATTCTGCAGTCTGCTGTTAGGACAAGGTATCATCATCCTGTCTGACCATAGAGCTTTAACAATCATTAACACATGTCATCTCAAAAGTGATCGTTTGGCACGGGGGTTATTGGTTATACAATAATTCGGTTTGGAGTTAGCAACGAAATCCACCATACATTAAGCCGATACACTCTCAATTACAATGGACATCCCAAGCTGGACCATTATAGGACACCAGCCAACTTCAACATGTTCCTGGTCCAAATGGAAGGAGACGTCGATTTGGAGACTCAACTGTGGGACATCAAGACGCTGCAAAGAAAATACATTGAATTACTGAGTATAATCCGTAGATTGAAGTTTTCAGACTATCTTGTAACAAAACAGAGGGAAAGGCGAGAACACTATGTACTACATAAAGGCATATTATACAAGAGAAATATTTATGTACACCCCTTATATTTCTCAGAGCAAGTTTTTATTCCAGTTATTCGGCGGGAGAAACTCATTTTATACGCTCACCTCAAATTGAGATGTTTCGGTGGTTGGAAGTGTTACCATTTAATATCTCGTTATGTGTTTTGGTCCGGTTATGTATACCAAATGCAACACAATTATACGTAAATGAGTACTATGTTGAAAGGCAAAACCAAGCAGAATAATTTATGAAGGTACCTAAGTTGCCATCATACCTGAAGGATGGAAACATTCCTTCCTGTTATGGACTCTATAAAGCCTGAGCTGACAAAACTTGCAAAATCTTATTAATTGATTGGAAATCTGTTTACCACCTTTTTCAGTGAATCGAAAATAATTCATTCTGATGAGCTAATCAAATTGTGTAAACATCTGGATAGTGTGTATCACAAAGGCCTTGATTATGGTGACCTTTTAAATTAATGTGAGCATCTCAAGCACTACATGGCTCTTGATGAAAATTATTTGACTATCCTTGCATTGTACAGAAAAATAAATTTGGACAGCTTGAAATTTCTGTCTCTCAATTTAAAAATTACAGTCAGTGTTCATATGCATGATGGTGAACAATTGTGCAGGAGAACGTTCATTTTAAAGACTGAAACTTATAAATATCAGCTTCGCAACACAATGGGGCAGCAGCGTTTAAGTGGCTTTCACTTGTGTGTATGGAAAATGACATCCTGAAGACTATTGACTTCAATCCAATTATAAAGCAGTTCTATCCATTTGTGTTGAACATTTGAATAATAATAATAATAATACTAAGTAGCACTGGCCAACAATTTTTTAATTTTCTCTGCTGACTAAGACTTGACACTTTATTTCAACTAATTTCAGTTCGCTGGTTTCAAATATGACACTAATTTTTTGTATCACGTCAAGTTTTTGAACTATCGCATTCTTTGTTTATCGCTATGATCTTTAATGATTCAAACTTTTGATCACATAATCTACGTGGGATTTGTTGATAAACATCTGAAAAAATTATAAGTAATTCAACACTTGATGTTATAAAAATTGTTCTCATTCGATTAATTTGCATAGCAAGTGAAATAATTGAGATTATTATTGTTAAAATCAACTTGTTGTTGAGTTGGCAAACTGTAGGGATCTTTCTTACCGTTCATCACACAATGCGAGACGACCAACACTTTAACATTGCTTTTGTATATACCGTTGAAAATATCCGGAAATTTATGATTACAAACGGAAGTATTTTTCAATGGCCCATGTAAAATACAAGCTGGGGAAGGAAATAGCAAGACAGGTGCAAGAGAAACTAAAAGAAAGTTGCACAGGTAAACTATAGTTTATTAATTAATAATGCAAGGAACAAAAGAGGTATTTCATATTCTAATAATTGCCAGTAGCAAATCCTCTTCGTCAGATGACTCCATTACAACTGAATTCTCTCTCGAGCCATGTGCCATCCTATCTGAAAGCTAGTGTTTGCATGTCTCATGCTGTATGTTCCATGAAAAATGTTGCATGTAATGCACCATCTGGTGTGAAAGCTGCCTTAACACAAGATCGACTCTATATAAGGTGTTGAAAAGGCAACCACAAATGATAACAGCCCATCTTTTTTCAACAATAATACAAGATCATCTCAAATGACCCGTATTTACAGATGTTGTGTTAAAACTCGTGGCCTGAACTTTCTCTACCACGTTCCATCTCTCCAACAAATCATAAACTGCATTTAACGTGTTTTATTATGTTATGTTTTAGCATGCCAAGGAGCTTTTCTACTCAATCTTAATAAACCAACACTGGAAAATGGTCAACTTTTCCCATTTCAGAAATATCAGGCAAGATTTTGCTGTCCCAATGGACTAAAAAAGGATATTCTGGTGTAAATGCATGAAATGTTGATTCTGAATATCCTTTATGGCTTACATTCATATTCGTTTGATTGTAATCAGGGAACGAGGAAGAAAAGAGGGTTCATCATGACCAAGAGCTGCTACTATTTTGGCCATCAAGTATAGTTTTTTGTGAACATATACCTTGATCCAATGCTGAACACTTGTTACATGAGTAGTTAACAAGAATGTATTGGACTTGGTGATCTTAAACCTTTTTAACTTTCTATGTCAATTTTTCCTTATTGGTTGAGCTGGCTTATTGAATTCATCATCAGATTATGAATGTCCGCTATCTTCAAGGCTCTCAGATTCGCCCATCAGGCAAAAGTATAAAGCTTCTGATGTTGAAGGGAGTGGGAGAGTTCCACTGGTGCTTTGCCACCGTTCCTTTTTTATTTTCGTGTAAGTTCCCATTCATCTTTTTTCACCAGTTTTTGCCTTTGTTGACCAAATATATTTCACGGTACTCTTGTTGATCTTGGAGGGAATCGCAATCTTCTATGATATTTATATTAGTCAAGGCTTTGGCATGTTCAACATCGAAATGTGTGTCTAATTACATTATTAAATTCAACTCTCAATGTTGTTGGGCTTCAAAGAAACGTCCCTTATTTTTTATATCAACAACAACCAACTACCATGGATATTTTAGAGCTTTCAATTCCATGTTTTTCCTAAGTCTTTTAGAAATAGCAGTCTTGGATTACACCAATAACACTTCTTCAATCGTCTGGTGATTGGCATTTCCCACCGAATTGATATCCTTCAAGTGATGATGGAATCGCTGGAGGACTTGCTTCAATATGGGTAGTTATTTAATTCGGGACAATGGCTCTAAATCCCTAAGGACAATGAGGAAAATATAACCATTCAGACGAGTAGAGGCCATTACAGTAAATGGAGTCCAATCCATCCCAACTAAACTTATTCTTGGAAATAAGAAACTATAATATTTTGTAATGCATGGTAAAGCTAGGGAGCCGTTGAGCACAACCTTTCAGTTGGAGTACAAAGCTGAAATTTTACCAGAGTAGTGTTATGGATACGTGTAAACAACTTCGGGGTGCCTTGGTTTCTAGAGTAAAAAAAATACATCAACATAAAAATTTCACTCGCTCTCGAGAAACCTGGTATTTTCAAAAGTATGGTTTTTCCGCAAGACCTGTCTGATAACTAGCATCATCTATGATTTCCATGATCCATCTGTTCTTGTTGGCGTGGAAGGATACCTTGGTCGACCACTTGACAGACTGGCACTAGAAGTTGAATGAACTTGGCTGCCATTCCTTCTGAAGAGTGATGGCTCTCTTGAGGCGCTGAGGGAGTGTTTTTTTGGGGGGGGGTTTACAGTGAGGTCTGTGATTTATTATTTATTGTTCTGCATTATTGTGATTTGAGAATAATTGCAAGAAAAGGAAGTACACGTTTGACTGTTGGTGCAAAAAGAAAGAAATGTAAGGGAGCAAATTAATTTTAAAAAATGGATCAGGAAACAAAAATTTTTACATAAAGGGCTGTTTTTGTTAACTTATTACCGGCCAACCCCAAGGGGGAGATAGTTCTCGATAGTAGAACGTCCCATTCTTGACCTTGCTCTTTCCAAATTTTGGGGTCTTAGGCCGGAAATTTCCAGAACAAGGGAGATGGTGTAAAGGATTAAAAACCCGGCCCTCGCCCGCCCGAACAGAGGGTCATAAAATAAAAATTATCGGTTTGTGTCATTATGATCAAGGGGAAAACTTCTAACTTTCATACTAGATGGATTTTTTTTTTTGGGTGTTCTTGCCCCCTTTAAAGTATTTAAGCATTTCAATGTATATTAAAGTTAAGCGGTTATTCCTTCACTGAAAATCCTCATATTGCATGACCAGCACTATCTAATTTTTCTGGATTAGATTTTTTTAAATAAATAAGGGTGTTTCTTCACCCCCACGTCATAACATCTCACCAAAAAATCATAAAAATTAAATTTAGTTGGTAAAATATTTTTTTCGGCCCTTATTCGATATAAAGGTGTTTCTTGTCAAAATTCAACTTTTGGGGGCTCATACCCCCCGGGCACAGCTACCCAGCTAAAATTCACGGAGGGGTTATTTCTTCACTAAAAATACTCGTATTTCTTGACCATCATAATATTAGTTTTCTGGATTAGATTTTTAAATAAATAAGGTTATAACTCACCACCAAAAAATCATAAAAAGAAAGTTTCTTCAGTAAAATAATTTTTGCTAGAAACCCTTTTGATATAAAAGTGTTTGATGCCAACATTCAAATTTGTGGGGCTTATGGTCCCTCGGGAATAATAAATCCCAACTTAAAATTGGTACAGAAGTTATTTAAATTTAAATTAAATTATAGCACCGCATCTTACAACCTGTTAGGGTTATACGCTTAAGTACTAATTACACTAATGGCTTAGGAATTGGTAAGGTTGAATTTAGAGGAAGTGAACCCACATTTGGGTGGAGGGAGAGTGTAAAACCATTTAGGGAAAACCATCCCCAGTTCATCCGATCGAGACTCGAATCTCGATATTCCCGTCCTCGGCAGCCTAGCTGAACATGAAACTAGCGCGTTAGCTAACTACGCCACTGAGGCGGGTCAGAAGTTATTTCATCGAGAAGTTTCTTTGGGTTCTTGCCGCACCCGTAGCGCCTGCCGCGTCGGCATCCGCCCACGATATATAGCGGGCGATTCGTCTGATCCTTTCAATAATTGGGCTAGCCCTTTTTTAGGGTTTTTCAAACTTCACTCCATAAAGACATCTAAGGGGTGAAAAGGGGTTTAAAGGACTCAAATTTATTCATGTATTTTTGAGCCAACGGACATAAAGCATTGAAATTCTACATTCTGGGTCCCTTCTACTTATTTGGCTAAACATTTTTGAGGGTTATTAAAATTTAATCCCCTAAGAGGGTGACGAGAGGCCGAAATGGGTAGTAAAATTCATGTCCTCCAAAATCTATGAAAGTTGATATTTTTTCGGGACACAGGTATCTGATAAGAAGAGGTTTGGTGAAATTCTATCCCCAAGAAGGTGGGATGGGGGTTGTAATATTTTAGAACTATAATCGTATCTTCCGAACCACTTGTGTCGGAAATATGAAACTGTGCAGGAAATTTTTTTTTAAATAATAGATCAGAATTTGGGATTTTCTAAATTCAATCCCTAAGAATAGTAAGCGGTTAGGAGTTACGTTTTTGACCCTCTAAGTGGTGAAAGAGGGGGGGGGGGGAGGGTTTAGATGGAGGTTGAAACATTTTTAGAGGAATAACCGCATCTTCTAATCCACTTGGGCTGGAAGGATGAAACTTAGTAAGGTAGTTCTTTTTAGTTAACGGGCAAAACAACATTTGGGAAATTTTTAAATTCATCCCCTGAGGGAGGTAATAGGAGAGGGGGTTATTTCCGTATCTTATAAGCCGCTTGACTTAGAAATATGTTACTTTGAACGGGCAAAAGTAATTTAGGGAATTTTCGAAAACAATTCCCTAAGTGATGGGAAAAGGTAATGGGGTGTCTCCTCCGCATCTTAAAAACCGCTAAATATGTATATAACATTTTGCAAGGAAGTTCTTTATACGTAAAGGGCCAGAGCACTTTTTGGATTTTTCAAGTTTCCTCTGCTCCACTCTTATAAGGGGTTGAAATGGGGAGGGTTTGGTTTTTAAGAGGTTTCCTGCTATTTGCAACCTCTTTGTTGTGAAATAAAAAATTTGTCCTCATTTATGTTAAAACTGTTTTCACTTCAAATAAAGTTTTTACTGTGTAACCTTACATTGTAAACCTTGCTTTGGTTCGCTGCTCTTTGAAATCTATGTTATTGTTGTTTATTAATCTTCTAGCTTCGGAATGAGAAAGTGTTTTGCGTATTTCTGTTATCTTAGGCGAATAATATAGGTTATAGGATACAATACAAAGAACAATCCGTTGCAATTTCCTTGGTTTGTGATTACGGGTTGACTATAGATTTACTGATACAAAGAACAACCGCTTGCTATTTCCATGTTTTGTGATCATGGATTTCCAATATTTTAAAATTATTACCCGCTTGAAGGCCGCATGGTCTAGCTCTAAGGTGTAACTCTCGCAGACTGGCTGTCGCTGACAGGGAGATCGGAGTTCAATCCCTATTGGGTGCATACTAAATGCTTTTACATTCGCTCTCTACATGAATACGGGTGTACTTTTTCTAAATTAACTTTACCAATCATGGTGACCTGGTGGTCTAGGGGTAAGGTGTCAGACTTCTGTGCTGAGGGTCCGGGGTTCAATCCTCGCTCCCGGCACAGATTTATCTGATTGCCAAACCCTTCCTTCACCTCTGACAAGAGTGTATTAATCACAAATTGTGAATGTGAGGAATGCCAGGCCTCTACCGTGGTTCGGATTCCACGTTAAACTGTAGGTCCTCAATTTCATCTCACAATCACCCTACCATTACACATTAGCGTAAGTGCGTATAACCCGAACGGGTAGTAAGACGCGGTGCTAATAATAATAACTTTACCAATCCCAAACACATTGGCGTAATTAGTACATAGGCATACAACCGTGCAAGTAGTAAGACGCGGTGCTTAAATAAACAAAAAAAAGTATAACTTATGCATTTAGAATTTATTTGAACTGGCCCTCTCCCAGCAAATTTTAAAAATTTTATGCCTCTAGAAACTATTTGGTGTGGTCCCTAATTGTCACATTTTGGAAAATTAAATGCCTTTAGAATTTATATGGAGTTTGATGCAAGTCTATCTTTCAACTTCATTTTCGATAATAACAGAAGGTGTGAAATAAATATATAAGAAGGGAAACTTGTTCCAAGAGGGGCAATAACCCCCTACATGCCACATCCCAGTTCTGTTGCCATTATTTTTGGGTGGTTCTACCACAAACTTCTGAATTTAGACTCTTTAAAAGCTATTTAGAGTAGTATTACTTCAGGAAATTCTTCAGATTTGTATGCCTTTAGAAGTTATTTTAAATAGTCCATAGCAAATTAAAAATTTGAATTCCCTAAAATCTACTTTAAGGAATCTTGCTTGCCCCGTATATTTTTAATTTAGATTGCACCGCGCCTAATTTTGTTTCCAAAATTATATGCCTTTAGAAGCTATTTCAAGTATTTTTCGCCTGGAAATATTTTGCATCTCGCCATTGACTACATTCTACACGTAATGTTTACTTCCAAAGCTTGTTGACCCTAGGCACCCAAGAAAACTTCCTATTAGAAAAAAAATAATTTTAGAAAATAATTTTTTGTGTGTCAGTTTGATTTTTAGTTTTTTCTTAGCTATGTGATCAACATGAATGTGTATATATCTGTCAGTCACTTATAAATAATATATATATATATAAATAATATATATATATATAAATAATATATATATAAATAATATATATATATAAATAATATATATATATAAATTATATATATAAATTATATATATATATATATATATATATATATATCAACTAAACCTGAAACCCCCAATTTATACCAATATTAAAAAAAATTGAGGTGCCTAAGCCACTATTACAGTGCTAGTCTACTCAAACATTTTGTTAAATTATGATTTGAATAATGTGAAATGCTCATAAAATAACTTAAAATATTTTTAATGTCCCTCAATGACTTTAAAATACCTAAGATAAAACTATAATAAATAAGCTATACTTCTAATTGACACGTCTCTTTAACAAGAGTAGTACTATGTAAACATTAACAGTTTGAATCTTAATAATTAATTTAGAAGTGCTAACATTAAATATATTCAATTATTATGATGTACACCGGGTCAAATGTGTTATTAGTACTTGGAAGTGTGGGTACTCGAAGGCATGAAACAATTAGGACCCTCAAATGTTTACAAACCTTTTGTAATTGATACTGAAAAACTTATTTTTATAGTAAACACTTTTAAAATCCAAAAAATATAATAATGTTCTTATTTTATTAGCTAATAAATATAATCCAAAGTAGATCCAAGATATTTTCATTATTTTGTTTTTTCGAGTAACAAAAATTTTGAGTGACAAAAAGTTCGTAAAGGTTATAGGGAAGCGAAATGGGGAGAGTGTTCCAAAATACCAAAATCTGCAAATGGAGCGCTATTCAACGTCATAGAAAGCTAATATTTCGTATGCATGCTCCTCCTCTTAGAAAAAACCTTAAATGGGCAGTTTGGACTGAAAGTTCTCTAAAGTGACCTCAAAAGAAGGGGACGAAAAAAATCTGCAAGCCCAGAATACCTAGTAATCTGAAATTCTGCAGGCAAGTAGCCCATAGGCCTAAAAGGGGCAGGATCATTTTTATTGAAGATGGTGGGGGGAGGGGGGCATTTACTAAAAAACGAGAAAGTATATAAATAAAAGTTGTTAATCATGAAATATTCAATTGAGGAACAGTTTCACATTTTCACAGGAATTAATATTTAATCTTCTATAGAGTATTTCATTTAAATACACTTCACTGACTTTAATATAATTGATGATACAAATGGCATCAGTAAAGCCTAGTACACATTGGGTGATAATCACCAGATACAAGTATCCAGTGACTCAGCAATATCGACTGTGTACACACCAGCTTATATCTGGACACAAGTCTCCACCACTGATCAGTAGTCTCCACCGAGCAGACGCATCTCACCAGTCCCCGTTCCTTTCTCAATGGATCTGCACATTGCTACTAGTGTTGCTGCGGCTTCCATAATAATTAAATGTCGCCAAAAGCAAAAAAAAAAAAGTTCATGGAAAAGGGATTTTATAAGACGGGGGGAGAATTACGACGACTGTTTTCAGAGGTATCGTTGAATGATGGGTGCTCATTTAAAAATCTGTAGTAATCACAACCACACTAAAATCACAACCATAACAGTACCAAGATACTACTACTAGGACGAGGAATAGAAATCAACTGATTAACATTGAAAAGTTGTCGACCTTTGTTTGCGCGTTTGTACACACCAAGCGATGTTTCCCATTGGAGGTGGGAGACCAAGACACTGGCAACATTCTTTGATCTTTTACCGCCGGACACTCGGATGATGTTTCCGTGTATCCAGACACACGGGAAACATTGTCAGGAAACATTGGCCGGTCAGCGTGTATCTGGTGATTATCGTCCAGTGTGTAGTAGGCCTAATACATAATATTTTTTTCAATATATAATTTTTTTAAGATTGTATTGATCCAACATTATTATTATTATTATCAGCACCGCGTCTTACTACCCGTTCGGGTTATACGCACTTACGCTAATGTGTAATGGTAGGGTGATTGTGACATGAAATGGAGGACCTACAGTTTAACGTGGATTCCGAACCACGGTGGAGGCCTGGCATTCCTCACATTCACAAGTTGTGATTAATACACGTCTTGTCTATTGATCCAACAGTTTAAATAGATAGATAGATAGATAGATAGATAGATAGATAGATAGATAGATAGATAGATAGATAGATAGATAGATAGATAGATAGATAGATAGATATTGCCTTGTAAACATTCATAAATCCGGGTAAAATCAATTAAATAATTCCCAAAAATATATTTTGGAAATATAAATTAAATTATACAAGAATCACAATATTATTTCAGCTATTGCCAGATATTTATTAATAATCCATCTGTTTCATCTTTTAGGGAACACATAATTTATAAAGAAGCTATTATCATTATTATGGTAGAAAAAACACACACATTTTACTAAATTTATTTTGATGCTCTATGAATAAAGCTATTTTTAACAGTTATATTAGTTAGATTATTTAGGAAATAGGTCACTTGAGTGCATAATATTAATTATCTTCATTGGAAAAATTGAAGTATGAGTTACTTCCAAACAAAGAACCCAAAGGGCCTGGTCAGCTTGGGGAAAAACTCTGCAAGAATTGTAACAATCTTGGACAGTAAAACCACAGTACATTTCAAGACCGCTTTGTACCCGAATAACAATAGGATTAGCTGAGTGGAAGGTCGTCATAAATCATACTCTTCTCAAGGAAGTTGTGTTCCCTAAACAAGACACTATATTTTGGAAGATACTGTCGTCAACTTTCACTGCTGTAGTTTGGTTGTGAAGCCGCGCCTTTCACCCTACCGCCCACCATACCTCAAAAGAGGTTTTAGACTTTCACTCGACAAGGCCAAGGGCCTTAAGTGATGCTTATAAAGAAGTCTAAAAACATGTTTTAAATATACAGCCACTAAGGAAATAAAATAACAAAAATTTTAATGTATTGAATTTTAATGGTTTACTGTCATAGCTTGGCATCTTCTGTCTTTCAAAATGTGTACACGTCTGATGTAGTCCTAACCCTATCGTCACTTGTTCTACATCAGCAGTCATGCGCACATATATTATTATATGACAACTTGCAAAGAAACTACTGTTTTAGTAAATCAAGACAAATTAAGGGGGAGGAAAAGCCTATTTGATGGCTATATAAGCCCTTAGCATTGACCATATCACAAAGGAGAGGACTGGAGAGTCAGATTAAGGGGTCCGTCTTTTAATGTCTTGCATATCTCCATTGTCTGTTCGATGACCAGTCTGGAAGAATATTCTGGATGTATTACATGAGGAGATAGGGCCCCCCCCCAAACTTCTCAAAAGTCTAGTCGCAGTATAGTTGGAGCGTTGTGAGCCATCACCACGAGTTATAGTCGAAACATTAGGGCTAGATCAGATAGCGGACTGTTGAATGTTAGGACACTGCCATTGTGGGGATATTTCTCAAATAACACTATCCTAACTTGTTAAACAACATCACACTGCTATTTAATCTCATTCCTACTCAATAAACGACTATAAAGAGCCTACGAAATTATTTGACACTATCTAACAAAATACACTAAGCCATCCTTACAGATTTGCCCACAGAGCGGGGCGGTAGCAACATTAAAATAGCTTCTTTACTTATTTAATCTTTGGTATTAGTAAATCAAAAGTTTATTTCCACTGTTACAAAGGTATGCCACCTATCCCCAGTCCACCTCATTACACCCTATCTCCATTTTAATGTAATCCTCCCATCTGCGTCTCGTTTAAAATAACTATAAAAATAAATAAACTAAAGTGTGTAGTAATATAGTTTTAATGTCCTTTGTAAAGTACCTAATATGTCACTATTTTTTTAGGAAGCAACCAGTAAAATACTTCAAACGACAAAGTTGAAGGAAGAATATCCACATAAGATAAGTCGTCTCAGGACTATTGGCCATCAAATAAGGTAGAGCTACAAATTTTTGCTAAGAATACAACCTCATATTTAGTGTTTATGAACTTTTATAAAAAAATATAAGATTTAATGTATTAATAGGATTACAATAAATTCTTGTTATTTGTTATCTTAGTAAGTATACATTATGTTCATATTTTACAGTAGCCCCATGGCTTCTTTGGTGCTGACTGACAGTTCAGAGCTGACTTCTGACAGTCAATATTTAGGTATATACCTAAATTTTGACTGTCAGAAGTGACAGCTGCTAAACACATGTTTTTTGCAGATCATATGGTTCGGCGTAGGGATACATAATTTGGTCCGGTAGCTTTTCAAAGCTGTCAGTTGTCAGCTGTGAGCTGTCAGTCAGCACCAAAGAAGCCATGGGGCTACTGTACTATAGCAGGAAATTTACTAAAAAGTAAAAATAAGAAATAATTGATTTTAAGATATAAATTAACTGACTAAGAAAATAAAATAGCCAACAAAATATATTAACATGATATCACAACCCACCTTTCTAGTGACCTTACCAGAGTCCTTGGTTACCATCGAGAGGGAAGGATACCCCAATTTATCCTTTGTTGACGAGACCTCTGGTTCGTTTCTATTTAGGGTTGAATATTCAGATCATATCATGGCACAAGAGATGAAACTTGAATCTTATACTTTAGAATGTGAAAAATAACGATCGTGAAAAGGAATTCAGAAATTAAATATGAAGTTGATTTTAAAGAAGTTCTATTTTTTTTAAATGTGCATTTACGTAATAGCCAGAATTAAAGAAAATTTTACTAAATAAATAGATTAAAGAACTATCAATGTATATATTGCCTGCCTGGAATGGTTATAAATAGTGGTGAATATTTAATACGACACATTTGTCTGTGTTAACTAAGTGGTCAGATAGAAATCACACTATCCCGCTATTTAACCCAGGGAAGGATTAAGGATTCAAAAGTGACGCAATTAAAACCTTAATTACCAACCAGTAGATAGAGCGTCACCGCCTATGTATTTCAATAGTGGTCTGCTCACGGGGCCACTGTTTGCTAACAGGCTTAGGACGTGTCCATGGTCATTCAGTGGAAAATCAACATGCTAGTCGCCAGGATACCTCAATTACAAACTCAATCATCATGAATAAACATTATTGAACATTTATTGTACTGTTCAAGGTAGTTTTCCTTCGACATTCGGTACGACACTATAAATGTTGCATCAGTTTGTTGCAATCTCTTTGCCGCAATGAATGGTCGATTATTACTATCAATATATTTGTTTTATTTATATACTTAGTCAGTTGGCACCTTCCATGAGTGAACGTGTTTTTGCCAAGCTCCAATGCTCAGTGTTGTTCTGTGTGAGTTTGTCCATTCTTAGGCCTCGTAAGTTGATTTGTACAATATTCCGGGCCGTGAGGACAATTGTGCAAACTGCTCTCGAGTATATTTGGCCAACAAAGTTTTATTTGGTGTTCTGGCCCTTTTAAAGCAAGATTTCATATAGACTGCCTTCAAATTAACGAGGCAGAATATGAGTTTTTTTTAATGAAAATTGGGTAATCTATTTTCAAGTGTGACCCTTGTACAAAAAGGCCAAAATCTTTGTTTGAGATAATACGCTCACTAGATTCACGAGGAGCTACTCAATGTTTCATCTTCTTACCTGCAGGCTCTATGACGTCACACTTCTTGCTCCATCCAGTCCATACCCTTCATCCTCACCCTCTACCAAGACTGTGCTTTTTTTAGATCAAGAGCTTATACATACAGACAATAAGCAAAGTAGTGTTTTATGAGCTAAACCATAGCTTTATGAGCAAAGGGGTGTTTTATGAGCTAAGCCATAGCTTTATGAACAAAGGAGTGTTTTATGATGAGCTAAACCATAGCTTTATGAGCAAAGGAGTGCTTTAAGGGCTAAATCATTACTAAGGAAAGGGAAAAAAGCCATGCAAACTCCATCTAACAATTTGTATTTTTTTTACACATATACATATACAACCACCATTTAAAAAATGTGTATAGATCTCCTGCCAGATAGTGTAGTCCTCTCTGCGATAAGATAAAACTGCATTTAAATGCTAGCTCAAAGTTCTTCGATCCATCAATATGATCCTTTATGAGGAAATCTCCTCATTGTTATGTTCTTGAACGGTTGAATGAATCGTTTGATGAAGCCGGGCTTAACGGTACTGTATGCAGAATAATATATAAGGATCAAATAAGCCAAGTTTTGTGCTACATTATGATTGATAGAAATAAAGTGAAGGTAGTAGTAGTAGAATATTTTGTTGAATTCATTGAAACAAAGGGTAAAATAAACCGCCGAGAATATTTCAACTAAGATTTTGCAAAAAATTAAGAAACGACTGAATTGGTATTCAAAATTGTAGGGGACAAGCATATGATAATACTGATTTGATGGTTGGTCAAAATAGTGGCGTTCAAAGACATATCAAGGAACTTAACAGAAAAGCAGAATTTATCCCAAGTAAAAATCAGACGCTGAATTTTGCGAGTATTTATGCAGCTTCGGTTGCTGCGAATTCTGTTACCTATTTTTGGAACTGGGGAAATAGTTGGTTCACGTTTTCTTCTTCCTTGACCCATCGCGGGGATATTCTAATTTTAGTCACTGGTCAAAGTGTCAAGCACGTAGTAGAAACTTGATGGAGTGCAAGGGGGGAAGCTGTGAGCGTGCTTTAGAACTGTGATAAAGAAATTACCAGATCAGATGCTGGCGTGTTGCTTGGTGCGTTACAATTGTTTCCCTTTCTTTGTTTCTTGGCCGGTGGGAGTCCGTCCTTCTATGAATTAACTTCATATAGGCCTGCCTCCAAACAAAATGAGTGAACGTACAATAATGTGATATAAAACTCTAGGCTTTTAAAGAATTTTTAACTGAAAATCGAGACGAACTAGTTAACAATTCAACAGCCCATGACAAATAAATTTGTTATGATCTTGGGATAGTCATGGGGTGTCAACGTCGATGAAGAAAGAAACAAACTGATGGCTGGTGAAGAATCACAAGATGCTGAATTGATGTACGAAACTGAAGTGAGTAGAAAAGAAAAATGTTTTTTTCACTGTACAGAGTGATCCAATAAATTACTCCCAGATGTCAACAGCTTTATGTTCTTGCTGATAAATATGCCTTTCTCACTCCATCGAATCTTAAGAATGACAAATACGAGTGTCAAATAATTAATTACTACTGGTATGATGACATTAAGGAATAGTTCCTCGGTGAGAGTAAAAGACTTAAGAGATTTATTGTTGTTGCTGCTATGCAAGCCGAAACAGAGACGTGGAAGGAAGATCCCCTTGAACTTTTGCAATTTATTCAAAAATACAATCTTGGGAACTCAGTTCCAAATATTGTAATACTTCTAGGAACTTTCCTCATAATTGCTGTTAGTGTTGCTGCCTGTGAACTGAATTTTTCTAAAGTAAAATTGATCAGGAATTACTTAAGATGTACAGTGATTACCTTACGATTAAGAGTACTTGCCATATTTCTATAGAATAGCAGCAACTAACTGATGAAATAGACTTCAATAATATCGACATTTTTTCTAAAAGAAAAACAAGAAAAATAACATCGTAGAATGTTGTAATTAAATTGTTCACTTTAGAAATAAATAAGATGTTATTTTTTCCCTTCTATACATCGTTTTGACTTTTTGTAGAAGTATGTTGTGTATTGAGAGGGGCGGCAAACTCAGGGACCACCCTGGGCGGCACACACTCTAGCTACACCACTGTCCGAGCGTGATTGAGGTGAATGAAGACAAGTATGCAATAAATATATGTTATGTAATCTTTTAGGTGAGACTTCTTCTTCCTACTTCTTGGCTACCTTAATCGTCTTTACCATCTTGTTTAGTGGTCCCGTGCTCGGTTTAAAGATTTATCTCGTCACAAACTCGTGTCGTGCATCTCATAACTGTTTGGACTTTCATTTACTCGCTTTGATGATATCCTCTGTAACCTTCCTCGGCAAGATGTAAGCTATGAATGCCTCATACAATTAATGAACCGAGTATTATTATCTTAATATAAGTACTACGTGATACATTGGTCATGAGGTTGAAAATCTCTCCAACATGAAAGATATGGAAACAATCTCTTACACATCGAAAGGTACCCCTCAGACAGGTTTGAGATTCAATAAACCGTAAATGTTTTTAAAGTTTATAACCATAGTGGAAAAAATTATGGCTTTATTGACCTTATAACCTGATTCCATAGTTAAACTAGTTCGAAATATCTCGTATTCTTCCTGATAGGGTTTGGATCTAAGTAAATGTAAACGAAACCATGACCATGAGAATACATCTGAACTACATAGTCTTTAGACACTCCATCCGTAAGTAATATGGGTAGACAATGTTTTTCCAGTCTCCATCATAATACCAATCGTTCCCCATCACTGTTGAAGTCATGGTACTTCTCGTCCATCATATTGTACATGTCAACGTAAACGGACAGCTCTATTGTAAAAGACTCCTCCATCTTGAGAAGCTAAGGACTTCAAGAATATATCGCTCTTTTCGTCTTGTTAAAACAGTCTTCCTGCTCCTGGGATAGTTTAAAAACCTCCTCCATCTCTCTTTTGCTGCTCCTTTTAAAGTTGGTATCTATAGCTCCATTTTTCTCCATATATTTGATCAACAAGTCTATCTGTCCTATAATAATATCTCTGGTAGTATTTGGAGTGTTTATCTCTTTGTTATTATGTTTCGCATCCATCCTATCAGCGTAATACTTATTACAAACCTCTTTGAATGCGATGGGAGTTTCGATGTTGATGATCCTCCTCGAGCCTGCATTTTAATATACTCGTGGGTTTTTAGTAAGTCTCTCTCTACCGCCTTCCAACTGCTTGATTTATACTTGTAGAGACTGTGTCCGAATTTTGATATGGATGACATGATGTATATTCACAAAATGAGACTTTACGCTGAATAATCGATCATGATAAAGGTATCAAACTGCATCAATATATAACCTTTTTGATATTGTGATCTTTGCTTAAAAATGATAAATTGAACTTGTTTTCCAACATAACGAACATATTTCCTTAAACATTTAGAAGGTCATGTCGGTGTTCACATGTTCATCATATACATGTTTCTTGTTGGTAGTGTCCATCCTGGAAATGCTGAGAAGGTTAACGTTATCTCACGACATATGTTTAGGAAATCTAGAATATGTTTGATATATATAAAAAATAGTCTATAGTCCTTTGTCTACCCATTCTGAAATAAGCCTTTATGTTATACTGTTTATCACAAGCGACATTGTCAAAAGTTAATGCATGGTCGGGGTTCGTCTCAAAGGGTGGAACTAACTCTTAGTTGTCTGATTAAGGGAAGTAGACCATACCATTTACGAGTGAAAGCTCTTGGGATAATCATTGATACTTTAGCTGATACATTTATTTAGAGTAAATGAATTGTAATTCAAAGGGTTCCTCAAGAAGACTGATCATGTAGTTTGTTTTACCGCAATTTGAAGGTTCACAGATGAAACAGATGATAGTATTGGCTGATAAAGTACAGTGCATATTGGGTAGAGATATAGTCGCTTCATGATTGTTGTCATGGATGGGTAAGGAGTTTGAATGTTTCACAAGCTACATACCGGATAACAAAACTATAAAACGCGCATGAGTATATAAACAGGAATCATTATGTGTTATAAAACAAATAAATGGTAGTGGTCTCTTGAATAGGTTTATCAACAAACTGCCATTTGAAGCACTTATACCTGGCTACCAGTATTGCGGAAAAGGTACCAATTTACATAAGGTTTGAAACAAGGCGATTCTGGTGTGAATGAGCTAGACTGAACCTATAAATAACACGATATAACCTATTCCAAAGGAAAAGATCCAACCATTCATCATAATGCAGATTGTGAGCTCACCTAGAAGGCTTGGAAAGAGAAGGCTTGGAAAGAGTTCTCATGTACCCGATTTTAAGTTGAGTGATAAGCCTCTGCTTGGGGTGTAGTGAATACGATGAAAACAAAAGTCAAGGTGGGATCCGGCTTTTTAAAGGACATCAACGTCATCGAGAGACAAATAAACGACATTATTACTACCGGAAGAAGAAGAATTAGGGTGGAGTCTTACCTATACTCCCTCTGATTGTGACATTAGGAGCTGTCGCTGGAGGTGTGGTGGGAATCACGAAAGCCGTCATTATTGTCAAGCCTTATAAAAAAACAAATGAATGAGGCTCAGAGACATAATAATATATCGTTCTTCCAGGCACACACGACCACCACACATGACCGGGCACCACGAGTATTGGATCAATATTTGCGAAGAATGTTCAGGAGCGATGTGAAACTTTCTCAATAATCGGTGACCCAACCACACGCTTGAATTACCTCACCTTCACTCTAAATATCAACTTTACTCAACCTGTCATGTTCACGTCTATGCTAGGTTTTGAAGGCATCACTCTTCCCGGTGGGAAAACACACATCTCGAACGATATCACCTGAACGTGATCCGTCTTGTTAGTGGGGCTTGCATAAATGGAGAAACCAGTCATACACTCACTACACGAGTTCAGCATGACCGCCCACAAGGCTATATCATTTATCTTCCAGTAGTGAAACGAGTGATATACTCGGTATGACTCGTCGATATATATTTAAAGACAACACCCTTATTCTCCATACAATGAGAGAACATCTACGGAAGTTTTAACACTCGCCAATAGACTTTATTTACGAAGCTTAGACTACTCTCTGCAGAATAATTGGATGAAGATATATCGAACAATGAAGAGAAGATCACATTTGATACTTCTTTGAGTAGTCCCCAGTACCATTCCTAGGCTTTGTATGTTCCCAGGCCGTTAGCTGACGGAAATGGACTTAGGATATCAATCCAGAAGTAAGGATTGTACAACTTAACACACAGTACACTTCTGCACATCATAGGAAGATTGATGCTAAAAACGGATGATGTCGTAAGTACTTATAGAATTGTCTTCATAGGAAGATTGATGCTAAAAACGGATGATGTCGTAAGTACTTATAGAATTGTCAATGACGTTGTATTTCATTTCTTCTCTAGAATCTCTGACGAGCTCAACGGAGTAGAGCTCGATCAATAGAGTTGTAGGTATATAAAATCAGCTCAACAACTATATTTTGATTCGGAAATATGAGCAAGCGTATCTTGAAAATGCAGGGTGGAAACTTGACGGGTATATTTGAGTTATGCATCCCTCTACGTCTTATGCTAAGATTCGTGGAAGACTTTCCACATACTGATCAAAGCTAAACAAGAGTTAGTACTTGTTCGATTGATGACTGACAGTCATGCTCTACTATGAGACAGCCACAAGATGCCTTCCAGGATCGAACTAAGTAAAATATCATGACTAACGCATCACATCAGGATTTGACTCAATCTGCTCAGCTCCATCAAGTGCGGATGAACTATCGATCTTCCATTTCGTACGTGGGAATTTTACAAGTATCGGAACATTCTGGCCTCTACGCAAAACGATTGGACTGTGAAAACTTCTACCATGTTGGAAAAACCACGTTACGTTATTTTTACTCTTCTGACCTAACATAACAATGCAACTATGAATAGAAGCATGTTTGTTTATTGTAATCTACACTCGGTTAGCCCCTACTTTAATTCCATCATGCACTCCTACGAAGATATGAACCTGGACTTTGTAAAATTTGGATAAGAAATTTTGGTTAAAGACTTTGCCAATTTTCAGACTTCGTACGAGCCACGTCCAGAAAGTAAGAGTACTGGTTTCCCTCTCGTACTGTGAGAAATTTGTTTCCAAGGTTGGCAACATTCAGTGGTAGTGGGGGTTCTTCTGAACACAACGAGCACAGGCGGACCTCGTTAGTATGAAAACTCGCCTTGTAGTGTCCGTTTGTGTGAACTATGTCGATAAGTAATCCCGCCAAGGGCGAGGTGCGCGCTGTCATCAGGTTCCTTCTCGCTGAAGGAAAAACACCGACTGAAATTTATTCACGGATCAAAACTGTTTATGGCGAAGGTGTTATGAACCCAACGAACGTGTCGTGAATTTAATGAAGGCAGAACGAATGTTCATGACGATCAGATGTGTGGAAGACCTTCCATTTTGACCAATGAGTTGGTGCAAAAAATTGAGAAAACTGTTTGTGAAGACCGCCGATTGACAGTGGATGAAATTTCTGCAATGTTTCCACAGCTCTCCAGATCTCTCTTACACGAAACAATTACAGAAACGCTGGGATTCCGAAAATTATGCGCAAGATAGGTCCCAAAACAACTGACAGAGCAGCACAAAGTGAATCGTGTCACTAGCGCTCACGAGTTCCTTGAGCGATTTGAATTGGAAGGTGAGGATTTTCTGAGCTTGATTGTGACTGGAGATGAAACCTGGGTGGCTCATTACACACCTGAGACAAAAAGACAGTCATCACAATAATGGCACACCAGTTCTCCATCTGCCAAAAAATTCAAAACCTCAATTTCGGGCAAAAAAAATCATGGCCACTATGTTTTGGAACCGAAAAGGGATCATTTTGATCGAATTTCTGCCTCAGGGGGAGACGATTAATGCAGTACGATACTGTGAGACCCTAAAAAAGCTCAAGAGAGCAATTCAAAACAAACAGAGGGGAATGTTGACGAAGAGAATGCGCTTGTTGCACGACAACGCCCGCCCGCAAACGGCCAATGCCACCAAGGCGCTTTTGGACTCATTCGGTTGGGACATTTTGAACCACCCCGCATACTCTCCTGACTTGGTGCCTTCAAACTTTCATCTTTTCACCTCCCTGAAGACTCACATGGGTGGAAAAAAAATTTCAACTGACGAGGAGGTGAAACAAGAGGTCCTGAACTGGAAGAAGGAGATGGCAGGAGAATTCTTTGAGGAGGGCATCAAAAAGCTTGTGCCACGGCTCACAACCTGCATAGAACGGGAAGCCGACTATGTGGAGAAATAACTGACATATTTACTAACAAAATCCTGTAATTTTGTTTTAAATACCTTTTTTTTAATAGAAAAATCGAGTACTCTTACTTTCTGGACGTGCCTCAGACAATGAAATGATCGCTAACATTCAAAATCTGTGATTCCCATTTTCGGGTTTGATGCAAGTAAACAGGAAGGTACTCTCAAGAAGGTTATGATAACATGTCGGAAAATGTTCGAGTCTGAAAACAACATTATCATTCATTAGACACAACCCATCTAGCAGTGACTTCAGCAAGAAGGCTACGGTATTCCTATCCACATAAATGTCAATATATGTTAAATATTTTATTTATTACGAACAACTAACATCGGTTTTAGTGAGCCTAAGAACTGAAGTGTCCAAGGAAAAAATTCATTTTAAAGTTTAAAGTCTTTTAAATCAACCCTTGATTGGTATTTTTATTTAAGACTCGAAGAAACTGTTTATCCGCAAGAGTTCATATTTTGGTGGCACGTAGAGCAGTGGTTGGCAACTCCTTGATTGCGATCGCAATTTCTGTCACTCACGGAAAGATTTGAAAAAATAGGTTTTAATCAAAATAAATTGTTTGAATATTTTATCAAAAAAAGAAACGTTCTTTGTCTTGGGTCCTAATATTATTGTAAGTAGCTGCTTAGAAATTAGGAACATTGTTATAAAACTCTCCCGCTGCGTAACCTCAGTGGTTGTAATACAACTCCAATGTTGACTACTAGACATGACTAGCACATGACAGTGCCAAACGTTAACAGTGGCTCGCTCCCCTTCTGTTTGGCAGAATCCATTGTATCACAGTGCAACGCTGGTGTGTGTTTGTTATTGTGCAAGTTTATACGTATTATTAGGTGTTCTGTCTTACGACATGTCAATTCCTTTTGTCAGTGAACATAAACCGCCAATGCGCCCTGTCCTCTGCCTCCTCCTTCAGCTCTCAGATATATGTGTAAGCCTAGTTGCGAAGAAAATTATTCTAACTTTAAGGGAATATTGCGTAGGTTTATTTCAAATATTTAATATTTTTCCCCCTTGCCCATTATTCTTCTAAGATGATGCGTTAAGAACTATACTGTTTAAATAAATGCATAAAGCTCGATTAAATTGGATAGAACATTAATTTATTTTATTTAAAAAATGTTAATTAAATGTGGATTATTTTATTCACCTTAATCCCATCTTCCTCTAAGATGATAATCTAAGAACAGTACTGTTTTTACTTCCTCGCTACCTTATAGGTAGAGAAAGTATGGTGATCGTCAAATAAAATCAAACTCGAGAATTTGATGAATTTCGATGTTTCATAACCCCCGAATCCGAAAAAGTGGTTTATGAATTTCCGTCTGTCTGTCTGTCCATCTGTACCTCGGAGCAGAGCCTAAACTATTTTACCGATAGGGCTAGAACTTAGTCTTTAGGGCTTTCATAGGGTTGCCCCGAGGGTTTTTTAGAAATGAGTATCCAACCCTAAAATTAAGGGTAGTTTACTGAAGGGTGAAATAAAAAAAATCGATTTTATCAAAACCTGGTCTAACGATTTTGATTAAATTTAATCTCTAAATATGCATCAAAATTACAAACAAAATGGCTACTCTCAATTTTTCGTCAAAATTACTTTTAAGTGTTCCAGTTTTATGTGTAAATTCGCATTTTTTATCATAACTCCGTAACTCTCTGAGTTATGAAATTATTTATCATTGCAAATATGTAGGTATACTTAACATAAAAATATTTTATTTGAAGCATATTTTTATAAAACCAATCATTTTCAAGCTATATGTATGTATAATTTTATAATTTTTAACTTTTCGAACATTAAAGGTAAAGTATTGCGCCGTAAAAAAATCTAACCCTATAAATTGATGGATGTCGACGTTAAATGACCCCCACCCCACCCCCCGAGCCATAAAAAGTTGTTTTTGCAATGCCGTGTGTTTGTTTAACCTTAAAATTAAGAGTAGTTTAGCAAAGGGCAAAAAGAGAAAAGATATATTTTCTTAAAATCGACTCTAGCGATTTTGATTAAAATTCATATCAAGTCGTTAATTAAGAGTATAAATAAAATCGATATTTTAATTTTCATATGAAAATTACTTTTAGGGTACCTTACACATACGGAAATTTCCATGTCTCCTCAAATATTTGAGATGATAATTAACTTATCATTGCAAAATTGTATTACTATTAAAAATAAAAAACTTTTATATGAAATATATTTTTATAGAACCAATTGTTTCTTAGATAGTGGCAAATGTATTAATACAATTTTGTGAGCTTTAGTTGTAAAGAGATACTACGCAATAATTATTCTCTAATGCCATAGAGTAAGTAAAATTAATATTAGCAAGTCTCTCAAAAAGTGTATGTTCTTTTTCCTTTGACCTCGCAGGGGAAATGTTTGGACAGCAATTATCTATCCTTATCATTTTAGACTCAATAGTCAATATTTACCAATGTTATTGGTCAAAATCTATAAATGAGGAATTTAATAGCAATGCGATAACCATAAGATGATACAACCCTTAGTAGAATGTAGAAAATTTTAACCGGAAGTCAAAATCTTAATATGAAGTGTTGATTCTTGGGGATCCAATATCGATATTTTTTATTGGTCCAAATATACAAATAAGGACTTTAATTCTCACAAAATAAAATTATAAAATTTAAAACTGGGAGTAAAAAAGGTTTTACAGAAGTAGAATGCATTTTTTCCTCGGGTTTGTTAATGTATAATTATTATTTTGTTTCACATATATTACGAGTTTTGAGTAAATATCTTCATTTTTAAACAGTGAAGTGAGAAAGTCCTTGAGGAGTCCCGTACCATTTATTTTAATTTATGCATTAGGATTGATATCGCTGGTCATAAACAGTTTTGACGTTAGGGTTTATCCACATACGTGTGACTGCAACTCTGTACGACTTCCACCATTTCCCTTCGTAAGAATATATTTTATAAATCAAAAGGTAAATAGTCCACTACAACCTGGGTGTTGGGCTGTCAGGGTTCAGCAGGAGGTTTTAAGGGGGTGGGCGGTTCCTAACTTGTCAACATGATGGGTCCTCTCCATGGGGAAGTGGGATTTAAGCTGTATATGCTTTTACCCCACTCTGTATTATAATCACCCTCTTATTTTATGACAGGAGAACAGTAGGTATAATGATATTCTCACTTTCTCTATACTGTTGTGTAATTATTTATTAAAACCCTTTTAATTAATTTAAGTTTGGTATAAATGTGTATTTAACAACTCTCAAATCTGTTATTTAAAGATATTTTCTGGGTTTTCTAAACATTTCACTGTCCCTGTATTACTATAACAATTTTGGCCACGGTCCATGCTAGGTGATGCACCTAGCCCCAGTCTATTTTAGAATGTTTTCTCTTAGGACGTGTCACTGTGAATTTATTTTTATTTTACACAAAATAAAGTCTGTATTTATTTTAATACTACTGTCTAGACTTTAAAGTGTCTTGTTTACGAGGGTGATATTATAAAATGTTTAAAAATATAAACGAGTGCATGACATAGTTGTCATAGTGAAATAAAACATTTTATTTGTCTTTAAGACTTTGAAATATTAAAAATGTTGTCATACAAACACTAACAAATCATCCATTATTAATCTAAAGAACTACAACACTGTCCCTCCAGGGGCACAACAAAGTGACCCCATGGGTATACCATGGATAGTGAATTAAACTCACAACCTGTGGTGTACCCACAGTCCTGAAGGTGGTATGTTCTCACTAAGCATGTTGGCAAGACAACCTTATTAATTAAAATGTGTTCAATAGCAAAATGTTTAAAAGCTGTATTATAGTTTGACTGGTATATTTTCCAGGTTCTTACGACGCCTGGAGCAGAGTTTGAAACAACGGGAGTGTGTGGCAGGTGACAGTCAGTCGGACAGCTGTGCTGACGATGATGATGACGATGACAGCTTACCTGTGTGGTCTCCTCTGTTACCTCAAGTTCCCCAAGGAAGCAAGTCTAAGAGAGGCCTCATGTCAGAGCATCGTTGACTAGACATACTCGTGGATGTCTCACTGGAAGGTTCAACTCTAACTAGGCCTGTTCATCAATTACTTTACAATAGAGTGGTTTTATTTCCTCTCTGAACTGTCATTAGAGTAAAAAGTTTTGTTTTTTCAATATTATGGTATATTTTTGAAAGATGGGGGATATTTGCGACTTGATTGTATTCCTGTGTTTTATTGGTTCATATTGATTGATATTCGATTGAGGGTGTTAACAGTAAACTTGTTTTAAAAATGTAAATGTGAGTTTATAGGGCCTAGTTATGTAAATTGCAAGAAAAACTATCTCCTTCATACACAGTTGTAGTGAGGTTGTTAGTAAACCTGTAGGCCTAGGGAAAACTAGAACTGATATGTAATTTTGCACAATCATTTGCTACTGATTAGAAAGTTTACCATGGAAATTATTATTATTATTATTATGTTGTTATCATAATTTTATATTATCTCTGAATAACATTATCATCAAAGTAAGTTACCTGGATGATTTAATGTTCACTATCCCAGGATTATATGTATTTACAGTTACATAATGATTCTAACCAATCTGCGTGGGAGCTTATGACTTCGCTTGTTTGATCTATCACTAAACGTTTTGTTTCTTGTTCAAGTGTCTTTAAACCACAAAAACCTAGCATTTAATAACTACTTCCAAAAATGACACAAAAAAAATATATTTACTTAACATAAACTTTTTTCTATATGAGCTTAATATCATACCCACTTAAATGTACATCCTGATCATATACTGTAGTTATTCATAAAATTGTTGAGTTTTGACACAATCATAATTGTGTATATTATTTGGAGGGGTGACGGGGAGAAGCTGGAGGAGGGGTGGGTGTGTTGGCAGTGATGTTTGAGGGTTGATGATGAATGTTGAAAAAACAAATATTTTAAGCATTGGTAGAGACAAAAATCAAGAGTTGGTTGTAATCATCAATGAGATACCCATAAGAAATTTAGCTGAAGATAAGTATCTGGGCAGTGTTTTTGCAAATGAAGATGTAAATAGACAGAATGTAATGGGGAGACTAATGAAGTAAAGTCAAAATGTGAACTTGCTGTATCAAATTCTAAAAGCTAAGCATGTGCCAAGGGAAGCCATGATTGTTTTAACCGTGTATTGGTACCATTATTGATTTGAGGAGCCAAAACATGTGCATTGTGCACGACAACATTAGGTAGAAGTAGGATCAGGCAGTGGGCATGGCAACGGTAGATATAGTCTAGGGGCCGGCCCATGTCCTGTTGGAAAGTTTGCATTTTCAGATATCATTAAAGATGTGTCTAGTGGTGTTTTTCATCTTGGGTATATGAACTGAATGTCGTCAGTTTTTTTAAAGGCCGCCAAATATGGTACATGGTTTTAAACATATAGCAGAACTTAATTCGTAATATAACCAAGTTTGGTATCAAATGAAAGCTCTTATTCATGGCAGTGCAACTTATCACATTTTATTTACATTATGTTCGCATACATTTGGATAAAATGCAAAATATTTTTTGTGCACAAGTATTTTATTTATTATGTATATTGCGGCAGTTTGCTGTACACTTGCAAAATCTTGAACATGAAATTTCTTTTTTTCAACATAGACAGACAGTGTTTCTGAAACATTTTTTTCAAGTGCAGGGATATGAAAAATTATCAGGAATATTTTCACTAGTGACGTTGGGCTGCAGTTTACCATCTTCCTCTTTATATCCATACAATGTTGGTAGAAGGGTGGGTGCATCAACAAATATATGGTACCACCTGTAACATTACAAAATACCTCCTTTGCTGTGTAATCTTATACTGATAGAAGGTGGCGTAAGCTTCTCTAGATTGAGCCTTTTCATTTGATGATACTGGTATACTCGAAGTTTGTTTCTCGAAGTGAAATTTGATGAAAGAATTCCAAGAAGAAACTCTTCTGCATCATCCATAATTGTTTCACTGAGGTCTGTTTTACCAAATATTTGTAGTAGATGTGGTGATAGTTTACCATGCTTTAAAGTTGTAAGCTTTATCCCAAATGTTCTAGTCGTGTCATATCCAGTGATGGAATATAAGGCTGGTAGAATTTCAATTAAGCTGTGCTTCACGACTTCCACAAGTTTATGAATCGGCACTGCACGTGATGTAATACCCTTTCCATAGAGAACATATATCTCGGACAATCCCTCCTTTTTAAAAGTTTTAAAGAAATGATACACTGCGGTTACAAAGACATCAGTGTCCGAGGATGCTATTACAATGCGCTCTACATTTCTAGCAATGGCATGATGTACATGAAGAAGTAGCCACTCATCACCCTGATGAAATGTCTTATTTCGTGCAATTTTCAATATGTATGCTGGTCTGTCCATCCTCACCAAGTCCGTCAATATAAATAGCTTACCACTGAAATCATTGGATTCTATCAGGTATTGAGTGAAGAACTGCTCTAGCTAATATGTATTACTTAAAGATGACCAGAACACATGCATATCCTTTGGAAGAGGGTTTCCACCCCATCAATGTTCATGTTAAATGGATGGGTGGTTCTTCTTCTTTGTCGTTCAACTGATTTAACACCATCTTCTTTGTATACATCAAAGATTATGTCAATCCTAGAAGAGTTTAGTGCAATCACTTTTATTTTCTGAATGATAATCTTTGCAAAGTCCTCAAAAGTCTTCAAAGAATTAGACGTAGCTGCTTGAGTTTTTTATGCAATTAACATAAAATCAAACAAGGTTGTGGTGATGTGAGATCTAGGAAGGGCCATTTTGAAAGTTGATACTTCAAGATCTTTCTCTAGTTATTGTACCAAACTTGCCATATCAGATTTTTTCTTCTTCTTTTTAGAAATCCATCTTTTGTTAAAAAGAACTAAGTGACACGAGTTCATAGCACAGCAACTGATCAATGAAGTATTCTCTTTCTCGTGCAACATCAATTAAATATAGGGTATCAGAAGTCTTATTTTGGGCGTGGATTTTCTTCATGTGTTGCTGAGAATTGGACATCTTCATCTTAGCTACTTTATCGCAGAGCTTCTTGGACTTATCAACGTATCACTCTTGCCTGAATAGCTTGTATGCTGTTTCTCCCATTCTGTAACAAGTAAACTTGAAGTTCTCCTCATGCTTAAACTTAATGCAATGTTAAAATATTTGTATTATAAATAGACCTACATATTTGCAATGACAAGTAATTTCATATCTCAAATGGTTTTGGTGGCGGAAAAGAAAGAAAAAGCTAAAATAATTTGGAATAGAAAAGTCGGATCACCTCGTTATTAAAGAAGGTCAAGTAGTTTTGGTTAAAATGTTCTAGGAGAAACTGAAACATATATACCAGGGAAAATAATAAGGATCATAAGTCCTGTTACCTATCTATCTAGGGTGGAAACTAAGATGAGGTTTGTGCATGTGGATCACTTGCGTAATTCAATGTTAGAGAGTGGGACGGAAGCCCTAATAGTACAAAATCCAGGAGCTAACGACCCTATGAAAGTGCTTTTGCCTTTGGAAGACGATAATTCACAACAAGAAATGTCTCCTGGACAAACAGATGAGCCGTCTCCAGAGAAACCACCTATTAATTTCCCCAGTGTATCGGAATCGCCTCGATCGTGGACCCTTCTGGCTCTGAGGTGAGCTCCTCGGGTAAGGAAGCAGCCCCCGAGGAAGCTGGATCTGTAATGATCCACAACCACCCCTCTCTTCCCTAGGACTGAGAGTGAGATAGGGAAGAGTTTGTAAATTAGATTAGGTAGGTTAAGTGACACTGTGAATAATGATATGAATTGTTAGGAGAGCCAAGGTCATTCTTTTAAGAGGAAAGGTGTGGTATTTGATTGTAAGAAGAAGGAAAAGAAACCTGGTGTCTACTGGCAGAGGTTGGCAATCTGACGCAACTGGAAAGACAGAGAGAAGAGAAAGGAGGAAACTTGTTACTTGTATGGCCGAGCTCGTGGGGGTAAGTTTTTCTGTAGCAAGAGCAATATCCCTTTATAAATGTTGGATCCTGTAGGAGAGATAAAGCAATGGCTAAAAACCCTTAAAGTAATTTTTCTGAAAAAATTAGAGTAGCCATTTTGTTTATAATATTGATCAATGCTTAGAAATAAAATATAATCAAAATCGTTAGAGCCGATTTTGAGAAAATAGATTTTTTTCTCTTTTTGCCCTTCAGTAAACTACCCTTAATTTTAGGGTTAGCTACTCAATTATAAAAATTCCTCGGAAAACCCCTAGATACCAAGTTTTAGCTCAATCAGTAAAATAGTTTAGTCTCTAGTCCGAGGTACAGACAACGGAAATTTAAAAACCGCTTTTTTTGGATTTGGGGGAGTGGGGGGTCATGAAAGGTTAAAATTTATCAAAATCTCGAGTTTGATTTTTTTGACGATCACAATACTCTCTCTCCAAAGCGTAAAGAGAAAGTAAAAATAGATTCTTTGGCTAAAAGTCGTTTGGTCTTAGGAGTTAGAATATGGTGTTATCTCATCTGGTATGTATGAATGTTTGTACATGTTTCATATAAATCTATAATTCTTCACATTTTAAAGTTCTAATTATTTGAAATTTTACAATTTTCTTTGAGGAAAGATAGTGTCAATGACTTGGCAGTGTTTTTTTAGGTGCTGCGTTGGTGTAAAACACATCACTTCAAAAGGACTTAAATATGTTTATCCTAATATTTGTGTTGCTCTTAGCGTTTTATTAACAATATAGTAGTAGCTGTAGTATCAGCAGAGAGGTCTTTTTCAATACTAAGGCTCATAAAAACCAAACTTAAGATAGACAATTACTCAAGAAGACTAACAACTCTTTCAATTATATCAATCAAACGTGAACTTTTATCAAAGCCTGGATACTTAATCATAAATGATTTCCATACTTATCAAAAGCAGAAAAGTTTCTTTATAACTAACCATCTCAACTTTTCAAAAATAAACTAAAATTAGGTAGATACATAATTTTTTCATACATTCATATATTTACTATGTTTTTGTAATTTCAATATATACTTATTTCAGCATTCTTTTGAATGGTTTTTTTTTTGTGATAAAAAATAAACTGAATTTTTCTGTAATTCTAGAAAGTTTTCTTAATTTCAATTTTTTTTCCAAAAGATAATTGTAAAAATCCTCAAATCTTTTATTATTTTCACATCACTTTAGTGTCAATCTTTAACTATTATTATTCTCTTAGTCTCAGCAAATATATACTCAAATTTTAATTAGTTAGCATTTTTTTAGGTTATGTTATGGGAAGTCCTGTAAATGACCCGCATACACCTTGCATACCCTAGAAGACAATGTGAGAAGCTATATGAGATATTTTTAGTGTAGCTATGAGTAGCAATTTAAATAATATCTATGTTTATGAGAGAATTTTAATTGAGAGAGTGCGTGAAAAAAGTGATCGACAAGATTTGGGTTGTGCAATGTGGTTTACACCGGGCTGCATTGAAACAAGTGATTGAGAATATGGCATTTAGGAAGAAAGTGTATTGTGTATTTGTTAACCTGGAGGAAGCGTACAATCGGGGAATAGGAGTATGTTATGTATGTCCTTAAGATATGGTGTGGATACATGGCTAGTAAATGCAATTATGGCAGTTTATGATGGAAGTAAAGAGTGCTGTAGTAATTTTCCCCCTCTCAACGTTATTCTCTTTAATTTATTTGTGGTTTAATTTGGGCGCCATTGTAGTTTACTAAGCTACAGAAAATTTATATTTTACTAGCTCAGTCAAGGTGATGAGTAATCTAAACTCCCAGGACCACTGGGTGACTTCAAGGATACTGTTTTTCTAAAGGATTATCATTGAGTGAATCATACTTTATCAAAACTAAACTTTTTACTTAGAGAATAGTCAAAATATACAAAATGTAACAGATTGAAGTTATTAAAATTTCTTTATTAAATCAAATAAAAAAATACATCAATCTTATTATTTTAATGATCAGTAAATTATTTATAAAAACCCTACCTGTGTGGATCCACGTTAATATTACAATTCTAACCATAGAAATATTGAGTGTTTATAATTAAATAATGTGATAGCAAGATGTAAACAGGTTGCAGGTTCAAATATTTATCATTTTAATATAAGTTTTAAAATTAATTGGTCTGATAGAAGTAAGTTCGATTTTGGTTATTTCTTCTAAAATGTCACTATAAAAAATAGTAAAATCTCGATGCTAAACTACCATGAAGCATTCAGTTGAAAAAATGTATAAAGATTGATGTTTGACCTATACCCAAATGGCCAATGTAGTATCAGTTCAAACTCATCTAGGTCTACTTTCCATTCAGTAGGTATTCTGGTAATTCTGTAGCACTTTCTTCAAATTATTATTCCAACCAGGCCAAAGAGTTCTAGTTCTCCTTCAGAAATAATCTTCTGTGATTTTTTTTTGTAGGATATTTCTTTATTTTATATCTTGATTTTTAAGTATTAAAATATCTGTTTTTCATTTCTGGTTGAACAACAATCGATTCTTCTTCTTTTTTTTTCTTTTTTTTCTTTGTTTATATGCCAAAACATTATACGAAATAGCAAATAATTTTTACTAAGTCAAGAAGGATGAAAGTATTTTTATCAGCACACAATAACATATGTAAATAAAGATAGTGGTATAGAAGAAATAAATGGAGAATTAAAAGAAACAGGGAGTTATGGAAATATCCAGAATATATTATAATAAATAGAAAAGGAAATGATTTGTAAGTGAGAATTATTCTACAGTGTTATATTTGAAATTATCGTGAGATATCCTAGGTTCAAGACTTTTCTTTGTTATAGTGCATTAGGAGGGATGGATCTTTAAGCGAAAGTTTTGACATTGAACAAGGTGTTAGACCTGGTTGTGTTATGTCTCCATGGTTGTTTAATGTATTCATGATAAGTGTATGAGAGATGCTTGTGAGGATGTGGTTTGTGTCTAAATAGACAATGTAAATGTGAGAGTGGCTGAGAAAGTGATTTGTAGAATGGATCTTTGTATAAATGTCTCAAAAACTAAGGTGATAGGCCATGCAAGATCTGGCTAATGTTGTATAAGAGTGTGTGAAAAAAAGAAACGTTAAAGAGTTTTAAGAATAAAAGAGCAAGTATGAGTCGGTGTATGAATGTTGTTGAAGCGAAGGAAGTATGCAAGGATAGAAAAGTGTGGAAAAAGTTGGTGAGGATGGATTAAATACAATGTTGTTGTTTTTTTTTAGATGTATACAGTTTCTTTACAACCCTGTAAAGAAACAGCGTGATTATGTGTGTATGTAGATATTTAAATGATTTATTTGGTGTTTATAGTAATAATAATTTAAAAATAATCATAAATATATTTTAAATATATTTTAAATCCATACATTACTCTTGGGTGCATCTATAAAATTATAAAATGTTATTAAAAGCTTAAAACATTAATTTATTCCAAAGGCTAGAACTATTTTGATAACATTATTTTTTAATCAGCTAATTATTATAACAGACATTAAAGTATGTAGGCATGTCATCATCATCAACTGTTTTCAGCCTATAGCTTGGTCAGTTTAGTAAAATGCCTCCATCTTCCTCTGTCCTTCCACCATTCTTGCTCTTTCATTTCTTACATTCTTCTTCTCTCACTTGCATACTTACTGTTATCGGCTCCTCCCATCTCTTTCTCGGCCTTCCTTGCAATATTTTCCTACATTCTTAGTTTCAATTATTCATTCTTTTTGGTATTATCTTCTTTTCCACCCTCATTACATGCCCATACCATCTCAGTCCTGTTCTTTTACTATCTTATGTACTCCAATATCTGAAAGGGGTGGGGAGGGATCGCGATGGCACCGTTACAATAGTTAACGTTTAATACTACTGTAAGTACTGGATTCAATACTTTCATATATATAACTATATATACTCATAGTCAGTTATAATGTATTATCATTATTTAGCACTGCGTCTTACTACCTGTTCGGGTTATACGCTTAAGTACTAATTACACTAATGGATTAGGAATTGGGAAGTTTGAATTTAGAGGAAGTGAACCTGCATTTGCGTGGAGGGAGAGTGGAAAGCCATTTAGGAAAAAATGACCAAGATTCGAACCTCGATCTCCCCGTCCTCGATGGTCTGTCTCAACATGACTGGCGCGTTAGCCAACTACGCCACCGAGGCAGGTAGTTATAATGTAGTTTAAAGCTTTATATTTGCTCTTTATGTTAATTTGACCTTGCTGGGTTTTTTTTTTTTTAATTTGGACCTACCATAATTCTACTCTCAGTGAAATGTCAAACTGAAACTTTTTACTCGAGTTTATAATGTAGTACTTTACTGTGTACAAAATTTAAACTTTTATCCGGTTCCTCTTAGAGATATTTTCCCCTAAATTTTACAAACCATTTGAAAAATAGCATGTTTGCAGGGTCTTGTAATAATAAGTAAAGTACCAGGGCTCAATTATTTTTTTCAGTACCATTAAGTATCAAATTTGGCATGAAATTTCAGGCATAAGGAAACAAGTTGGCCAAATGATGTACTTAACAAAATTAACTGAAATATGGAGCTTTACGCAAAACTATAGATATGCAAAAAATGGCTGCCATTTTTGAGTTAATATAAAAGTAAAATAATCTTGGTTTTAAGCTATCAGCTCCAGTTAATCTGTATGGAGGAGAGTGATCTTGTATTGTGAAAGGCAAGCCAGATTGGCCCTGAGAGCTGCTCAAAGAGATGTAGAGACAATTCAGGGTGATTGTATAAGTAAGAACTGTTAAGTTATTTTATATTTTTCTTAAAATTCAATAAGTTCTTGTATTTTTGGGCAGAGTATTGGGTTAAATAATGTTTGAAACAAACTTCAATAACGTTATGTTGTTTACATTCCTAACCATTTTGTTGTTTTATGTTGGATATTTTTACTAAAACCAGTTATAAAAACATTTTACTCTAATTATTTGTTGAAATAAGGAGGGATAATTGAAAGCTATAATTTACCCTACGTGCTCTAGGAGGCAAGATTTTAATCTCAAGAGTAAGAACCATTGATATTTTCTTACAAATGGGAGCTGTTTATTTTCCAACTTTTCTAGGTCATACACCATGCTTGTATCTGTGTAAATAGTTAAGTCCAAGAAGAGATTTTTTTATGTCGTGACTAATATTTGTAAAATAATATTAGGCCTTTTTTTTTTGTATACTATTTGCAAATTGTGCATTTGATTTCTGTTTAGTGGAGTGGGTTTGAATCTTGGTTCCTAGAGTGTAAGTTCCGCCACGGTTTCTTCCCATTTCCTGTGATGACCACTGTT
Organism: Timema podura; assembly: GCA_033556935.1. Lineage (NCBI taxonomy): Eukaryota > Metazoa > Arthropoda > Insecta > Phasmatodea > Timematidae > Timema > Timema podura. The sequence continues at coordinate 59,423,787 of JAVRXN010000004.1, forward strand.
TGTACATTTCTTACAAGCTACCCTCCTTGACCTTATACTTTGGGATAAACATAGTAGGAGGGTGCTACAAACTCTTCTGCCTCAAAATACTATTTTTCTAAACTATTGTAATTTCTCTCAGTTACACAATCAAATCATTCCACCATATTGATATTGTAATTCCATTAATTATGAGGGCTCAGTTGCTTCTTGTTGCCACCTAATAATAATAAAAAACAGTTCAACAAAAATATACTGCATATGTCAAAAATATACTTATTTTTTTAGTTTTTAACCAAAATAAATTAACCGTTTAGCCACTATAAAGAAAATTGTATATTAAAACAATAATATTTCAACACGTCCCACTTTTTCTGGACTGTAAAAATTTATTATAGTGAGGAAAAAAATCACTTGTGAATATGTGGGAATAATGAAATAGTTCAGTCAGGAGGTACAGTTTTTAAAAAGTTATTTTTGTTGAAAATGATCCAATGGCTTAATTAAGCTACAGGAAGACCTATCAAGAAACTTGTAGAGCATTATGAAAATAACTATCCAAATGAGAATTAATGGAGAAATAGCCATAATGATTCTAAAAATACTTAATATAATACATGTATTTCTTTGAGAACAGAGTTTTTAGGAATCAAGTAAAAGTGTTCATTAATATTACTGTCTAAACAAAAACGATACTACCAAGGCAGTGATAGAAAATAGAGTCCTAGTAATTTTGTTTAAAACTTTAATTTCTCAAAGTTTTTTTTTAACTAACATGAATATACTTTCCCCCACTATAATGGATCTTGCTGCAACTTATAAGATGAGTTACAATGTCTTTGTTTATCCGTTAGCTCAAGATGAGGACTGAGGAAGTTGATGAATATTCACCGTTAGCATGTTCTTCCCAAGTTACTTATGTTAGCCCTTTAAATTTATGAACCAGTAAATTATAAACTACAAATTAATTTAACTAACACCAGCAGTTAAATTATTTGTGTATGTGCTTATCAATGGAGACATGTACAAATTAGTAGCGTTTCTATGTCCACCGAACCCAAAACTGTGTAAAGAATCGTCAAGTGCTATGAAAAGCTCACAGGGGTCAAATGCTAGGCTATAGACTGGACTACTTCTATGACCTCGCACAAAGTACATCTGCACCCCACGTCGTGTGACTCTCTTGTCCCACAGTTGTGTTCTGCAGTGGTGCGATGTGCCGCACATTATAGTGTTCCCGCCATCTGTCTGCAAGCAATACAGCACCGAGTCATGGGGGTCTTCCCATGATAACACAATGCTACCAACCCTGGAAACACAAGCAATACAATCTATATAATGAAAAACTTTTTTTGTTCCATAATTTCACCCATTTTATTGAGGAAATTAGTATAACCATAATCACATCAAAGTAAGACAACAAGCAACAACTATTAAAAGATCGTGGAAGGGTTCTAAACACTCCAGTTTTCTCACCTTGGGTAAGATCTATTGGTACCATGGTTATTGCAGAAAAAAATTGGTTTGACTGTTCTGTGCGCTTCTCAGTGAAAAAAAAAATTCGTTTGAAAATTGAAAAAAATGCAAATTTCATCGATCAACTTTGACCCTCAGTAAGATTTCAAAAATACATAAGAAAATTAAATTTATAAAACGAAAAAAAATCAGAATTTTCTTCTCAATACAATGATTTTTGAATTTTTGAATTTTCCCAATTTGGAAAAAAAGTTATCGCACTTTGAGTGAATGCTTTCTGTCAACAAAATTGAGGTGTTCTGAGCACTATCTAGGGACCTCCCCCCCAAATGGTGAGGGTTTTTAAAAAACCAAAATTGGTTTTGAACTCTTTAATCATGTATAAGCAACTGCACAAAAAATAAATAAAATTAAAAAAAATTGTGTGGCAACCAATTTCATATAAATTTGTTGAAATAGTATGGAATGACAGCAGAGTGTGCGGTCCATCTCATGACATATCGAGTGACCCAGACTGACCGAGTGTCCCACAGACGTATATAAGTGTCGTAGCCTGCTGTCAGCAGAGTGTGCGGTCCATCCCATGACATATCAAGTGACCCAGACTGACCGAGTGTCCCACAGACGTATATAAGTGTCGTAGCCTGCTGCCCGCAAAGTGTGCGGTCCATCCCATGACATATCAAGTGACCCAGACTGACCGAGTGTCCCACAGACGTATATAAAGTGTTTGTAGCCTGCTGACAGCAAAGTGTGCGGTCCATCCCATGACATATCAAGTGACCCAGACTGACCGAGTGTCCCACAGACGTATATAAGTGTCGTAGCCTGCTGTCAGCAGAGTGTGCGGTTCATCCCATGACATATCAAGTGACCCAGACTGACCGAGTGTCCACAGACTATATAAGTGTCGAGCCTGCTGTCAGCAAGTGTGCGGTCCATCCCATGACATATCAAGTGTCCCTGCTCCAAACTGAGTACTCCTTGTAGGTTGCCAGCATACTCCCACACTGCATGTCAAAGAGGTGCAGTGGAGCTACCCCATAGTGTCCAGATGTCCCGATGGAACAAACACTCCCACAAGGGGAAAGACTGAGGCACAGCACTCTGTCCCCCAAGTTTATCTCAGCACTTGGCTGACATGTCACTTTGTTGATCAGAGAGGAAAACTGCCAAACCTGTACAGACAAACCACATCACCAACAGATCATAGTTATGGATCTATCAAACCATGTTCCTAAAACTGCAACAAATTTATTCACAATGAACATATTATGTTAAACCTCAAATAAGTTTTGTAACAGGAATTAAATAAGTAATAAAAATGTATAGCCAAGGGAACATTTCATCCAAACAATTAATGTTATTAAAGATTAATTTCAAACATATTTAAAAAAATTGTCAATCCAGATTAGTATATGATACTCTTTATTTAATGGCATTGAAATTTATAAATCCGATTCATTGCGATATCACAAAGATCAAAACTTTTTTAATTCTCAAAATGGAATCATTTTGATTGCTTTTCAAATGTTTTACTCATATATAACAATATTCCAAACATTTCAGTTTTGTCAACATCCCTTTTTCTTGATGAATGAGTTGAAATGGCCCTTAATTCATACAGAGACTATTAATTAATTATTCATAAGATAAACAATATAACATAAAATAAACAAAGTTTGGGTTGAGCGGTCAATGTAATATTTGTACTAATATCACATGTTAAAGGTGGGATGGAAGGGGACACGATCAAAGAACGGTTTTTTCACTTTTAATGGCAAAACATTTTATTGGCTAAAATAAATAAAATATTACCCCAGTACAAATAAAGAGTTTATTTTCTTCACATGTTGATATCATTAGTTCCTGAATATCTGTCATGAGCACGGTGGCATTATCCAACATACTTTTTAAATTAAGACAAAAAAATGTAATTATATTCCAGAAATCCCTTGACAGATATTTTAAAAAAAATTGAGGTCACCATTTGAAGAAAATTAAATTCTATGTTAACACTGGATCAACATTTTAGCCAAAACACTGGGTTTTTCCTGTGTCCCCTTCGATCCCACCTTAACTGAAATAATTACCATTCTTTGTCTATCGCTGTTAACTACATCCTAGAAAAGGATGTTGTCTATTTCAATGAAACCTTAACAACCTCTTAGTGCAGGAGGTTGTCTATCTCTATGAAACCTTAACAACCTCCTAGAGCAGGATGTTGTCTATCTCTGTTTACAACCTCCTAGAAAAGGATGTTGTTTATCTCTATGAAACCTTAACAACCTCTTAGTGCAGGAGGTTGTCTATCTCTATGAAACCTTAACAACCTCCTAGAGCAGAATGTTGTCTATCTCTATGAAACCTTAACAACCTCCTAGAGCAGGATGTTGTCTATCTCTATGAAACCTTAACAACCTCCTAGAGCAGGATATTCTCTATATCTGTTAAAACCTCCTAGAGCAGGATGTTATATCTCTGTTAACAACCTCCTAGTGCAGGATGTTGTCTATCTCTATGAAACCTTAACCACCATCAAGCCTGAAGAAGAAACCATGAATAATTTATTGTCTGTTGTTAAGAAACAAGTTTAGTGAACAGTTTGTTAGAAAATCATGTGATTTGTGTGGCTATAATCACCAAACCAGTCATGTACTGCTATTAATATGCTGTGTGATTGATGCCGAGTTATGAATCATTTTGATAAAAATAGTTTTTCTAATTAGTGCAGAGTTTCATGAATAATGATGTAGATCTTGCAGTGAATGCCGATAATAATAGTGGTAACCAGCCTTCAAATGTTGGTGATGGTGAATATTTTTGTCAATAATAAGGTATATATGGTTTCTCTTCGTCCCTTGTTTCTTGTTATTCAGATATTGGTTCTCTTTCATTTATTAATTATGTAAATACTAATCGCCCTTGATGTGTATCATTGCTAATTAACTGCACACCTGTAATTCCCAAAATGGACATAAGGACAGACGTCAACATTATTCCTGTAAGGTCATTACAGTCCATTGGACTCAATTATGGTTCTAAGTGCTCCTAATGCTCATAATGAAGGGTTTGGGGGTTTTGCGATAGAACCTGTTGGTGAAATTTGCCTTTCAGCTGTCTATGAAGACAAAACACATAGCTTGGTGTATACCATTGTAAATTCAGTTAAGAGTGTACCCTATTTAGCCTTTCATCTTGTGCGAGTCTTAATCTTATTATAAACATTTTGTTGGGACCCTTAATGCTCAAATAAAATACAATTTCCTAAACATTTGGGCAGCAAACAAATATGTTTTTACTGGTCTCAGATGTTTCCTAGAAATTCTGGAATTGATAAAAAAGGTTGTGCCTAAAATTAGCCCGGCTCGGAGGAGTAAGTTTAAAGTACATTTTGATGATCTTGAACAGCGTGGCATTATAGAATGTTGTGAGGCTGGTGAGTGGAAACAATCCGGTAGTTGTTGAAAAACCTAAAAGAGGGGCCTTAAGACTGCGTGTGTGCATTGATCCTGTATATTTGATTTTAAGGATAGGTTTTAACAATTTAAATTGGGTAGAAATCAGTTACTCTCTGTACATTGGGTGTTATATCGGTTTTTATACAACCCATTTGGGCTAAGTGTGCTTCCTGAGTACTTCCAAAAAATTACTCAAAAAACTTTGGAAGAGTTTTGGGAGTATATGTGTATTTTATTCGTTCACTTGGTGTCAATAAAACCTAACTTAAATACTTTAATCATACATAACAGTCCTCCGTTCCTGGACAAACACAAAACGTTGATTTTTAAGCTATATGGTCATAGTTAATAGAAAATATATATGCATCCAGTTAGTTATTTTAGATTTTCACTATTTACCTACACGTTTAATATCAACAAATTTACCCAGCCTACCACAGCCTCACAACTCCGGGGTCCTGCTGGCATCTCTGTGTATCCCTTTGGCTCCTGAGAAGAAGGGTGGGACTGGAGAGGATGTAATGAGAAGAGTACAGCAGAGAGAGTTGTTCTACAGGTGTGTAAGATAGCTGCTATGGAGAGTTGTTCTATAGGTGTGTAAGAGACTTGCTATGGAGAGTTGTTCTATAGGTGTGTAAGATAGCTGCTATGGAGAGTTGTTCTATAGGTGTGTAAGAGACTTGCTATGGAGAGTTGTTCTATAGGTGTGTAAGAGACTTGCTATGGAGAGTTGTTCTAAAGGTGTGTAATAGACCTGCTATGGAGAGTTGTTCTATAGGTGTGTAAGATAGCTGCTATGGAGAGTTGTTCTATAGGTGTGTAAGAGACTTGCTATGGAGAGTTGTTCTATGGGTGTGTAAGAGACTTGCTATGGAGAGTTGTTCTATAGGTGTGTAATAGACCTGCTATGGAGAGTTGTTCTATAGGTGTGTAAGATAGCTGCTATGGAGAGTTGTTCTATAGGTGTGTAATAGACCTGCTATGGAGAGTTGTTCTATAGGTGTGTAAGAGACTTGCTATGGAGAGTTGTTCTATAGGTGTGTAAGAGACTTGCTATGGAGAGTTGTTCTACAGGTGTGTAAGATATCTGCTATGGAGAGTTGTTCTATAGGTGTGTAAGATAGCTGCTATGGAGAGTTTGTTCTATAGGTGTGTAAGATAGCTGCTATGGAGAGTTGTTCTATAGGTGTGTAAGACTTGCTATGGAGAGTTGTTCTACAGGTGTGTAAGATATCTGCTATGGAGAGTTGTTCTATAGGTGTGTAAGTTAGCTGCTATGGAGAGTTGTTCTATAGGTGTGTAAGATAGCTGCTATGGAGAGTTGTTCTATAGGTGTGTAAGAGACTTGCTATGGAGAGTTGTTCTACAGGTGTGTAAGATATCTGCTATGGAGAGTTGTTCTATAGGTGTGTAAGATAGCTGCTATGGAGAGTTGTTCTATAGGTGTGTAAGATAGCTGCTATGGAGAGTTGTTCTATAGGTGTGTAAGATAGCTGCTATGGAGAGTTGTTCTATAGGTGTGTAAGAGACTTGCTATGGAGAGTTGTTCTATAGGTGTGTAAGAGACTTGCTATGGAGAGTTGTTCTATAGGTGTGTAATAGACCTGCTATGGAGAGTTGTTCTATAGGTGTGTAAGATAGCTGCTATGGAGAGTTGTTCTATAGGTGTGTAAGAGACTTGCTATGGATAGTTGTTCTATAGGTGTGTAAGAGACTTGCTATGGAGAGTTGTTCTATAGGTGTGTAAGATATCTGCTATGGAGAGTTGTTCTATAGGTGTGTAAGATAGCTGCTATGGAGAGTTGTTCTATAGGTGTGTAAGATAGCTGCTATGGAGAGTTGTTCTATAGGTGTGTAAGAGACTTGCTATGGAGAGTTGTTCTATAGGTGTGTAAGATAGCTGCTATGGAGAGTTGTTCTATAGGTGTGTAAATAGACCTGCTATGGAGAGTTGTTCTATAGGTGTGTAAGATAGCTGCTATGGAGAGTTGTTCTATAGGTGTGTAAGAAACTTGCTATGGAGAGTTGTTCTACAGGTGTGTAAGATATCTGCTATGGAGAGTTGTTCTATAGGTGTATAAGATAGCTGCTATGGAGAGTTGTTCTATAGGTGTGTAAGATAGCTGCTATGGAGAGTTGTTCTATAGGTGTGTAAGAGACTTGCTATGGAGAGTTGTTCTATAGGTGTGTAAGATAGCTGCTATGGAGAATTGTTCTATAGGTGTGTAAGATAGCTGCTATGGAGAGTTGTTCTATAGGTGTGTAAGAGACTTGCTATGGAGAGTTGTTCTATAGGTGTGTAAGAGACTTGCTATGGAGAGTTGTTCTACAGGTGTGTAAGATATCTGCTATGGAGAGTTGTTCTATAGGTGTGTAAGATAGCTGCTATGAAGAGTTGTTCTATAGGTGTGTAAGATAGCTGCTATGGAGAGTTGTTCTATAGGTGTGTAAGAGACTTGCTATTGAGAGTTGTTCTACAGGTGTGTAAGATATCTGCTATGGAGAGTTGTTCTATAGGTGTGTAAGATAGCTGCTATGGAGAGTTGTTCTATAGGTGTGTAATAGACCTGCTATGGAGAGTTGTTCTATAGGTGTGTAAGAGACTTGCTATGGAGAGTTGTTCTACAGGTGTGTAAGATATCTGCTATGGAGAGTTGTTCTATAGGTGTGTAAGATAGCTGCTATGGAGAGTTGTTCTATAGGTGTGTAAGATAGCTGCTATGGAGAGTTGTTCTATAGGTGTGTAAGAGACTTGCTATGGAGAGTTGTTCTATAGGTGTGTAAGAGACTTGCTATGGAGAGTTGTTCTATAGGTGTGTAAGATAGCTGCTATGGAGAGTTGTTCTATAGGTGTGTAAGATAGCTGCTATGGAGAGTTGTTCTATAGGTGTGTAAGAGACTTGCTATGGAGAGTTGTTCTACAGGTGTGTAAGATATCTGCTATGGAGAGTTGTTCTATAGGTGTGTAATAGACCTGTTTTGGAGAGTTGTTCTATAGGTGTGTAAGATAGCTGCTATGGAGAGTTGTTCTATAGGTGTGTAAGAGACTTGCTATGGAGAGTTGTTCTACAGGTGTGTAAGATATCTGCTATGGAGAGTTGTTCTATAGGTGTGTAAGATAGCTGCTATGGAGAGTTGTTCTATAGGTGTGTAAGATAGCTGCTATGGAGAGTTGTTCTATAGGTGTGTAAGAGACTTGCTATGGAGAGTTGTTCTATAGGTGTGTAAGATAGCTGCTATGGAGAGTTGTTCTATAGGTGTGTAAGATAGCTGCTATGGAGAGTTGTTCTATAGGTGTGTAAGATAGCTGCTATGGAGAGTTGTTCTAAAGGTGTGTAATAGACCTGCTATGGAGAGTTGTTCTATAGGTGTGTAAGATAGCTGCTATGGAGAGTTGTTCTATAGGTGTGTAAGAGACTTGCTATGGAGAGTTGTTCTATAGGTGTGTAAGAGACTTTCTATGGAGAGTTGTTCTATAGGTGTGTAAGATAGCTGCTATGGAGAGTTGTTCTATAGGTGTGTAAGATAGCTGCTATGGAGAGTTGTTCTATAGGTGTGTAAGATAGCTGCTATGGAGAGTTGTTCTAAAGGTGTGTAATAGACCTGCTATGGAGAGTTGTTCTATAGGTGTGTAAGATAGCTGCTATGGAGAGTTGTTCTATAGGTGTGTAAGAGACTTGCTATGGAGAGTTGTTCTATAGGTGTGTAAGAGACTTGCTATGGAGAGTTGTTTCTATAGGTGTGTAATAGACCTGCTTTGGAGAGTTGTTCTATAGGTGTGTAAGATAGCTGCTATGGAGAGTTGTTCTATAGGTGTGTAAGATAGCTGCTATGGAGAGTTGTTCTATAGGTGTGTAATAGACCTGCTATGGAGAGTTGTTCTATAGGTGTGAAAGAGACTTGCTATGGAGAGTTGTTCTACAGGTGTGTAAGATATCTGCTATGGAGAGTTGTTCTATAGGTGTGTAAGATAGCTGCTATGGAGAGTTGTTCTATAGGTGTGTAAGATAGCTGCTATGGAGAGTTGTTCTATAGGTGTGTAAGAGACTTGCTATGGAGAGTTGTTCTACAGGTGTGTAAGATATCTGCTATGGAGAGTTGTTCTATAGGTGTGTAAGATAGCTGCTATGGAGAGTTGTTCTATAGGTGTGTAAGATAGCTGCTATGGAGAGTTGTTCTATAGGTGTGTAAGAGACTTGCTATGGAGAGTTGTTCTATAGGTGTGTAAGAGACTTGCTATGGAGAGTTGTTCTATAGGTGTGTAATAGACCTGCTATGGAGAGTTGTTCTATAGGTGTGTAAGATAGCTGCTATGGAGAGTTGTTCTATAGGTGTGTAAGAGACTTGCTATGGATAGTTGTTCTATAGTGTGTAAGAGACTTGCTATGGAGAGTTGTTCTATAGGTGTGTAAGAGACTTGCTATGGAGAGTTGTTCTATAGGTGTGTAAGATAGCTGCTATGGAGAGTTGTTCTATAGGTGTGTAAGATAGCTGCTATGGAGAGTTGTTCTATAGGTGTGTAAGAGACTTGCTATGGAGAGTTGTTCTACAGGTGTGTAAGATATCTGCTATGGAGAGTTGTTCTATAGGTGTGTAATAGACCTGTTTTGGAGAGTTGTTCTATAGGGGTGTAAGATAGCTGCTATGGAGAGTTGTTCTATAGGTGTGTAAGAGACTTGCTATGGAGAGTTGTTCTACAGGTGTGTAAGATATCTGCTATGGAGAGTTGTTCTATAGGTGTGTAAGATAGCTGCTATGGAGAGTTGTTCTATAGGTGTGTTAAGATAGCTGCTATGGAGAGTTGTTCTATAGGTGTGTAAGAGACTTGCTATGGAGAGTTGTTCTATAGGTGTGTAAGATAGCTGCTATGGAGAGTTGTTCTATAGGTGTGTAATAGACCTGCTATGGAGAGTTGTTCTATAGGTGTGTAAGATAGCTGCTATGGAGAGTTGTTCTATAGGTGTGTAAGAGACTTGCTATGGAGAGTTGTTCTACAGGTGTGTAAGATATTTGCTATGGAGAGTTGTTCTATAGGTGTGTAAGATAGCTGCTATGGAGAGTTGTTCTATAGGTGTGTAAGATAGCTGCTATGGAGAGTTGTTCTATAGGTGTGTAAGAGACTTGCTATGGAGAGTTGTTCTATAGGTGTGTAAGATAGCTGCTATGGAGAGTTGTTCTATAGGTGTGTAATAGACCTGCTATGGAGAGTTGTTCTATAGGTGTGTAAGATAGCTGCTATGGAGAGTTGTTCTATAGGTGTGTAAGAGACTTGCTATGGAGAGTTGTTCTACAGGTGTGTAAGATATTTGCTATGGAGAGTTGTTCTATAGGTGTGTAAGATAGCTGCTATGGAGAGTTGTTCTATAGGTGTGTAAGATAGCTGCTATGGAGAGTTGTTCTTTAGGTGTGTAAGAGACTTGCTATGGAGAGTTGTTCTATAGGTGTGTAAGAGACTTGCTATGGAGAGTTGTTCTATAGGTGTGTAATAGACCTGCTATGGAGAGTTGTTCTATAGGTGTGTAATAGACCTGCTATGGAGAGTTGTTCTATAGGTGTGTAAGATAGCTGCTATGGAGAGTTGTTCTATAGGTGTGTAATAGACCTGCTATGGAGAAGAGAAGTCCCTTTGAAGTGTAAGAAGTGTTGTACAGGGTGTAATTTGTACCTATCGTCAAACACGCAGTAGAAACATGTACATTGAATGTAAGAAAGACTAGAAAAGTGGAGGCCATTGAAATTAATTTTGTGGGGAGCATGTTAGCTACCAACGAGAAACAAGATTAGGAATTAAGTTATCTGGACAAGAGTAGGATACAGGGAGTACATGAGATAGTAGAGGAAGTAGAGGAAGCAAGATTTAGATGGGATCACAGGCGTTGTTAGTGGGGGGGGGGGGGCAGGGAAGGGAAGGATCCGCCCCCCCCCCCCCTCCCAATAATCTGCCCAAATAGGAAACTTACTTTTAATAAAATATTGAATTTGTGAAAAAGTGGTTCTCACAGTGGGGATGTAAAGAAGTCAATTTCAATGTTAAAAATGCTAGTACAACATATTTTTGTTAATGATAGTATATATTTTGCAGCCCAACTTCTTAGTAATAATGAATGACACTTTACTTTCTAAGTTCCGAGAATCATTAGACAAGACAACCTGTAGTTTACATTTGTCTTGGAAATACTTCCTTTCTCTTTCCAACCCCTTCGTTTTCCTAGAAGGAATTATATCCTTTGTGTTTCCTCAATATTTTCAGCGATTAGTTCCAGCCTGTGTTGCCAAGTTAACGGGGTTTCTCTCTAAATCTGTTTTCAGAACTGTCACAAAACAGTTTTATTTAACCAATCCCATCTTTCAAAACCTCACACCCTGCTGTTTTCAACTATCAACTGTGAGTGATACTACACACACCTTAGTAAACAGAAACTTAGTTGGGATTTAGTTTTTCTATTGTAAAAGTCGGGAAACGTTGAATAATTTTCAAGTGCGTTATGTTACTCACATTAATATTAGATTTTGTTTAGGAGTTATCGTTGTGATGTTATTTTATTGTGTTGTTTAATGTAGGTCTATAGTAATATTATAAGATTAATTTTGTTGTGAAGCACACTTCAGTTTAATATGTACAAATTTTTAATCAAAACAAAGCGTTCATTGGATTGTGAACCAGGCTGTTCCACCAGAGGGAGTAAAAGTGCAGGCATTTCTAAAAAAATTAAGTGTGAATACAATAATGAAGTTGGCCGTTCTTTTATTCCTGAACTGACAAAAGCAATACGAGTGCTCCTCATCAACCAGGGATTCTCCCCGATAGGTTTCCGGTACAACAATTGAAAGGTCGTTGTCTTCAATTTCAAACTTCTTGGTTCAATGATTTTAAATGGCTGCACATATTAAATGATATTGATGAAATATGCTTTTTTTATTGTAACCAATATAAGTATATTAGCCCAAGTAAAACTTTAGCACCCAAAATGGATTCTGCATTTACAGAAAAATGTTTCAAAAACTGGAAAAAGGTGATTAAAAAACTCAAAATTTATGAAAAATTTTCTGCCCACATTCAAGCTGTATTGAGTCACCAACACTTAAAATATCCATTAGAAGAAACATTGTCCAGTTTCAAAGCAGCAGAACAGAAGATTGCACGTGATAGTTCACTAAATATGGTTAGTTCCATAAGTTATCTTGCAAGACAGGGCCTTGCCTCAAGACAGCATTCAAATGACGAAGGGAACCTAATGCAACTCTTAAAGCTAAGAGTTGGAGATTCATCTGAACTAATGAAGTGGTTACAACAAGAATGTGGTAAAATGACTCATCCAGAAATCCAAAATGAAATTTTACAACTCTTTGGAAATGAAATAGTTAATACTATTTGTGATAAAATAAAAACTAGTAAGCCTATAATGCTTTCTCTTACTTGTGAGTAACAAGAGATGTGTCTGGACTTGAACAAGAAAGTGTATGTGTTTGTTGGATTGATGCAAATCTAGAGGCACAAGAAAGTTTTTTTAGGTTTGTTTGAAGCTAAAAGTACAACTGGAGAAGCAATCTCTGCTATATTGTGTGATGTGATGACAAGTCTTCAATTACCGTTAGAGTTTTTACGTGAACAAACCTATGATAGTGCAGTAAATATGAGTGGTTTCAAGAAGGGTGTGCAATCATTAATAACAGAATAACAGCCTTTAGCTCCTTTTGTACACTATGGAGCGCACTGTGTTAACTTAATGATGAAAGACACTAGTGATGCATCATGTACTGTAAAAAATTCAATGCAATGGGCCCATGAACTCGGTGTTATGTTTAGCCAATTAATAAGGGCAAAAACAAAATTTGTTCATATACAAGAAGACGATGGAAACGGATCAGTGAAAAATTATCTAAAATAAAGCCGCTTTGTCCAACTTGTTGGATATAAAGAAAGTCTTAGATACAGGAAATATTTGACAAATATGAGTTGATATTGAAAACTTTAAATGATTTGAGTGAAAATAACCATGTGCAAGCTGGTGGCTTATTGCATAATTTTGAGAGCAGAACAACATATCTGGACTTTTTGTTGGGTAAAGAAATAATAGCTCGTCTGGAAATTTTGAACACAGGACTGCAAGCTCAAAATAAAACAGTTTCTAGGGTAGTAAAATCAGTTCACTTTGTTTCAAAAAGCATTGCGGCTTTAAGAAGTGATGAACAGTTTTCAAAATTGTTTACACTTTGCAAAGCAAAGGTTGACAGCTATGATCTACATCCAATTGATGTTCCAAGAGCTCAGAAGCCACCAAAGAGATATTCTGGTCCAGCTCAAGCATATCTGTGCACATCTACTGAAGCATAATAATTGACACTGCATTAAGTGGTTTGGATAATAGGTTCAACCAATCAGGAATAAAAACGAACTTGAAATTAGAAAATATTTTGTTGACAGAAGAAGTGAATAGTGATATCAGTGAATACCCTGAGATTGACACAACATCTTTAAAAGTAGAGCTTAAAATGTTTCTAAGACAAAATCAGATTTCGTGTGTTGAGGAGACTCTTTGCATTTTCCGTGCAATGGTATCTGAAGTTAGGAAAAAATGCTTTATAAAATATGCAATGTAAACCAACATCATCATGGCCATCAGTATCATTATCATCATCAGTATCATCACCATCATCATCACTTATGGTTCAGATTTGAATTGTTTTAATGTGTCTTCTCAAACTCAAACATCAAAAGTTCCATTGTAGTTCCACGACTGCTTTGGAAATGGTATTGCAAATTGTACTTACAATCAAAAGTATTAATTTATATTTCTCATTGAAAGTCTTTTTTATTCTTAAATAGCTAGTTTCTTGTTGATACTAGGATTTAACCAAGGCATAGTAGAACAATTTTAAAAGTCTAGAACATTAAAAATATCCTAAACTAAAAAGTAAGGTTATAGCAACTTCCATCCAACAGTGTCAATTATCAGAACATTAGAGTAAAGTACAATTACCATCTTGAACACCAGAGTGAAATATCCTTAACATCCCCAAGATAGAGACCACATTTCTAATAAATATTTATTTAGCTGTAAAATATTATCACTTCAGATTGGGCTGATTAAAAGATGTGAAATGATCTATGCCACATTACTATAGAATGGAATGCTATTGATAAGGAGGTTGGGGTTCAAATCATGGCTAGGTGCAATGGTTCTACACTTTCCCTCTATTTAAATGCAGGTTCAATTCCTCTAAATTCTACCATACTCACTCATCCCTGTACCATTAGTATTAATATGAGGACAAGTGTTTTTACTATCTGGTTTGTTAAAGTCCAATATACTCGTATTTTGAGGATACTATTATTACAGAAAAACCAAATACCTTAAACATTTTGTCCTTGGATCCAGAAACAACAATTGAGTCATTGGCATCGACAGCATTTACATCATACAGGTGAGCTAAGTGCCGAAACATCAACTGATTAGTTCCAGTCGACCAACAACATATACAACCATCCCTGAAGAGAAACATCAATTGTTTAATATTGCTTGGATTATATTAGTGTGGGAATTATTCTATTCTAGAAAAGCTAAACACACAAAAATAAATATTAAAGGTATCTTAAAAATAGGTAACAAACAATTTATATTTTATTAACAATAGCATTCTCAATTTTGACTAGGGATGGGCTCTTCAAATCCTTAGATCCTTCATGATATTCAAGTTACAAAGAATTAAGATTTGTGTACATATTTCAAATTTATTGGTTTTGTTGGTATTTATTGGTTTTACATGGTAACATAAGCAAGTCATCCCTTTTTCAGAATCTTAATTACTGCCAGTAGCTAATTATTAATTTATTAATGATTAATTATTATGTATCACACATGCGATGCAAATAACAAATAAACTCTAACAGATTGTCGATTTATTTGAAGGAAGCTGAGCTTAAAAAACTTATAATATATAGTTTAAGGGTTCCAATTCTGATTTAAATTTTTTTATATTATATCTTGGTAGACAAAAATGGATATTTGATAAATATTAACCATTGGGCATCTTTAAGTTTTAAAAGTGAATTTTATTTGTTTCTTCAAAGTGATTATGACTGTCTATTACTTTGTAGAACCACAGTTCGATTCCATAATTTATTTAATGTTGCCATAATGGCCACAATATAACTATTGATAAAAAGTTTTTGATAAATAGCTACTGTTATTGAGAAAAATTGTGGTTTATTAAGATTTACGTTGATTGTAATTTTCTAATAAATTTAATAATAACAATAATAATAATAGTAATAATAATAATTATGATAGTAATGATTATGATAATAATGATGATAATCATGATAATAAAGATGATAAAGATGATGATAATAATAATAAATAACTATATTATTAGCATTATCATTACCATCAATATTATCATAATCATTATCATTATCATTATCATTATTATTATTATTATTATTACCTGAATCTTACTACTCGTTCAGGTTATACGCACTTACGCTAATGTGCAATGGTAGGGTGATTGTGAGATGAAATGGAGAACCTACAGTTTAATGTGGGATCCGAACCACGGTGGAGGCCTGGCATTCCACACATTCACAAGTTGTGATTAATACGTCTTGTCAGAGGTGAAGGAAGGGTTTGTCAATCAGATAAATCTGTGCCAGAACCGAGGATTGAACCTCGGACCACCAGCACAGAACAGAACACCTTACCCCTAGACCGCCAGGTCACCATTTAGCAATAAAAGTTATAACACGTGGAAAACTAAATGGCAATAGTATATAAACAAGGGATAAAGTAGTATTGAAGTGTAGGTTTACGAGGATATTATCAATGATTTTTAACATCAAATGACATTTAAAAATTAAATTTTACTAATATACACCCACGGCCTCATTCACGATACTGTTAGTTTTAAAAAAGGCGATCATTCATTTCAAAATGTTTTTACTATCTTCAGAATATTACAAACGCCCAACTTTTCACTGTCAGGCCTAACGGAACATCATCGGGAGACAAAATCCAACGCCAGAACTTCAACTTCCACTAGAATCTTGGCTTCAAACCTACTCCACTACCACCAGGCTTATTTATTACACCTTGCTGCAAACCAGCAAATTATGTCATTGCTTGTCAATTCCGCCACTTCAGCGGGGACTTTCAGCCCAATCCTATTGATATATAAAATCTACAAATGAATGGATGAAATTACTACAAATATAAATAACTGCACAACAATCTGCTAGACTACCAGAAATATTAGGCACAGAAAAAAATAATGAGTGGAACCTTCAGAAGGACTCACATCAAAACACCCGATTATATCATGATAAAATATACTTGGATATATATCCTACATAATGAGAAAAACTACATCACAATCGGTCATGCGATTCTATAGATATATACAGAATCTGGATGGCCCTTCACCAGGACTCACACCAAAACATCTGATTGTACTCATATAATGCTAAAACCTGCCTGGATATAATGTCCTGTATAAAAGAAAAAAATGCACCGCAATTAGTTAAATGGTTCCATAGACCCTAAGTTAGAGATATAAATAAATCCAGCTGGATCTTTACCGGAAACTCAAACCCCAACACCTGAATGTATGCATGCTAGATCCTTCCTTAGCAGATATACTAACAAAGAGAAGTATATGCACCGCAATCAGTTAAGCAATTCCAGGTTTCTTAGACAACAGCCTTACATTCATAAAAACAGTAAAGAACTACACTATTTTTTTATTTGAAGAGATTTAATTCCAAACCTTAAATAACCAGTGAGTTTATGTAAAGTGTTTTTAAGCTCATAAACCAAATACAATATTTCTCCTTGCTTTTCAATTATTTAAACCCCCCTCACTCTGATGTTGTATTGATACTTACCAATGACATGGCCAGTTTTATTGATTGGATTTTCAGAAGTGATTTAGTAATAAAAACATATTTGACAAAAAAAAAGTTTACTGTACATTATACATTAAATTTATTAGAAAATCACAATCAACGTACATCTTAATAAACCACAATTTTTCTCAATAAAATTAGCTCTTTATCAACAATATTTATTAATACCTAGTTATATAGTGGACATTAAGGTAACATTAAATAAAGTATAAAAATCGAACTGTGGTCCTACAAAGTAATATAAAGTCATAGTCACTTTGAAGAAACAAATAAAATTCACTTTTAAAACTTATGTCCAATGGATAAGATTTTATCAAATATCTTTTTTTTAATCAGAATTGGGACCCTTAAATTATGTATTATAAGTTATTCAAGCTCAGCTTTCTACAAATAAATCGACAATCTTTTAGAGTTTATTTGTTATTTGCGTCACATGTGTGATATATAATAATTAATCATTAATAAATTCATAATTAGCTACTCAAAGTAATTAAGATTCTGAAAAGGGAAAGACTTGCTTTATGCTACCATGTAAAACCAATATATGTGGGTAGCACTGCCAAAATAGTGTGTGATCTGGTTAAATATTTAACAACTAAAAAACAAATGCCAACCTGTATGGTAATGAGAGGAAAAATAATTAAATAACTAAGTGTGTAACAAATAATTGATTTTATTAGGAACAGAATAAAAAAGGTAAATTAATTTAGTAAATCAAATCATTTGGGCATAGCAAAAAAGACATAACCCCTACCCCATTCCTCCTTCCCAATGCTCAAGAAATAATGTATGGACTTAAGGCATTCTCTAACTACGGCCTTGGGTGTAGCTATGCAAACTGTTTGACAGTCATGTGTGGGAGTATAGTATACTGCGAGGGCTGAGCCAGCAAGTTGCTATCTTTCAACTTCAACAGAATGTACATGTATTGAACTATTGACACCAGACAACAATATTTAAAAACATTTTAACCATTCAGTATTATGTTGGACCCTAAAATAGTTTTTATATTAAAATGCGCTTTATTTTCTAAATATTAACCCTTTGAGTGCCAACGTCGCTCAGAGCGATGCACGAAATATCTGCTAAACTTGCCAGCGTCGCTCACAGCGATCCCGTGTTTTTTAGCTCTTAGTTCAGTATTAAGTCAACAGATAGAGTAGATTTTATTTCCATTGCATTCTCGTATGTTCAAGCTACTTTTATTTGTCTTTGCGATATATCGAACCTGAAAATTATTTTATAACTTTTTACTTTATTAGTTTCATCTTTGGCCTTGTTTGTAAACATGGCTACTAAGAGGAAAGCTGTGATTCAAGACACAGAAATACTTGCAATATTTATTGACAGCTCAACCCAGAGTGATCAATTTGTTTGTCATTCTGAAAGCACTGATTCTGAATTTGTAAATAATGAAACTGAACAGGAATTTTATTCTAGTGAAATTGAAAGCTCGGAACAAGTAGGAGTGGCAGCTGACATTGATGACACGAGCGTGAATACTAGTTATTCCTAAAGGGATGAAATAAATTTTGAAGATCAGGATAATCCACCCCAACCTCTTCATATTTATGCAAAAGTACCAGGTTTGAAGTCCTCTCACCGTCCCCCTCTGATTCCAACCCAATTATTTATTCTAGGCTTTATTTTACTATAACCCTGCTAAAGTTGATGGTCACTGAAACAGCTGCTATGCATAACCCAATTTTAGCGTAAAATCTAAAGTTAGTTTTTTTGTAAACTTTGTTATTTACTCAGTTTTTTATGTTCTTTTCAGTGATTTATTCTATTTCAAGCTATTTAAATTTTAAATGCTTAAAAATTAATGTTAAATAAAACAGTAAAAATTTTTTTTTTAATATCTTGACTAGTGATTTTTTTATTATATTTAAAAATTAAAAAAGTATATGTATAATTATATCATCGGATTGGCAAGCATGTTGGCTAGTTTATGTAAAAATTTGAGTGCAAGAAGTTCATAGACTAATGAGTTATTAAAATTTAAACAAACTCCTGCATTTTTCAGAAAAATAGCTTGGCACTTTTAGCACATTTTTTTGTCATTTCTCTTGGCACTCAAAGGGTTAAGATAAAGTGCACTTACTACTACATTCATATTAATAGCGCATTTGTTTGGAATGGAAATATTTATAAAGAGGTAATGAATATAAGAACAATAGTAAAATGTATTATTTGCCAGAGTGCAGAGACGAGGAATATGCAATTTGCTGGAACAAAACGTTTTTCTGATCACAATATATTACTATGGAAATTGTAAATACAGTACAGTTATATTTATTTGTGAAATACATTGCACCAACTTAAATTAATGGACAGAATAGATCAAAACTGGATTTTTAGCATAAGTTGAACATCTTTAAAAAATTTTTAGTACTTATTAATAATACTTAGGGGAAAAAAATTGTGACACAATAATGATTAATTACTGTCTAAAAAATAATGTTCTCAAAATAGCTTACATTATGATTTAACTATTTCTGTTAACGCCAGATGATGAGGTTCACCAAAATACAGTTTTGAACCTTTGTAGTGTCTTAAAAAACCGTCTAGACTTTTTTTAGTGATCAGAAGAAATATTTGTCATGGATAGTATTATTTTTTTACATCCATGACTGTTTCCAGCCTGTGGTCAGTTTTTATTCAATATAATTATTTTCCACTACCAGCTGGCTAGGCCTGTCATAGCTTCATATGTCTTATAGTCTAACTTAAGACTAGGACAAGCACAACATCCAACCTCTGGTCGTTAATTTATCAATGTGAAAGGGTAAACCTACATTTCATCAATTATAAATTTTTCAATCATGCCCAGAATCGAACCTGGACGACCTTTAGCTTAGTACATTACCAAATGAGCTAAAGTGTCGAATTCTTTGATAGTATGTACAATGAAAAAAAAAGAACCTTGCTTCACCACCAAGTATTGATTTATGTGAAGGTATGACTAAATCTGCAGATACAACACAGTGAAACCATATTTTATAAGACATTTAAAAGGCCTTCCATTTGGGTGGAAATAGGACATTTCTTTTCATTAGTAACAAAAGATGAATTCCAGTAGGTTGAGTCAATCTGTTTGAAGTTCCTCCAGGTGTTCTTTCTACTCACTCAGTTCCTGAAGGTATTATTTCTCCTCACTCAGTTCCTCCGAGTGTTCTTTCACCTCACTAAGTTCCTGCAGGCATACTCTCTCCTCACTCAGTTATTGCAGGCGTTCTCTCTCCCTACTGAATTCCTCCAGGTGTTCCCTCTCCTCAATCAGTTCTTCAAAGTGTTCTTTCTCCTCACTCAGTTCCTCCAAGTGTTCCCTCTTTTCAATCAGTTCCTCCAAGTGTTCCCTCTCCTCACTAAGTTCCTCCAAGTGTTCCCTCTTTTCAATCAGTTCCTCCAAGTGTTTTTTCTATTCACTCAGTTCCTCAAAGTGTTCCTTCTTATCAGTAAGTTCTTCCATACACGCTAACGTGAATCTATTATTATTATTATTATTATTTAGCACCGCGTCTTACTACCCGTTCGGGTTATACGCTTAAGTACTAATTACGCTAATGGATTAGGAATTGGGAAGGTTGAATAGAGGAAGTGAACCCGCATTTGCGTGGAGGGAGAGTGGAAAACCATTTAGGAAAAACCACCCCCAGTTCACCCGACCGAGATTCGAACCTCGATCTCCCCGTCCTCGGCAGTCAGGCTCAACACGACGAGCGCGTTAGCCAACTACGCCACTGAGGCGGGTAACGTGAATCTAGAACCGACACAACATTCCTCCCCTGATCGTTAATTCATCAAGTTTTTTGGCCAGAAAAGGAATCGAGCCCAGGACCCTTAGCTTACTGGACAGACACGACAGTGACTGAGTCAAGGTGAAAGCTCCCTGTGGTATGTAAAAGAGCAATCAGGCCAAGACAGACACGACACTGACTGAGCCAAGGTGAAAGCTCCCTGTGGTATGTAAAAGAGCAATCGAGCCAAGAATGTGAGAATGTGAAACAACTATAAACAGAATATTATATTGTCAAAGGTTGACAATATAATATTCTGTCACAAGCTTGGAATTATTATTAAACTCTATATATGTGTAATCTGTAAAGTTAATTACCTGCCTCCACTTATTAACAGGTCACATCTTCTAACAAAGCGACATACATCATCTGCATGGCCCACCAACACCAATCCAGAGCTTCGACTTCCAACTCCAGATCCGGATCGTTTGAACCTGGTGATGTGTTGGCCTTGACTTAGCCATAAAACCTTCTTCTCAAGAATTAGCCATGGTATATACCTAATAGGTATTAGAAACATATTTATACATCTTATTAATGTTATTACATTAAAGTTTTAGAATATAATAAACTCATTTGTATTTGATATATTTTAAAATAACCTAATAAGTAAAAAAAAACTATTTTCAACTAAGAACAAATTTGGTTGGTGTACACAGCTAGCCTCCTCCTAGAACACACAAAAGATGATATTGTATATCAGCTATTGTGTAACATTTACCTATGAAATGTTTATTACACATGCGCACAAAATATAAACGAGATTAGTTTAAATACTCAAGTTAATCCAAAAAGCATCTGCAACTGCTCCATAGTGACTCAAAGTAGTGTTTTGCTTCCTGTATTACATAATATTGGTGTTTCTGGATCAGGAATGTCCGTTTTTTATTTCGACTCCTGGGGAGGGGGGGAGGGGGAATCGATGTAACTAGGGCACTGGTTTCCAACCTTTTTTTAAAGTGGGACCCCAATTTTTGCTTCTGAGATTTTTGTGACCCCTTACGTTTGGATCCTAGATCTTGAATTGATATAAAATGATTATTTAACTATTATCAAATGTATCACTCACTTTTAATAAACCATTATAAAATCAAAGTGTATAGATAGCATAAACAATGTTAAAAGAAACTAAACATAAGCTGCACAGTTAGTGGGATTTTTAAGCCTGCAATGATGCACATAGTTTATTAAACCTTGGCACTAGTGAAGAAATAGCCAATCTGAGATCCATCTCTATGTTAAGCCGATTTCTATATTTAATTTTA
Source organism: Timema podura (assembly GCA_033556935.1). Classification (NCBI taxonomy): domain Eukaryota; kingdom Metazoa; phylum Arthropoda; class Insecta; order Phasmatodea; family Timematidae; genus Timema; species Timema podura. The sequence continues at coordinate 59,445,670 of JAVRXN010000004.1, forward strand.
ATGGGATCCACAGCAGAAAATCCGGTTTCGCATAGATAGGACGTGGAAAACGGAGAGAGAACTGCTACAGCCTTTGCACTCATTGTTGGGTACTCACTTTCAGCCTGAAGAAAAAACTGTGTGAGCTCACATGTTTTAAAATTGTGTTCCACCATGCGATCCGAGGACAGGTCTATCAGTTTTTCTTGTTCACTAATTGGCAGCCTCTTTTTTTCTTCAACAGAAAGGAGATTTCGCACCCACTCGTTTTGACTGGCATCATCAACAGATTCTTTAAAATATTTTTTGAATCCTAATTTTAGCAATATGAGGTGGTCAGTGATAAAAAATGTGTTAAAATCCTGCCACACATTGTCATGTTCTTCAAGAGTTTCGTTCAGTCTTGGGAACATGTCAAGAAAACCTTCTTCAACTTTAGTCAGCCATAGATCCAGTTTCCAATAAAAGCGCTCACCTTGTCACTTGAAGTGAAAATGTTCGATCCAGACCCCTGCAGTGATGTGTATAAAATATTAAGTCTTTCAACTATATCAGCTAGATATGCTAGTTTGAATAAGAAACTTTTCACATTGATCTCATTTTTATTCCCGGGATAGTGACTGTTTGTGAGATAAAGACTAATTTCATTCTTGAGTTCAAACACCCTTGCAAACACTTTCCCACGTGACAACCAGCGTGCAGCAGAGTAGTATAGGATATCACTGTGTTCAGCCCCTGTTCCCTCGCATAAAGCAGCAAACAAACGTGATTCAGTCTTAATGTAGTTCACTATTTTAATGTTGGAACTAAAGACAACACTTAGTTCTGTACTCACATTTTTTTTATGCAAGTGACTCCTTGTGGATCATACAGTGAGTCCATATGGCGTGGGAGCCTTCACTTTCACGAGAGCTTGTAAACTACTCCTTTCTCCAGACATGGCATTAATTTTCTATGTGTACCCATTAATTTTGTATGCGTGCCCATTAATTTTAATGTGTGCCCATTGGTTTTTTGTGCCCACCATTGGAGCGAATGTCTGGGTAGGATTGGGACTGGCATAGGAGTTTATTTGTGGGAGTTTTTGTATTTATTAGTGGGGGGAGCGTGCAGTCCATGGTGTCGGGCACTCCTCCCGCAACGTCCCATAATATGTCACCAATTCTGCCCGTGAGGGTGGGAGCATGCAGGTGCATCCTCTCTCAACAGCTGTCTAACAGAGTGTGCGAGCTGCTGGCATATGAATCTATTTTGGTGTCGCAACCCTCCCCCTAGTAATGGGTTTTCCTGATGACTTATACCTGGTGCCAGTTTGGCGGCTCAACAAGACAAGTCGAGAGAGGAATAGATTACGACCTTGAATGATGTCGCACCCTGCCCCATCTATGTGGTAATGGGTTTTCCCAGTGACATCATCGCAAACCTGGAGACAGTTTGGGGTCTCGACAAGACAAGTCGAGAGAGGAATAGATAACGATCTTGAATTATGTCGCAACGGTTTTTCCCTGATGATTCATACCTGGCTCCGGAGTGGCGGTTCGACAAGTCGAGACAAGAATAGCGGGAGCATTGACACAGCTCTTATTATACTCAATCAGGGACACCTCTCTCCAGATGCAAGCCTCACGGTGATTTATAATTATCATTTAGGGGCCGCTATCCCCCACAAAATTCTACTAAAATTGAGTGTTTGGTATCGACCGTTTGCATGTGGGGATGTAAGTATCCGCCATACCAACACGGACCACTGTTGGCGAAGATAAGGTGATAGGGAGGAGTAAGGTAGATATGTTCAAGCGTTTACGTGGAATGAGGTAGAGGGAAACCACTTAGCGAGAACTAGTGACAGTCTAACTCAGCGTAGATTAGGACCCCCAACCTTCCCCCTACCGTAACTATACGAGTTACACGCACCCTTTCTGGCTAAGCGTCTATATACATATTAACTAAGATAATGTGGTAGGGATGATCAAAAAAATGCTCCAGCATTTTACCTGGAGGGAGAACTACCAACAGTTTACCTAGCAAGGATTCCATTCCAACCTTCCTACCATAATTAGATGAGCCTGACATTTAGACGGCGTGCCCACAGGGATTCAAACCTCGATCTCTTTCGCAGTGCTAGCACCGCTAATGTCTGTTAGAACAGTCATCCAATTAAATATTTCCTTCCCGTGGTTAAGTGCACCCCATATTTGTGAGTCCCACACCAGAAATAGATGAGCCTGACATTTAGACGGCGTGCCCAAAAGGATTCGAACCTCGATATATTTCGAAGGGCTAGCACTGCTAATATCTGTTAGAACGGTCATCCAATCAAATAATTCATTCCCGTGGTTAAGTTCACCCCGCATTTGCGAGTCCCCACCATAATAAGATTAACCTGACATATAGACGGCGTGCCCCCAGGGATTTGAAACTCAATATCTTTCGCAGGGTTAGCACCACTAATGTCTGTTAGAACGGTCATCCAATCAAATGCTTCCTTCCAGTGGTTGAAAGTACACCGTATTTCCGAGTTCCCGCCAGAATTAGATGAGCCTGACATTTAGACGGTGTACCCAAATGGATTCGAACCTCGATATCTTTCGCAGGGCTAGCACCACCAATGTCTGTTAGAACGGTCATCAAATCGAATGTTTCCTTCCCATGGTTGAGTGCACCCCACATTTGCGAGAGTGAAAAATAAGGCGAAATCAAAAATCAGTTAAAGCTGGTCAACCAAATATTCCGCTTGATATAATTAGACCAGGTAGAATGTGTACCAGAATTTGGTGCGGGAAAAACCCTACAAGCATGTCCCCCAACTGGTGGATTCCTGAGAGTACATCAGCACTCGGTGGATGTGTGAACACAATTGACGAGTAAAGGTAAATCTATGGTGTTTTACATGAATCGACAGCTCACCGTCACCAAATTGGCGGTTCGACAAGTCGAGACAAGAATAATCACGGGAAACCCTGCGGTGCCAGTTTGCCAGCTTGACGTGTCTAGACAGGAATAGGTGGTGTTGCAATCCTCCCCGGCAATGGGTTTTCCCGGTGACGTCAGAAGACTCATACTTGGCACCAGTTTGGCGGCTCAACAAGACAAGTCGAGACAGGAATAGATCAAGTTCTTGAAACAGTGAGGTCATTGCCCCTGTCCATCTCGTACCAACGCAAGATCACGTGACGTCGATCGTAAGAGGGAGGGGTGAATATATATGGGGCTCGCTTGGTCGACTATTTATAAGCGTTTGTAGAGCGTATTAAAATGAACAAGTTACAGCATCTAGTAAATATTGTTGACGCCGTGCAGACCGTAAAATTGTGTAATCTAATCGACAATCAAAAGTACTCGGTGGATGAATTAAAAGTGGTCAATAGAAAGTTCGGGAGACGCCTAATAGCCTATCTAGATGGCGAATTTTGTGTATTTTTACCCTGTCGTTTTGGTAATCTTAACTGATGGAGACGTGTGCGAGCTTAACAACGAAAAACTCGTATTTGCCCACGCCGAAGAAAAACCCGGTATACCCACCATTGTGAACTTTGAATGCGTTCAAAAATACCTACCAATGCGCTAAGAGACGGGCAGAAGAGTCAAGCAGTGTAAACAGTTAACAACAACATCGGTCAACTGGGCATTTAATACATTATTATTTGTATTATTATTATTATTATTAGCACCGCCTCTTACTACCCGTTCGGGTTATACGCATTTACGCTAATGTGTAATGGAAGGGTGATTGTGAGATGAAATGGAGGACCTACAGTTTAACGTGGAATCCGAACCACGGTGGAGGCCTGGCATTCCACACATTCACAAGTTGTGATTAATACAAATCTTGTCAGCGGTGAAGGAAGGGTTTGGCAATAAGATAAATCTGTACTGGGACCGAGGAATGAACCCCGGACCCACAGCACAGAAGTCCGACACCTTACCCCTAGACCACCAGGTCACCCAGTTAATACAAGTGCACAAGTTAAAGACATGTAATACCGTATTGCCCCGGTTTAGTGATATAGTACTCTGTATAAAGACAATGCACAAGTTAAGGACCCTACAAACCAGCCAGCATGTGTAGCGGTCAGGTACGCTCACCATGCTTAGAACCGGCTATATTAATCTAATTTTTGTGGATCATACGCTTGCAGGGCGTGCCTATATGACAGTATAAAATATTCACATTGTGGCTGTGAGCGATAGACATGTGATTTACAAAGTAGTGAACCACGACAGAGGTGTGCCTCAGGAGCGAGGCTACATTGAGTTCTGCGACTCTACCTGTCACACGATAAGAGCGACTTAAGTACTATCCTACGAGATAATCGAGGAGTCTTACCTGTGTGATATGACATGTGCTTTGTACAATTTCCACAAAGGAGACGTTGTGGCCGTGTTGCCCAGGCCTCCACCACCCTTCCGAGCATAACACCACCCACCACAACCCTTCATGACGCCGTAGCCACTTCCCCCACCCCCCACTCACCCATGTATCCACCGCCAGAGTCACCTGAGTACCCACCACCAGAGTCGTCTGCCTACCACACATCAGAGTCAGCAGAGTACTCACAGCCAGAGACACCCGCGTGCTCACCATCAACGGAGGAGGTGGTAAAGGCCGAAGAACCCATAAATCTCAAGGATTTAACAATGTACAAAACTTATTCAAATGTTAAAATTATGGGTGAAACACCCCATGAATAGATCGGTTTGGGCAGTTTTAGCAACGTCTTCCTTCCAAAGTCCGCCTATTTTTTGGAGTGTAAGCAATTTAAATCTAAACCACGCTGTATGACATATCTCGGAAGACAAAGAGTGATGTTTAAAAGTGAATTAAAAAACTAGGCGTGCTCCCTGAATATAATAAAGTTGCCGTAGACATAGTTCACTACGTTACTATTCTCACAAATTATGCTGACGTCATCGGAGCTAGCGGTGACATATTGGTGTAATATTTTCGACATTTTGAAACACGTTTACTCTGTGAGGGGAACATGTATAAATAGTTTATGATATTTCTATGATAACTCAGTTTGTGAGTAGAGGGCATTGCTGTTTGAGCGTTAGTTTTTTTCTCTCCAGAGACATGGACAGGGAAATTTATTTACACAATTTATTTCGCTGCATATCCAGTAGCCATTATGTCATTTAAATGTAGCATTTGTGGGGGATCCTACGCAAAGCTCTCCAACCTTATTCGACACAAACATCAATGTCATCAAACACTTCCAAATCCTGCTCCAGAGGTTCACCAGGATGCTTGTTTGGACGAGGAGGTATTGTGCAGCGCATTAGACCAGATCGAGAAAGAGGAATACAATCGTGTCAAGTGCTTAAACGAACTTGAGAAAAACAAAAGTTATAACGTTGTGCTATCGTAAGAGGCCAGCAATGCACCGAACTTTATTGTGCTTGATGGTGTGGGAAGAGTGAGAACGCCAGGTAAAAACTTAGGAGACATTGTCAATATGCGTTCTAGCGCCTCTCAGCGTGTCCTGAATTATTTTGGAGGTGACTCCTACTCATTTTCTAGATGGTAGAAGAGATTAAATCCTTAGAACATGCTGATTGGAAATCTTTGGATATTCAAGGACAGGGAAGAGATAGCAATATACACATGACAACTTTGCCTGAATAAAAGATCAAATAGCGTAGACTGGTAAATGTTGTGCTTTATTGTTTACACATGTGAGTTAATTTAACGTTAGCAAAAAAACTGCTTGATTGTATATTATATATCGTCCATGAAATGGCAATATGTCGTAACCCACAAATTTGGAAAAATTGAGATTTTATTATTTTTAGACTTGTGGGTAACCCACAAGTCTAAAAATAATAAAATCTCAATTTTTCCAAATTTGTGGGTTACGACATATTGCCATTTCATGGACGATATATATATATTTATATATTAATGAGTGGAAAGGATAAACCGGTATATTATTATTATTATTGCAAACAGATTCACTGTTTAGATAGCGTTTATAAATTAACTAAATTTAGTTTAAGGTAAGGTGGCAAGCTCACTCACACACACACGCACACATTCATTTTTTATTTATAAATTGTGACGGTAGATTACTACTCAAGGAGAAAGTAACCTATTACTCCTCAACACGCGACTAAACGTTATCTTGCTCGGCTCGCGCGTCTAGCTGATTCACCCGCATAAATGAGACGTATACAGGGTTCAACGTCGAGTCCGTGCTGTTCAAAAGTCAGTTGACATGATCATTGCCACTGACACCATGGTCCTGAAGCCTACTGAGCAAACCAATTTGCTCTTCAAGCCAACTTAATGTGTCACGATCAATCTCTGGCGTCTCTAATTGTATTATCAATTCACGCCCAACATTAAAAAAAAACACTTTAATTGATTAGTTCTCTCCTCGACGATACGAAGGGTGATGATACCTTGAGACAAACCTCCACCGACCTGATTAACCGAACCACTATTTCCCTGCAAAGGTGTAGATGATGTGCCACAGCCACGGGTTGAGAGGAAGCCGTAGCTCCCCCAGCTAGGATGAAAGGGAACATAGTTTCCTTGGCTCGGAGGCGGTGCTGCTTCAGTAGTGTGAAGGAGAAGTCAAGGTCGGTGGAGGAATAACACAGTCTCCCTGTCCCGAGGATGGCACAGCTCCAATAGTCCTTAGGGGGTCTACAGACATATGTTGAGGTAGCGCGTCTTGGTGCGGCGGCGGTACAGCTCCAGTCAATTGATTGCGAGTCCGTGTTGTTCAACAGTAAGCTGCCATGATTATCGGCATCACTTGAAAGACTTCACCTCCCGACTATGTGAGGAAACATGTCACAGGAAATTGTCACTCCGATTAAAAACTTGTCCACACTCATCACACTTTTAATACCACCCCCGTGTTCTAATTGTATATGGCGTGTTAGGTTGGTGAGCTTAGTAAAAGATTTAGAGCATTTCTTACATTGAAAAGCCATTTCAATCAAGCGTGGTGCATTGCCGACAAGTTGATTAGATTTTTTGAAACTTATTCTCAACCACTTCGCCAGCTGTGGAAGACAACAAGTCACAATAAAACGAGGATTTGACCATATCACACATATATTAAATAGAAATGTAAAGGTCATTATATAAAATTATTTTAAAAAAAGTTGTCTGTGGGTATTGAACACCTAATAATAAAATCAATAGTCTAGGTTGTAACGATATCGAAGATTTGATGATGTAACTGCTGCGATTGGGTGACAATTATAATTAAATTGAATGTTTGTTGATATAACTGGTATTTATAGCTCCGTGATCGAGCGCCAATTATTATATTACGGTATTATTCACATACAATTGTCCCGATATTGGGCGAAAATTCTGATGATATGGAATAATATTAGATATAATTGGTATTTATAGCTCCGTGTTCGAGCGCCAATTATTGTGATATGGAATGTTGATGATAATTACAACTGTTTATGTTGTACACGCTTTATTATTTCTTTCTTTACACTTTGTTGAAATTAAACTCTGTATTGACTGTGATTATATTTTACTTTATCGTTGACACACATTTTCTATATCTACGTCTACTCTCGCTAATTCTGTGACACTTTCTGTGTGATTGCTCCGGCCCTCTCTCTACGTCTACTCTCGGTATTTTACCGGCACATTCTGTCTACGTCTACCCTCGCTCTTTTTACGGCACATTCTGTGTATCTTCCTGCGTACATTTAGCTTATATGCGGATGTGTCCCTTGTTTCTTGGACCTCTCGCGACACTGTCAAGAGTAACCAATCAGGTATTTCTCTGTAACAGGTGCAGTGAAAGCTAGCTTCCTATGGAATATAGGGAGCTGGCTTTTCTTGCTAGTTTGTTAAATACTGCGGAGTTATATTTTGAGAATAATACACAAGTTTTTATGGTGAAATCCTTTTACAGACTATTCTGCGAAAACGCGTGATTCTCCATGGATGAAGTAAAAGGATAATTTACATACGATACTTTAAAGAAAAATACCTTCATCCATGACTTTTTAAATATATGAGAGCAGTCCAAAAATCAATTACATTACAAGGTAAATAGTGTACAAGTAACACATGTGTTCTTGTCTGAATCTATTAATTTAACGCTATTTAAATTATTATGATAAGCCAAACTTATATTCACTTGTTCTGACTATTGAAGTGACACCTGGAATATTCACTTTTATTTATTTCTTAATCATTTTCATTCTGCGCCATCTAGTTAATAAAATTGGTAAATATGACTTTCTCAATATCTTGTGGTAGCACATACATATATATATATTTAAAAAATTGTAATTATAACTACTCATACAATAATTTAATTATGCTAATGGGGTAGGAATAAGGAAAGTATTTATGAGGGGTAAGTGTACCCACTTTTGTGTGGAGGGAGAGTTGGAAATAGTGTAGTGAAAATACCCTCGGTTTAATAGGGAAGTGTTCAAACTCCAATCTCCTCAACAAACCATACCAGACGAGCTCCGTCTAGTTACTTGTACAGCTCACAAGACTTAAATAATTGGTGATTGTCATTAAAAAAATTGTGGTTTCTGTTGACACACACACGCACATTTTTTTTTTTTATTTATAAATTGTAACTGCTGTGATGTTAGATTGCTATCCAAGGAGAGAGTACAGGGATTTAATTATTTTAGAAACAATTGTTTTATTTTAAATGTTTTAACGTGTTCATAAAGTTTGAGACTGAGCTTATAAGCTAAATAAACTTGTATTATAGGATAGGAGAGGTGGTGTTAGAGTGTAGACGTTAAAACACAAACATAACGGTTTTATAATATTTATTTACACAAATAAAAGCTTTACAAATATAGCTCTCACCATGAAAAGTATACTTGTAATATTTATTTATACAAATAGACGTTTTAGAATTTTTTTTACAAATATAGCTCACACCATGAAAAGTCTAGCCTACTTGGAATATTTATTTACACAAAAAAAAAATGATAGTTTTAGAATATGTATTCATGAGTGAACAAACCAGGACATATGCTAAGATACATAGGTAATAAATATAAATATTAAAATAATGCAAACTCTGTATGTGGAAATGATTCTAATAAAGACAGGTAAACATTGTTTTATATATTATTCATGTAATAATTTCCCATATATATCAATTTTTAGTGTACCTGCTTGAGGAGCTCTGGTTAGATTACAATACTAAGGTAATTTATAAGTCAAATTGTAGTATTTTTGAATGTGACAAACAATACTATTTGTAACATGTAATAAAAAATATGAAATGAATGTTATTTTACAGAGACAACATTTGTTAGGGTTCTAGTTAATTTAGATAAAATATAATGAAAAATATATTCTGGAGATAAAATAGATAGAAGCATACATTTCTTATGTCCAAAGACATTTTGGAAGAAAATATATCATTGTTTTTGATGGGTATTCAGAAAATACGAGGTAGAGCTCTAACTCAGTTCAGAATGTGCGATGGCACAAACAGAGGAAGATGTAAGGGGGGAAGCTTCTGCACTCGTTCCCAAACTCGACTGTTGCGGGACTCGTACCCGGCGCCCGAGACTGCACGCTCCCACCATCTCCCAAATAAATAAAAAACTCCCACACAAAATCCTCCCCCCAGGAGAACACATAAAAAAGAATTATGCACACATACAATCAAATGGGGCAAAAAATCAAATTGGATGGGGTCAAAGGTCAAATCGGGGCCATACGCTACTGGCGGGGATGGCGCCACCTTGTCATTCCCGTAAATGCTGAGAACTCTTTCCCCCTCCTTTAAGGGGGGAATGATGTAACAAGTTACCTGTAACGCTAAAATTAAGTGATGTTACACTCATTCTCAGACCCATTTGTATAGAGACTTGTAGTCACCGAGCCGCCACCTCCACATTGAACTCACAATATGATAGACTGAAGCAAGGAATGAACCGACACCCCAGCTCGTGAATGAAGGCCAAGCCCAGGAAAATAGATGACCGTCGCTCAACGAACTATTCTTTCGCTATTGTATTTCCTCTCCTACCTTCCTTTCAGTTTATTCCACCAGTGATAGTGCTTGCTGGTAAGCAGGAGCGCTTCTAGTACGCTCCCCTCTCACGCCCTCTTCCCTCCTTCCTTCTCTCTCTAGGCATGTTACTTTAGGATTTTCTGTACTATATAAGTGCTCGTTTTGTAAATATTGATACTAATTGTATCACTACCTTCAGTTGAGGGTAGACGACGTTTTTCTAGATTCAAGGATATATTTCCTTTTTACAAAATTAATTTTCGGTGTAATGGTTTCATCACTTTCAAAATTATTTGATTGGGGGGTAATTATACTTAATGACTGTTCTAAATTCTATTTGGCGTAATTATTTCTTTTCTTCAAAATTATTAATTTGGCTTATTAAATCATTTACTTTTAAGATATGTTTGGTTAGTATGAAACCATGTTCAAACTTAGTTTGGTTGTCTCTCGCGGTTCTTATACCCGAGCTTTGAGTAATTTATGTATTTAACTATTTGAGAGTTTTAAACTCAGTTTTGAGGCTACGGTCATGTTGTATGGGGAAAGACGCGTGGTTTATCTGAAATGGTTAGATTTTTACTTTAAAATTTACCATGTAGCAGCGGGACATTACATTTAGGTCTTAGATTTTAAATTCCATGTTTCTTGTTTGATGCCGCTATGGCGTTGGATTCAATGTTAGGTTATTATTTTTATTTACTAGATTTCTGAGTTAGGTGGGGCTTTATAATTGCAAGCATTTCTGATTGTACTATCAATGGTCACACAGTTTAGAGGCCATGAGTTTGCCAAGTTATTGTTCTATTTAAATATTATATATATATATATATATATATCTTTAAATTAGTATTATCGACGATCACATCGTTTCGAGGCCACGTGCTGGCAATTTGTTAATTCAATCAATATATATTATAGTGACACCGTTTTTACAATGGAGATGAGGACCTGTGCACACCCCACGGTTGGGCAGTATTTATGATAACGTTTTTACGTTCATACATCCCAAGGTTGGGATAACAGTTGTCTTACTGTGCCTTGCCATCACACGGCTATGTGATTAAGTTGATTTCAACCTATGCTTACTGTAGGATTACTTATTAGTCTTTTTTGTTGAAATAAGTAAAATCTAATGTTATTACACGATTTATTTAGTTAGTTACACTTTCAATATTATAAGTTTAACATCAAAGTGATACAGTTCTTATTCGTTTAACAAAGTGATGCGGAGAGCTAGAGCTTGCTACAGATTGAGATAGAGATTTATAATTGATATCCGCACAAGATTCTCCAGCCCTTTATTTATGACATACCCCTTGCTTCTTCGGACCTCTTGTCTTCAGTGTTAAAACAAACTAATAGGAGAACTCCTGGCAGCCTGATGTTGCGAAGGCTAGCTTCCTATTGGCTAAAAGGTAGCCAACACATCACCAGATTTTCAAATAGAATGAAGAAGTTTTTAAACAAAGAAAGATTTTAAAACGTATTATATTGAATTTACTACTGAAAGCGCCCGGTCATCCATGGATGAAATATTAAAAGGAAATTTTACATACTGTTCTTTAGAAGAAAAATATACTTCATCAATGAACTTTTTAATTAATGTGAGGGGCCCAAACAGTATATTACAATAATATATAATAGTTGTATATTTTATATAAACTTATTAATCTCTCTCATAATATATAAGATCTTGTTGGGCCACATAATGGAGATTGCTAATCAAACTAAGATGTACTTATTCTTTTACTTTGTGGATCACTAACTAGGGTTTGGACGCTGCCCCATCCTATGGTATGGTCTTGTAATTACTAGTTTAAGTTATAGGGTTTTAATGAGAATTAGTTTGGGTGTCTTCTTAGGCGACTAGCTAATCTATCTAGGTATTCTTGGAGTTCTTGATGCTGTTAGGGCGATTGAACTTTGCTCGAGCCTGTCCCAATTGATTAGTTATTTATTTACTAGGAGACCATTTCAAAGGATAAGCTGGTGTCAGCTCTCATTCCTAATAAGACACTTTCCACTAGGCTTTGTACCTGTATAATTCATTTTTGTTGTCTAATAAATCACTCTCCCTCGTTACCACCTTGATGTTATTTGTAATGGAAAGGGGTTACACTTCCAGTTTCAGACAATTAATTCAATTGTTTACAGAATACTACAGTGTGTTTATTTCTTGTTGTGTTTAATTAGCCTAATTAAGGGGGTTCGGATCAGTTGTCTGTCATTAAAACGTGATAGTTCTCATTATCAGCACTTGGCGGAGTGAGCTTCAAACAGCTATGTTTAGTTCAACTAATATATGCTGGATGTCGTAGGTTGTACAGAAGACAATATCGGTAGTGTTTTTATTATGTTAGGTTGGCGAGACTGATTCTTTTGTTTATTTGTTTTGTTCTGTGACCAAGGAGATTAATGTTGTTTTTATTGCAGACTTGTTTTTGTGTGTAACTTGGAAAATATAGTTAAATAAACCAGCAAGATGGAATTATGTCTTTAGTAATTATTGGTCCTCCAAAACAAATATCAATCAACACTGGTAAATTGAAGATTCAATGAACATTTAACTAAGAACTAAAGAATGGGAAGTTTTCAACATTTTGAAGAAAATAAAACGATTTCTGATATAAGTACTATTTTAATTCATGGAATTAAATCTGGAAAGGACTATACCAAAGAAAAGCAGGACTTAATAATATGATCAAATTTTTACATAAACAATCATCAGTTCTAATTGACTTATGTCAGTGAAAAAAAAGGTGTAATATATTGAAAGCAATTCACTCTGGAAAACTATTTTAATTTAGATATATTTAAATGTATTTAATAGTTTTAATATATAAAATGCTGTGGTTTCATTCAGACCAAATTACTGTCTGGAGTTATACCCTTTTGACAAATAAGAGCAATGGCACCTAGCCCTTTCTTAAACTTGCTATATTTTTTTTATGATTAATTTGTTGGTATTTATTCTGTTTTTAATGATATTATGTAATTTCTCTGAATCTTTAGATAATATATTAACATGAAATTACTTGGATTTCTAGATTGTTGTCAAATTAAATGTTTTTTTCTTAATAACTCAAAATGTTTGAAATGGCACATACACCCTTTGAGATGTTCACGCCTCAATTATTAAAGTGGAAGATGATTTGTCTGAAGGTAAAACAAATAGTAGCCTATATTAAATTAGCTTAATTATAAACATATGGCTCTATAATTTACAAAGATCAGTTGATAAAACTATGTGTTTAATGGCTTAAAAGTGTTTTAAATCTATTAGGTAAATACAAACTCACTAAAAATACTTTATTAGTGCACAAAAAATCTTAATTGTAGACAATACCTCAACAATTAAATAAAGTTCTACTTTCTTTACAAAATGAAAGTGTGTTTAATGCATAAAACTTAATTGGGATTGATAAAAATGTATGGTAGTTATTCAATTAAGTAATAATGACAAGCTTGTCCCAGAATCTAAACTGTGTCCAGTAGTGATTTTTAAATTAAATGAATTAGATTCAGCTATCAGGACATTTTATGGACAACCAACAACTATCAGTTTGTGATACACATCAAGTAAAAAACTGTATTGTCTACACATACTATTATCATTTTGAAGGATCCAAAAGTCTTCTCTATTGTGTGTGAGTGGGTGTCAAAATATATATTTTTGTAAATGACTAAAAGTTGGACTTGCATTTAGAACATGTTCAGAGGTTAGACACAATAATCAAATATCTAAAATAAGATCAATGATTTCTGTGTCTTATTTCTTAATTGCACTAAAACTATATTTAATCATCTTGATCCAAATGGGCTGTGATAAAATTATAAATTAAGTTTCAATCAAAAATAAATGAAGCTGTAAAAGTTTTTACAATACAAGTGAAAGTGATAAAGTCCCCATTTTGTATATTTTTAATTGGGAGATTAGTGGGCAATGTCTGCAGTAAATTTAAGCTTAATCCAAATTGTAATTAATTAGTTAGCTGTCTGTTAATTAGGTGAGTAATAACGTTTACCTATATACTGGTACTTAATATTATAACTTACTTGTTGTGATAAGAAATATAATGTTGCCGACTGTATTTCCCGAGCTTCCAATTTGAAGAAATTCTGACCCTCTCTTTAAATGGCAACAGGGCAAATGATCTGGAACAATTGATAACACTTTCATCAAATTCATTAATTTATTTAAATAGAACAAATTAGTGTGTTTTAAGTCTACAACTTTTTATTTGGTGACAAGTGATCAAAAATAGTTCATTTACAACATATATTACATAATTTGTGATAGATAAAAACAAACCAATATTATATAGAACAGTAGTACAACTCTTACACCAATCTGATAGTAACTTTAACAATGAATGTTTAATTAATATGGCATAGCTGAGATTGGTCTTAAGTCGAGTAAACAACTTATTCTAGTCCAAAATATTGGGCCATAATTTAACACACACCAGGAATTGTTGCACAAACAAATGGATCAACCAATATAATATGAAGAAAATCTTTGTTGCCGAGCCAAATGAAGTTTCCACAGAATACTGTGAGAGCCATGTGAGTTTATTCAGACATGCTGGCCAAGAGTTGCTTATCTCTAAAATATTGTGTGATGTTTCAATGCTTTGACAACTAGCTCTATATTCTAGAGTGACCATTTACTATTCACAACAATCTGGGACACACATTCAACAAGAACATCATTCAAACCTGTATTTATTGCAGATAAATATTCACACCAAGTTATCAAACAACTGGAGGACTTCCAAAACAGTTTTAAAAATGCATTTAAATACAGTAATTTAAAGAGGTATACAAAATTTGTACTTGATCTCAAACAAATATTATACATATAAATAATATTCATATTTTAATTGTATTTTTCTGCTGAATTAACTCCAAAAATTATAATTGCTTTCGATTTCATTTTTGAGCTCTTTGGAAGAGTGCACTAAATTGAATCTTGTTATAATCATTGTTTTAAATGTTTTGACACTCAGTTGTGTTATTTAAAAACTTAGTTCCAAATGATTTAATGATTCAAAAGAAGTTGCTTGAAAAATTTCAATCCACTTGTCAATTCTAAGTTGTTGTTGTTTTTTTGTTTTTTGGTCATCAGCTGATTACAAAGATACTTTAGAAATTCGAATGTTACTTTCATTCTTTTCATTGCATTATGAAAGTGTGATGTGTAAAAAATTTAATTTAAATTTGGGTTTTCTCATCTTTTAAAAAACTTCCAAACTTGTTAGACATTTTTTGCAAGAAATAAAATATGACTTTAACGAAGCAAATAATTGAAAGACTCTTTCAAGTGGAGACATTCGCACTAACAATCTAGTGTTATACACTCTAAGTATTCGACAATAATTGACATCATCGCAAAGTTGTTCTAGCGACTCTTCTCAAACAGTGCAAATATAAAAATGTCGTAAATCTTGCTTGTGATGCAATTGCATTTATTCAAGAGGAAGCAAGTAAGCAGCAGTTCTTTATTGTATTGTGGGCAGCCAAACCTAATCCAACAATGGAGCGTCAATTTTATTGTTCATTTAAGCATGAAAATATGTTATTTGAGAATGTTTGACATAACTTAAATAACAATGTATACTTATTTTTAGGGTAAAAACTCATTTATTGGTAGTGTACTGAAGAGTGATTTTTCAAAAACCTGAGATATCCTAAAAATGGCTGTGATTATTTGGTTCCAAATGGGGTATCTTAGGAGTGTTTTACAGGAAAAATATCACTGGTTTTTGGGATAATTTTTTTTTAGGGTGGGTTGCTGATGACTTTAGTTTTAAAAATGGCTCAAACAATTTTGTTTAAAATGGATACTGGGGGACTATTTTAAATGATAATGAAAAATGTTTCTTTATTTTTATAAAATATCTTAATTTAAAGGTAGTCTACTCATTATAAATTAAAGAAAATGTTACATTTTCAAAATTGCTCTTAAAGAGAGTTAAAAATGGGTATCTGAAAGTAGTTTTACATGATAAATAAAAATATCTTTTTATTTTTACAAATTACAAATAGTTTTAAGGTGGCTTGCAAATAATTTTATGAAAATTTGAAATTTGCTAAAAATATTTAAACAATGTGTTTTATAGTTTATGAATAAAGAGTTTTTACTGTGAATAAGGAGATGTGTTTGTTTTTATGAGAAAAACTTATTTAAGGGTAGTTTGTCAAAAACTTTTTTTTTATTTACTTAGAAACTATAATACATATGAGAAAGTTAATGTAATTATGGTATTTATTTTTAGTGGGGGTAAATAATGTGCTTGATAAAATTAGGTTTATAATTAAAAAACTTTGTTACTGGCATTTGAATGAAGAGTATTAAAATATATTTAAATGTTTACCGCTCTTCCATTTGTTTATATATGTGCGTTCTTCTGTAATTTAGGTTAGTTTTATTTTAGTAACTTTAAACAACTTTTTTACAATATTAATTTTGTCATCATTGTAAACTTGATATTTTTGTTGCTGTGTATAGGCCTAGATGGTAAAATATATTTAATTAATATGACATTACATAGAAATAGTGTAGATAATTCTGCCCTCTTTTCCTACTGTTCTGTGATCATTTAGAAAAAAAAAAGTTTTGCTGTCAACAAAAATGATAATATTTTTATTATGTTATAAATAAGCTTTTACTCACAACTTCATTCAGGTTATTATCAATTTTAAAAACATGTCCTTTAAACCAATAACGTTTTTAGTCCCAGATTTTTAATTTCCTGTAGAAAGAATAAATCACGCAACATTTTAGGTGGATGAATTAAATAGCCAAGCTATCATAGTTTTTATGCAGTTATAGTCATATCTAAATATCATTATTCTTTAAAGTGAAAAATGACATTGGGACATAGGAATCAAATCTAGGACCTTTGGCTTAGTATGACAATGTTCTTACCATTAAGATAGCCAACAGGGCTATTGTGAGTATACATCGGTAATGTCATCAGTATCTACACTTATTGATAAATTATTGGTAAAAATACTGCATGAGCGTTTGTGTCCGTACACCGGTATTAGTGCGGTATCGATACAGACAGTATCTAGTTGCCTACATAGTCACTTCACTACTGAATTTACTAAAGTTGGCAATAGACATTACTCAGAATTCATAGTGCTTTGTTTAATGTTCGCCAATGTTGTTATTTTTAAGAAAGCAGACGACTTTGTTGTTTTTGTAGATTGATGTTTTAATCTTTATCCAATGATCATACAAAGTGCCTAGAGTTGTTTGGAAGAAGAACAAAGTACCGAAAAACTGGAGGAAAGGAGTTATAACACCTATTTTCATGAAAGAAGACAGGAAGAGGTGTGCAAATTATAGGGGGGTAACGCTGATGTGCCACTGTGCAAAAATATATGAGAAGATTCTCGAAAAGAGAATAAAAAATAAAAATGACAGGAAGTTGGAAAGAGTAACAGCACAGATTTAGGGAACAGAGGTCTAAAATATACTTAATCTTTGCCATACAACAGCTGATGGAAAGAAGGTATGAATATGGGAAAGACTTGGTAATGGTATTTATGAATGTGGCAAAGGCATATGATAGCCATGGATAGAAATAAAGTTTGGAAAGCAATGGAGAAGGCCGAAGTGGAAAGAGGAGTTGTAATGAGAGTGGAAAGAGGAGTTGTGTTAAGACGGAGAGTGGAATGATGAAGTGGTTCCAAATAAAAAAGGGAGTGAAGTAGGGGAGTGCCCTCTCACTATTACTATTTGTAATGGTAATGGAAATTGTCATGAGCAAAGTGACACGAGAACTTGAGGAGTAAAGAATGAAAGCCATGATGTTTGCTGATGACTTGATGATATGGAAGAGGGAGTACAGGGACAGTTACAGGAATGAAATGAGGAAGTGACAAAGTGTGAAGTGATGATAATGACAAGGAAGAGGGTGAGGCCTAGTAAAGCTATAAAGTTGGATGGAGTAGAACTGAGAAAAGTACAGAACATAAAATATCCTGGAAGCATGATTGAGGAAAAAGGTGGAAGTAGGCTAGAATTTAATGAGAAGAGGACAGCAGGGAGATTTATTTTATAGGTGCGTAAGAGACCTGCTATGGAGAAGAGAAGTCCCCTTGAAGTGTAAGAAGTGTTGTACAGGGCGTACTTTGTACCCATTGTCACATATGCAGCAAAAACGTGGACATTGAATGTAAGAGAAACTAGGAAAGTGGAGGATATGGGAATGAAGTTTGTGAGGGGCATGTTATATGTCTCAAAGGGAATGAAGTTTGTGAGGGGCATGTTATATGTCTCAAAGGGAATGAAGTTTGTGAGGGGCATGTTATATATCTCAAAGGGAATCAAGATTAGGAATGAATCTGGGAAAAAGTGAGAGTACAGGGAGTAAATGAGATAGTATAGGAAGCAAGACCAATGATATTTGCAGATGACTTGGTGTGGGGGGAAAAGGAAGAGGAAGTACAGGAACAGCTGCCGGCATGGAATGAGGAGGTAAAAATGGAATGAAATTTAGTATGGTGAAAAGTGGAGTGATGGTGATGACATGAGAGAGAATAAGGCCAAGCAAAGTGATATAAATGGATGGAGTAGATTTAAAATAAGCAAAGAGCATAAAGTATCTGGGTAGTGTGATTGAGGCAAAAGGGGGAAACAGGGAAGATATGTTAAGATGAGGGCAACAGGGAGAGGTTTTCTACAGGTGTGTAAAATACCTACTGTGGAAAAGATAAGTGCCTCTAATCTAAAGTGTAAGGAAGTGGAGCATACTTCATACCCATACTAACGTCTGCAGTGGAAACTTGGACTTTGGATAAAAGATAAACAAGGAAAGTAGAGGCCATGGGAATGGAGTTTTTGAGGAGCATGCTACCTGTCACCAGAAGAGATAGGATTAGGAAATAAGATGTACGTTCAAGAGTTGGGGTACATGGACTAGTAGAGGAAGCTAGGATGGGATGGTATGCATACGTAATGAAGTTGGAAGGGGAGAGGATTCCAAGGAGATTAATGAATATGAAGTATGTAGGGAAGAGATTGCAAGGGGAACCAAGGAAGAGATGGGAGGAACAAATAGCAGCAAGTGTGCAAGTGAGAGAGAGGAGAGTGGAGGAGAGTTCAGGAGGAAGAATGGTGGAATGACAGAGTGAGATGGAAGCATTTTACTAAACAGACCTGGCCACAGGCTGGAAACAGTTTATGATGATGATATTAAAAGTACTAGTAATAATTCACATTATGTAAGAATAAAACATCATGAAATGTTAATTCAAAGTTTTTTTTTTTGTTTGCAAGTCTGATAACATTGTGTCTTATATATCAAATGTCTGCACAAAGAACTAGTTTTTTTAAAAGATGATTAAATATCTTCTGGTGGATGTAAATAAATGATTCTGTGTGTGTGCATAGTGCAGTGTTCTATCTCAAATAAACAACAGCATTTTTCCATGAGCACTTCAAAAAATCTTTTAATCACACTCTATCTTGTGCAATGAGCTTCAGTAATGGGTGTTTGAGAATCCTGTATGATGGGGGAAGAGCAGGCATGATTCTGGTGTTATTATCATCTGCTCAAGAACAAGTGCATAATTCAAAAATTATAACTGATTTTTTATACATCTCACTTTTTTTAAAGAAATCATGTTAAGATAGTCACAATTTTATAAGAAAAAGCAGATTTTTGTGTGTTATGGTGTTATATCATAGCATAAGTTTGTATATTTCTCATGCCTGCATTAGAAAAAGTTACTACATATCTAGCAGTTGGCCAATGACAACTTTTCCAAAGTAAAGATTAAGGGAGGACACAGATGAAATAAAATTTAAAAAGTATTATGAGGAATTAATTTATTATAATAAATGTCTAAATTTTAATCAAAATACCAATGATTTGAGCAAATGGATAGACTAAAATTTGTTATTTTAGCTATTTAATGTTGTTCTTATGTAAAGTCAGGCGTCTAGATAAATATATTCTCACTGTTTAGTAATTAGGGCTAAATTTTCTACTTTATCACACTAAACCACAACTTGGCCTCCTAATTGAAAGGTATTTTTACAGAATTATATACAGGATATTACAAATGATTCATTGGATTTTAAAGTATTACACATAAAGTAATGAATGATACATGATAAGAAATGAAAAATGTTCCAGTTTTAGTTATACCATTCCAAATGTTCAATGTATCCTCCTTTCGTCACATGACACATGTCTATGGGGTAGTATAATTTGGCCCACACACGTTGTTATGTCCCCCGTTGATGTTTATTAAAGAAGCAGTAATGCGGTCCCCTAATTGATTCAATGTTACTGGCAATGGTGGCATGTAAACAGTGTCTTTAACTTGTCCCCAAAGGCAAAAATCCCAAAACTTAAGGTCAGGAGGCTATCTGAGCAGCACCAAGTCATCCTCAGCATATCACCCAATCCAGCGGTGTGGGAGTTCCTCGTCCAGGTAGCGACACAGTGAAGTGTACCAATGGGGTGGAGCCCTATCTTGTTGGGTATGAAGTTGTCAGAATCATCTTGCAGTTGTGGAAACAACCACAACTGCAACATATCAAGGAACAACATACCAGTCACAGTGTTTTCAATAAAAAATAAAAGGCGCATACACTTTTGTTTTTGAGAGTGCACAGAAGACGTTAAGTTTTGAGGAATCCCGCTCTTTTCCCACAACTGCATGAGGATTTACTGTACCCCATATACGAACATGGTGACTATTCATCTTTCCATTTAAATTAAATGTCGCCTAATCACTAAAAATCAGACGGGTAGCACAATCATCGTTCTACAATGATTCTTGAATGATATTACAAAATTCGTATCGTTTAATATGGTTGGCCGGCCATATACGTTGCAACAGCTGTAGACGGAACAATTTTTGTTGTAATCGATGTTGCAAAATCTTCCAAAAAGTTGGCTGTGGAATACCAATTTTGCGACTTGAGCGCTATGTTGACTTTTGTGGGCTATGCGCTAGCTCTCTCTAACTCTCTCTACTGTTTCATTACACAACTTGGTTGTCTGGTGCTTTTAGCTTTACACAAGCAATCTGTGTCCTTGAACTGTCGATGACAACGTGGAATGCTATGGTGGCCTGGCGGTTCTGTTTCATACTGTCTTCGGAACACACACTGCACAGTAACAATGGAAACACATTTCTCATATTCTAAAACACTTTCTGCTGCATAATCGCCATATTT
Organism: Timema podura; assembly: GCA_033556935.1. Taxonomy (NCBI): domain Eukaryota; kingdom Metazoa; phylum Arthropoda; class Insecta; order Phasmatodea; family Timematidae; genus Timema; species Timema podura. The sequence goes on from JAVRXN010000004.1 coordinate 59,466,844, forward strand.
CAAACTGAACTCGTGCTGCCACCCGGTCTACAAGCATGGGTTTTCAAATACGAGATGTGCTCTTTCATTTCGTGATTGGCACAAACAAGTGCAATCAATAGTTTTGGAGTTTAAGGATTTTAAAACACGAGGTATAATTTGTAATAGCCCTGTATCAGGGTGTCTACTACGTTGGAGAAACAAAAATTAGTAACTTTTTGGTGACCCTTTTTGACCACAAAGTTCCTTCGATAAGTGGTTGAACATTAGCTAATGCATCTATAGGCAAAATGCACTCATACCCAACAATAAACTTTAGCTAGATGGCAAACGTTAACCTTGTCTTTGGTATTACAGTAAAACAATCAGGCAACTTAAGGCTAGTGCATGGCATCATGGGTAGTGGGTGGCTCGACATTTGACGCATTCACATTTTTACAATGTGCGGGAAATTCAAACAAAAAAAAAATTTTTTTGTGACTTTATGACCAAAATATTTAAAATTTGTGACTTTAGTGGCCTTTTTTTTTAGCTATTAGTAACTTTTTCGTGACTTTTGTGACCCAGTAGACACCCTGTGTATATAAAGTAGTTTTGATATTTCAACAGTTGCATACCACTTGCACATTGGCTGACTGGAACTCAAGGTAGTTTAAGTTACTTGTTTTCAGTGATGTTTAATCACACCAGGCAATCCACCGCTCTAAGAAATCTGTAGGAACTGATTTTTTGTTACTAATATCTACCGTTTAAGGCCTACAGCTATTTTGAGCACTTAAATAGAAAAAACCCACCATAACAATCATGACCTATAAAAATAAAATATTTATATTTGTGGTATGAAATCAAGCTGTCTACAAATGATTCAAGTTTTATTGTGTGACACAAGGCATTAATGACATACAGTTTATGTTAAATACATGTATTATAGGCCCACATAATCCATTCATAAGAAAGCATACTATATATATGCCTATTTTCATTCTTGTCAGACATGTCACCAATCTGTGATATTTTTTGTTATTTGGACTAACCAATTCAGGCCTACTAAGGCTACTAAGTTGTCTGCTACAACTGCACAGCAAGTTCTGGTTATCTTTATTATTGTTTTAACTCAAATAATTATGATTGTCAATCCATAAAGAGCTAAATAGCTGTGGAAATTACAAAGTTGTAGTGTAAAATTTACACTAAGTAGGAATGTTGTTGGAAATCATATTTCCTTTCACTTACCCTGGCTTGTGTGCTCTCTTTAGACAGCATCAGTAAGTATGTGATATAAAGATCAGCTAACAGAGTCAAAGCGTCTCTACATACATCAGTTAAGTATGTGATACAAATATCAGCTAACAGAGTCAAAGCGTCTCTATATACATCAGTTAAGTATGTGATATAAAGATCAGCTAACAGAGTCAAAGCGTCTCTATATACATCAGTTAAGTATGTGATACAAATATCAGCTAACAGAGTCAAAGCGTCTCTATATACATCAGTTAAGTATGTGATATAAAGATCAGCTAACAGGGTCAAAGCGTCTCTATATACATCAGTTAAGTATGTGATATAAAGATCAGCTAACAGGGTCAAAGCGTCTCTACATACATCAGTTAAGTATGTGATACAAATATCAGCTAACAGAGTCAAAGCGTCTCTACATACATCAGTTAAGTATGTGATACAAATATCAGCTAACAGAGTCAAAGCGTCTCTACATACATCAGTTAAGTATGTGATATAAAGATCAGCTAACAGGGTCAAAGCGTCTCTACATACATCAGTTAAGTATGTGATATAAAGATCAGCTAACAGGGTCAAAGCGTCTCTACATACATCAGTTAAGTATGTGATATAAAGATCAGCTAACAGGGTCAAAGCGTCTCTACATACATCAGTTAAGTATGTGATACAAATATCAGCTAACAGAGTCAAAGCGTCTCTACATACATCAGTTAAGTATGTGATACAAATATCAGCTAACAGAGTCAAAGCGTCTCTACATACATCAGTTAAGTATGTGATATAAAGATCAGCTAACAGGGTCAAAGCGTCTCTATATACATCAGTTAAGTATGTGATATAAAGATCAGCTAACAGGGTCAAAGCGTCTCTACATACATCAGTTAAGTATGTGATACAAATATCAGCTAACAGAGTCAAAGCGTCTCTACATACATCAGTTAAGTATGTGATACAAATATCAGCTAACAGAGTCAAAGCGTCTCTACATATATCAGTTAAGTATGTGATATAAAGATCAGCTAACAGGGTCAAAGCGTCTCTATATACATCAGTTAAGTATGTGATATAAAGATCAGCTAACAGGGTCAAAGCGTCTCTACATACATCAGTTAAGTATGTGATACAAATATCAGCTAACAGAGTCAAAGCGTCTCTACATACATCAGTTAAGTATGTGATACAAATATCAGCTAACAGAGTCAAAGCGTCTCTAATATCATCAGTTAAGTATGTGATATAAAGATCAGCTAACAGAGTCAAAGCGTCTCTATATACATCAGTTAAGTATGTGATACAAATATCAGCTAACAGAGTCAAAGGTCTCTTAATACATCAGTTAAGTATGTGATATAAAGATCAGCTAACAGGGTCAAAGCGTCTCTATATACATCAGTTAAGTATGTGATACAAATATCAGCTAACAGAGTCAAAGCGTCTCTACATAATCAGTTAAGTATGTGATATAAAGATCAGCTAACAGGGTCAAAGCGTCTCTACATACATCAGTTAAGTATGTGATAAAGATCAGCTAACAGGGTCAAAGCGTCTCTACATACATCAGTTAAGTATGTGATACAAATATCAGCTAACAGAGTCAAAGCGTCTCTACATACTATCAGTTAAGTATGTGATATAAAATCAGCTAACAGAGTCAAAGCGTCTCTACATACATCAGTTAAGTATGTGATATAAAGATCAGCTAACAGGGTCAAAGCGTCTCTATATACATCAGTTAAGTATGTGATATAAAGATCAGCTAACAGGGTCAAAGCGTCTCTACATACATCAGTTAAGTATGTGATACAAATATCAGCTAACAGAGTCAAAGCGTCTCTACATACATCAGTTAAGTATGTGATACAAATATCAGCTAACAGAGTCAAAGCGTCTCTACATATATCAGTTAAGTATGTGATATAAAGATCAGCTAACAGAGTCAAAGCGTCTCTACATACATCAGTTAAGTATGTGATACAAATATCAGCTAACAGAGTCAAAGTGTCTCTACATATATCAGTTAAGTATGTGATATAAAGATCAGCTAACAGGGTCAAAGCGTCTCTAATATATCAGTTAAGTATGTGATACAAATATCAGCTAACAGAGTCAAAGCGTCTCTACATATATCAGTTAAGTATGTGATATAAAGATCAGCTAACAGAGTCAAAGCGTCTCTACATACATCAGTTAAGTATGTGATACAAATATCAGCTAACAGAGGTCAAAGCGTCTCTACATATATCAGTTAAGTATGTGATACAAATTCAGCTAACAGAGTCAAAGCGTCTCTACATATATCAGTTAAGTATGGATATATAGATCAGCTAACAGGGTCAAAGCGTTCTCTTATATACATCAGTTAAGTATGTGATACAAATATCAGCTAACAGAGTCAAAGCGTCTCTATATATATCAGTTAAGTATGCGATATATAGATCAGCTAACAGGGTCAAAGTGTCTCTAATACATCAGTTAAGTATGTGATACTAAATATCAGCTAACAGAGTCAAAGCGTCTCTACATACATCAGTTAAGTATGTGATACAAATATCAGTAACAGAGTCAAAGCGTCTCTACATATATCAGTTAAGTATGTGATATAAAGATCAGCTAACAGGGTCAAAGCGTCTCTATATACATCAGTTAAGTATGTGATACAAATATCAGCTAACAGAGTCAAAGCGTCTCTACATATATCAGTTAAGTATGTGATATAAAGATCAGCTAACAGGGTCAAAGCGTCTCTACATACATCAGTTAAGTATGTAATACAAATATGCTAACAGAGTCAAAGCGTCTCTACATATATCAGTTAAGTATGTGATACAAAGATCAGCTAACAGAGTCAAAGCGTCTCTACATATATCAGTTAAGTATGTGATATAAAGATCAGCTAACAGGGTCAAAGCGTCTCTACATATATCAGTTAAGTATGTGATATAAAGATCAGCTAACAGAGTCAAAGCGTCTCTAATATAATCAGTTAAGTATGTGATATAAAGATCAGCTAACAGGGTCAAAGCTCTTACCATATATCAGTTAAGTATGTGATAAAAAGATCAGCTAACAGGGTCAAGCGTCTCTACATATTATCAGTTAAGTATGTGATATAAAAGATCAGCTAACGAGTCAAAGCGTCTCTACATATATCAGTTAAGTATGTGATATAAAGATCAGCTAACGGGTCAAAGCGTCTCTACATATATCAGTTAAGTATGTGATATAAAGATCAGCTAAGGGTCAAAGCGTTCTACATATATCAGTTAAGTATGTGATATAAAGATCAGCTAACAGAGTCAAATGCGTCTACATATATCAGTTAAGTATGCGATATTATAGATCAGCTAACAGAGTCAAAGCGTCTCTACATATATCAGTTAAGTATGTGATATAAAGATCAGCTAACAGGGTCAAAGCGTCTCTATATACATCAGTTAAGTATGTGATACAAAGATCAGCTAACAGAGTCAAAGCGTCTCTACATATATCAGTTAAGTATGTGATACAAAGATCAGCTAACAGAGTCAAAGCGTCTCTACATATATCAGTTAAGTATGTGATATAAAGATCAGCTAACAGAGTCAAAGCGTCTCTACATATATCAGTTAAGTATGTGATACAAAGATCAGCTAACAGAGTCAAAGCGTCTCTACATATATCAGTTAAATATGTGATACAAAGATCAGCTAACAGAGTCAAAGCGTCTCTACATATATCAGTTAAGTATGTGATATAAAGATCAGCTAACAGGGTCAAAGCGTCTCTATATACATCAGTTAAGCCTATAATTAATCCAGCTGATTCTTGGCTCAATGTTATAAGTGAGTCTTTATACAATCAAGAGCACTTAAAAATGCTCTGTCCTATATTTTTAAGAATGGATAAATTCTCAACTAAATCACACTTACATCCATGTCTGCCTATTTTTCTCCGCAAATTAATAAGATGGAAATTTATTTAAAAAAATTAATGTCAACAATTTAGAGCTGTATTAATTCAAACAACAGTTGGGCCTAGCATATGACGTGGCCTAGGTTATTTATTAAATAAATGAGATGGTGCACCGCGCAAAATTTCTCCCACTTTTATCTTAAAATAGACATTTAGGCCTACTAAAAACTCATAAGATTTGTGAAACGAAACAATAGGTCTATACATAGTTGTAGAAACACTACACCAAAGATCATAAATGAAATAATATACACTGTTACTTAATAAGTGGTATTAGGAACTAAGAACACTGTTACAGAAAAATTGAGAAAAGAGAAACATCTTTGTCCACCAAAGAGCATGAGAATCAAATTTATTTTCAAAGACATAAATTAAAAAGTATATATTTGCTTATAGCTCAGACACAGTTGGTTTTATAAAAATATATTTCAAATAAAAGATTTTTATCTTTATTAGTACTTAAACTTTACAATGGTAAGTTAATTCGTATCTCAAATAGTTGTGGAGAAATTATCAAAATTGGAAAATTTCCCCAATGTAAAGTACCCACAAAGTAATTTTCATGAGAAAATTAGAATTTACATTTTGTTTATTATGATAAACAGTGTCTAGATATAAAATTTAATCAAAATCATTATAGTGAATTTTGAGAAAAAATTTTTTTTTTTACTTTTTGCCCTTCAGTAAACTACCCTTAATTTTAGAATTAGATGTCTAATTACAAAAAACCCTTGGTGGGACCTTTTGAAAAACCCCAGATACCAAGTTTTAGCCCAATTAGTAAAATAGTTTCGGCTACATCCTGAGGTAGACAGACAGGCGGCATTGCAAAAACCACAAAGAAACAAAGAAACTTCAAAATATATCAAATAATATCTTATCTATTGTAACAGATAATTAAAAACAACATAATTTAAAACTTCACATGTTCAAATACTTGTCCAGCCCTAACTTAAGACAAATTATTACTATACGCTTGAAAAAGTGTTTGAAGAATAACAATATATTGATAATAGAAAAAAAAAATTCAATAATTAAATGCTAAACACAAATAAATAAACCCTATTCTGAATAATTTGGGAAAAATATTTAAACATGAGACAGTAAACACAATTTTGGAGATTCAATAAGTTAAAAGATGGTAGGGTTGGTATTGTACCATTGTTGGTATTGTACCATTGTTGGTATTGTACCATTGTTGGTATTGAACCAATCCTTTGTCAGTAATTTGTTATTGTGCCAGTAACACTAGTCCTGCTAGAGTCTTGTAATATGCATTTGTACAATTGTTGCTGTACTATTGTCATGATAAAGTTCTACTGGAGTCTTGTAATATGCATTTGTACAATTGTTGCTGTACTATTGTCATGATAAAGTCCTGCAGGAGTCTTGTAATATGCATTTGTACAATTGTTGCTATACTATTGTCATGATAAAGTACTGTTAAGAGTCTTGTAATATGCATTTGTACAATTGTTGCTATACTATTGTCATGATAAAGTACTGTTAAGAGTCTTTTAATATGCATTTGTACAATTGTTGCTGTACTATTGTCATGATAAAGTCCTGCTAGAGTCTTGTAATATGCATTTGTACAATTATTGCTGTACTATTGTCATGATAAAGTCCTGCTGGAGTCTTGTAATATGCATTTGTACAATTATTGCTGTACTATTGTCATGATAAAGTCCTGCTAGAGTCTTGTAATATGCATTTGTACAATTATTGCTGTACTATTGTCATGATAAAGTCCTGCTTGAGTCTTGTAATATGCATTTGTACAATTATTGCTGTACTATTGTCATGATAAAGTCCTGTTAGAGTCTTTTAATATGCATTTGTACAATTATTGCTGTACTATTGTCATGATAAAGTCCTGCTTGAGTCTTGTAATATGCATTTGTACAATTATTGCTGTACTATTGTTGTGATAAAGTCCTGTTAGAGTCTTTTAATATGCATTTGTACAATTATTGCTGTACTATTGTCATGATAAAGTCCTGCTTGAGTCTTGTAATATGCATTTGTACAATTATTGCTGTACTATTGTCATGATAAAGTCCTGTTAGAGTCTTTTAATATGCATTTGTACAATTGTTGCTATACTATTGTCATGATAAAGTCCTGCTATAGTCTTTTAATATGCATTTGTACAATTATTGCTGTACTATTGTTGTGATAAAGCCCTCCTGAGTCGGAAGTGGATGCATTATCTAATAGCTCACGATATTGTCTGCTTATATGTAGCTGACAATTTTCCACATTTATCACAGACTTAGCCTTAAAATAACAGAATGACCCTGGAAACAGGATGACTCCTAGCTAACTCAGTGGTAAGAGCATTGGTGTACTAAGCCAAAAGTCCCGAGTTCGATTCCCGAGTTTGATTCCCGTGTCCAGGTGTTATTTTTATATTTAAATAATATGGTATTAGGTAGATTGCTATAATGAAAACTTTGAAGTTGATAAAAATATGTCTTCAAAATTGAAAAATTGTAATGTAATTATTCATGTTTTAAGGTTATTTACTTTATTTTTATTTAGGGTATTTAATGTGCACTTTCTGAACTGACTGATTATATCAGCTCACAAGAGTTTCTATGAGCAAGAGCGAAAGGGCCGACCAATTTTGTCAGGAAAGGCATGTTCAAATACCTTCCAGGGTTCTTTTACATGCCACAATCAACATGAGACCGATGGCTTTACTTCTCCCTCTCCCAAAGAAAGTTATGCTACGGATTTTTAACACTTAAGAAATATGTGTCAACCCCAGCTGGGTCTGAACCCACAAAAATCAGGTTCTGAGGCAAGAACTTTACCCCTAAACCACCAAGGTTGACATTTTAAGATTAGACACACAGAAAATTTGTATTAATTGAAGGAAATAAAATAATAAAATTTAAGGAAAGGATGCTTTTTAAACGATGAGAGTAGTTTTATAATCAGGAGCAAGCTGTCACGGGTTGCTGCTAGAACTATCATAGGAACACACCATTTATAGTTATACATGTGAGAAACACTTGCAGCCGAGATCAGGGGTTGTCCTTGCGCTGTTTTGATGGTCATCCCATAGCAAACATTGAGAGGAAACTGGAAGGGCAGGTCTGATGGAATCATGGGTATTCTTGGTATCATGGTCCATTCTCCTGCCGCAGTACAAACTGTCATGAGTTGCCTCTATGATAGAGCTTTGGAGACTGTTTACTTGTAGGTAAGTCTCATTACAAAGTTTAAGTGGGTTCAAATTTTAACTGAAGAGTGTGGATGGGTCAATCAAAATTTAGGCAGGATAGTGCCTATGAACATGTGAATGCGGGATGGTACTTCAACTGGTCTAAAATACAGAAGTACATTTTATAAGCTGATTCATATTTAGAGATAAAATATCTTGCTCCTGGAACCATGAAAAAGACTTGTTTTGCAAAAGATGTATATTGGGATAAATAAAATAAACTAATTGTTGGATATCCTTGATCATAGTGCATATCTGGAAGTTATTCAAGGACACCTTCTCTCCATATTCTGAGAAGACACCATTGCCGAGTTTCATCAATATATTGACAATTAAGTCTAGTTTTTGTCTTCACGCAGGCGGATGTGCATGTTGGTTGACAGGGAAAGTTTCACAACGTCTGGGCGTATGTAGGATATTTTCAGGCATGTGTTCTCTTGTCAGCTCTTGTGACTCTCGGAACTGCCGGTAGAGTTTGTTGGAAGTCTCCTGAGAACCACATGGTATGCTTCTTATGAACACACTGTTGCTTCTAAGATCACTCAGAGCTATATCTAGATCTTTAGTTGATGTATTATGTGACATTAAGCTCTCATTACATAATACAAGAGATAATATTTACAGTCATTTTATGTGTGAGACCTTTAGACTTCAATATGTTGCACAAGGTAATTTGGTCAAGAGAAAAATGCAAAGGTAATTAAAATGTCGCAATTGCTGTTCTGCCCCTTTTAGCCTTCGAATGGAAATGTGGATTGGCATAATGCAAATAAAAAGGTGGGATCATATTGACCCTAACATAGTTCTTCTCTAAGAGAGGGTATTTTGATTGAAAAAAAAGACAATGAACATAAATATATTTACCAAAATCAGTCTGAACTACTTTTAATCAAATTCCTTGCAGATTTTTTTTATAATTGAAAAATTTATTTATTTTACAGAATATAAGTCTCACTTTTTATGTGCAAGAAAAGAAAAGAGCCCAAATTACTAAAAATAAACTTAGATACTTGACAACAAATGAATAGTGAAAGATTAGTTCACTAATCACGAATTGTTTAGTTCAGTCTTTGAAGCTATCGACACAAAAAAAACCTTTAGTGCTCTTTGCAAAGAAAATGTTTGCAACAGCAAACCAAAGTTATTTTTCAATCTTGCTTTCCAGTACAAAATGTACATATTCCCCACCAGATGCCATCAAAAGTATAAGGTTCACTGCTCGGAAGCTCTTCATTGAGATCATGCGCTATTTCAACTCAAAGCACCCGAGGCAATTTGGGACTCAACATCTTCCTTCTCATGTGTGGTTCTGATAAGTCAAAAGCCAACTTTTTGGGGAAAAGTAGAGTGATCTGTAGCCCCTCCACTTAGTAAAATTTAAAAAAAAAATTGGGAGCATCCTCCCCCTTCCCATGTTCTCAACATTTCCCTTCTTGTACTCTCCTTTGCTACTTGGGAATTTATCTAGTTTTGAAATGCTTAGAGTTAGGAAAAACATTGGTTCACCCCACCCCACAATATATTTTGTGCAGCGCCCCTGGCGGAAATAATTGGTGCCCGGAGTGAAAATCATCAATATCTTGAAAGTTATAAATTTTATTCCAAACATGGACTGAAGATGAATGAAAGAGTATAAAATTTCCTAAATGAAAATGTTTTTGTATTTTTAGTATGATGAATGGTCAGAGACCTTTAGAATTCTAAAGTTCTCGGATTACTTTCGCTAATCATTTTTTTCAGACGATTTCGTTTGTCTAAATCACATCTTCCCTCCCTTTTGTTGAGGTGATATATATTTGTTAATATAGTTATCAATATTAAATCATTATGTATAATATGAACTTTTAAATTAAAACTATGAGGAAATTATGTAGCCCAAGTACATGTATTATGCATCGATGGAAATAGCAGAAGCCCAGGCTTTCGGTAAAAACAAAATTATTCTATCATTTTCAACTAAAACGCTAAAAATCACCCAGAAAAATACATTAAACATATATTTATATCGAATAAGAAATATGGTACAAACTTCAGTTTATTAAAATCTGTCGACATCTTAAAATTCAACTGCCTTTGTCAATTATATGTGTTTATAGCTGTTTATATAGAGGTAATCAAACTGTTGTTTGGTATTATTTTTCTTTACAGATTCGGAGTGAGTAACGCATGATGGAAGAAAAATGCTTTTTGTGTAGTATAAATCTTGGAAATGGAGAAGAAATAGCCACATTGAAACAAAAAGGACTCTAAGGAATCAACAAAGCATGTAAGGGGCGCAAATTTAGCTTTTTCCACATTAATGTTGGTCAAAAAGTCCATAAAAATGTAGGGCCCAGTTCGTGAATTTAAAGTCTCCGTTCAGGTTTTATGAACCAACCAAAGATGGTTATCCAAGTACTTCACGCTCTCTTCGATCTCAGTCAAAGACATTTGATTACAAAAAAGACTGTTTTGTGGTGTTGAAATAACTAATTACTATTTGGAGAGCAAGAAAGACTTTCCTGTGCAGACATTAAGTTTGACAACACTGTAATTGCCATCTGTGATGAACGCCAAGACGAGTGGAGTGAAAATGTGAAATGTCAGGTGTCTGCTACCATCAGCAATGTAATGTGAATTTTCAAACTCAGAAAGGGATTCCCTGTAAGTATGCTTGTGAATTACCTGATGCTAGAGCAGAATAGCCAGAAGACAGGGAGCGGCATGAAGCATTCCTTCATGTTGCCCGATATGTAGAAGAAAATTATGAACAGAATACTGTAGCTGACTTGGTTAACCAGTTGAAACAGTGCAATTAATGTCACATATATTCCTGACAATCTTCAGACACTTTTATCCATTCTTGTACCTGGAAAAGGAATGGAGGAAAAAGTGGCAGCAATTGGTCATGTTGTTATGCAAGCAGTTCGTTCACGTGTCATGCAAACACCTTTGCAATTACGACTAGGAATGCTTGTTTATCACAACACAGGCTCCTGGTTTCTTATGGACAGACTGCATACATACTTCCATCATCTGGTAAGTAGCCTTTCATTTTGAAACGTTACAAGGTTGTAATGTTACATCTAAGCCCCACCCCTATCCGATGCTGCTGAACAGTACTACATAGTCATACTACCCACTCATAGAAACGTCAGTAAATAGTCAATTCACCTACAATAGTATGCTTCTCTATTGTAATTCCTAATAGAACCAAGCCATATCAAAACAATATCTTTCTATACAATCCACTTTCAACTTCTACAAGTAATTTTGTTAGCGTACGTACCCTCTGCTATGCTGGCCTGGACAACCACGATGCCTAGCTGGCTGCAAAACGTCCTAAATCGGCGAGTGGGGCAACTTTGCTGAGTGCACCCGCACTAGATGTGTATACCGGACCAACACGAAAGTAACTGGCGAGCGCATTTCTACTAATCATGAGCGAGGTGGTGGAGATAGACGTAGCTGACCTCTTCCGAATAATCTCTACAATCGCCTACCGGCCTCTGACATCGCTGACCAATCAATCAGAGAAGATTCAAAATACAATGCAAGAAACTGTTGGCTGGAGCGGCGCAACCAACCAGACACCTTCAAGCTGGATGACCCAAGAAGATGGCGTGATCACCACCCCCTTTACGTCACCGACTGAGTACCTAGTGAACTTTCCTCCCTTTTGTACCTACGCAGTTAGATCACTATAAAACATGTAACTTTGTAAAATAACGACTTTTGAATCCATCACCATGAGGAACGGACCTCTGTATAGTACAACAACCAAGGACTTTTGAACCCGTCACCATGAGGACCGGACCTCTGTATAATTCATCAACCAAAGACTTTTTAATCTGCCAGCGTCGAGATGGATCTACGCTATCATATTGTGAGACTTCAAAACTCGTCACCATGTTGGACGGATGGTGCTAATTGTTCTATATCATCTGGAGACGATATCCTGGAACAATGGACTCTGTGAAAGAGAAGTTATCACATTTTGTAAATATTCGTTGGTAGGATTTTGGAACTTTAACAGTTGAACTTAATAATATTATTTTGGATATTAATGGGGTTATGTGATGATAGTGTTGTTGTTGAGTAGTCGTGTTAGATTCTTAAAGGAATTGACAAATCTACTATATTGCTTATTTGGTTTTCCATTGTATTCAAATAATTGTCTAAAGTAAATTGGACTGGTCATTGTTTTTTTTTAAACTTTCATCAATCTCAAATCAATAGTTTAACTTAGTTCGTGTTCGTTTGATGACAGTTCAAACAGTCCCGCGTGAGTTATCATTGGGTTTGTTATGGGTAATTCACATGTAATGTCATTTGTAAAGTTTATTATATATTTGTTTATAGTACAGATGTATTTTCTGTTAGCATAATGTTAGATTCATTAATTACATTAACAGTAAAACTGTTGGGCTTACTATTTAATATAACTAGAGAAAGTTATTATGTTTATTCAGTCTATATTGTTAGGACACTTTCGTAACCATTTAGATTGGCTCATAAAGCCTTTTACAAGTGATATTATTATTATTTATTTTGTTTATTCTGAAAGAGTTGAAACAGACTTAAATTGGTAAAGATAACTATTATGTTTTCCAGTGATCAATGTTTTCTAATTCTACTAGGATGGTTGGTCTAGGGGTAAGGTGTCAGACTTCTGTGCTGAGGGTCCGGGGTTCAATCCTCGGTCTCGGCACAAATTTATCTGATTGCCAAACCCTTCCTTCACCTCTGACAAGATGTGTATTAATCACAACTTGTGAATGTGAGGCATGCCAGGCCTCTACCGTGGTTCGGATTCCACGTTAAACTGTAGGTCCTCCATTTCATTTCACAATTACCTTACCATTGCACATTAGCGTAAGTGCGTGTAACCCGAATGGGTAGTAAGACGCGGTGCTAATAATAATAATAATAATAATAATAATACTAGGATGGTCAAGGCCACCTTATTTATTGTCTGCTGTTTTGATTACATTAAATTGCTATTTACTTTTAATTCTCACTGCGCTTGCTTTCTTATTTATTATTTCATGTCCATTAGATTATATCCTCTTTTCCTTGTAGTATTTTTATAGTGACCTATTACTACGAGGTAGATAGAGAGGGTGTAACAATTTGGTTTACCAAGTCAGCAACAATATTCTGTTTGTCATCATTTTCTTCAGCCCTACGAGCTCCTCCCTCTGAATACTGAATATGTGCCTGTGTGTAGTAAAGCAAGACAAACATGACCTCACTTTTTGTATATATTTGCTTTCCAGTTTTATTTTCAATTCTCTATCTGTTATTGTTATTTCCACCTAGGCCCTACTTTCTTTTTTATTTTAAGATTGCGTAAGCCTTAAAATACATAAGTAATAGGTAAATAATACTGGGGATTTATAACTGGGAAGTTATAAACCTAAGAATTTTAATATAAAAGGATTAACTTTACTAAGGACAAGCTTTCACTGTCACAGCGTTTGTGTGTTTTATAGTGTTCTATCTAAACAATTTCTACTCCAATATCACCAAGGTAAGTGTACTGGCTATCCCTCCTAATTCAAACCATGATTTAGCCTAGTGCTCTATTCTAAATAACTATAAAAGGATTAAAAAATTCATTAGCAAAGAAACCAAAGAACAATAACATTAAAAACTACTTATCAATGTGCTCAATTGAATGGTTATATCTCCTAATTTGCAGTAAATAATAGAGTAGGTTAACCATTGGTTATATATCATGTACAATTATATGTACCATATTATATATAGACCTAGAATTTTGTAGAACTAAAAATAAAAATATGAAAAACTAAGTTTTAAGGGAAATTCATAAATAGCTCGTTATTTATGAATTTTGGTTGTACTGTTTACCCAGGTAAAATCCTAGGATATTTACCCTTAACTATATATACCCTGGTGTTTTACATATGTAGTTAGGTTTAGCCTAGTTGATTAGGCCCTTATTTTTTGGAAGGTTAGGTTAAGCATGTTTGATTTTATAATTATTAACGCATTAAAGAAATTTTTATTTAATTAATATTATGATTAAATAATACAATGGGTGTTAGTGTGTATTAGAAGGTTGAATAAAGCTAGACCTTTGTGTGAGAGTTTAGTTAATGTTGATAGACTAAAAAAAATTTAATATGTGTTTATAAAAGAATAAAGGGGGAAGATAAATATAATATTTTAAGTGTTTATACTTGTAGTTAAAGAAAATTCAAACTTTTTAGCTTAACAGTAACTAATTTTCCTTCCAAAAAAATCAAGGCCTAATCAACCAAGTCTAACCCAATCTTTAAACTAAATCAAAATGCAATTAAAATACTTTTAGATGGATTAATATATTTAGAGGGTGTAGTACGCTTTATCTGTCCCATTCTTGAGCTTTAAATTCTTAATTTTCTAAAATATTGAGATCAGCTACATACATTTTACTAAACATAAAATAATAAAAATATGTAAAATGGATTTGAACCAAAAGAATTTTAAATTAAATAAGAAAAGGTTTCCCTCATCTAAGCAATGGAATATCTTTCGACCTTTCTAAAACAACATGGAGACATCACACTAGACTCCAAACAGAATTTACCGACTTTGTAAAGGTGTTTAACCATCAACAACAACCACAATTAACTTTACTTCATAGTAAATTTAACTTCAAGCGATTTGACGCCATGTTGGTGATCACAAGTAGCCTATTCTTATTGACTAAATTCTAGAAGAAGTGCAAAACTTTCTAAGCGTAATATTAATATCATGGAAATGAGACCTAGTTTATATGAATTATGAAACTTATCCAGCCCTGCTAACCTAACCTTTTATTACTTTGACTCTTTACCAACCCAGCTAGGCGTAACCTCTCATTTGTAAGTAAATTAAACACATAAATATAGAGCAAATAAACTATTCAATATAACAATTAAATGTAAGTGGTAGGCCTACACATCTTACAATGACATCAAATTCATTTTAGTGTGCAGAATCACAGGTTTAACACATAACTTCATGGGATGATGTCATCCATCCAGTGTGCAGGATCACAGGAAAGTAACACATCATCGTCAATAGGCATATTTAAATTTAAAAAGTGATTCGGGCAATGACTTGTTTTGTTTGGATTTAGTATTTGTTAAGAGTGTTAAAAATTTCTAAATAATAGTGTAATTTGACTCTAAACTTACTTACTCTTGTGTGTGTAATAAATTGAATAAGACATCCAAACAATGTATTGTGACAATTAAAAAAGAGGGGTAAAGTACGCTTTATTCATCCCAATCTGGGCCATTTCCTTGGGACACAAAGTGTAGGCCGAGGTTCTATAGGTCATTTAGACTTTAAGAGAATAGGCCTATTTATTTCTATGCAAAGCTGTCATATTTGTATTATAATAAACATTTTAATCAAGTAATTGTTTAATCAACTTTTCAAAATATTTTAATGGCTGACACCTTTTTGTATCTTATGGAATAAATAACACTGCAAGGTAAGATTTTTTGTAAAAAAATATTTTCTCAAAAGGAACCATAAGCTTTCACTACCCAGTAATGGTTATCCCTAGGATTACAACACAAGGGAAAATAGAGCAGACAAAAATAGGGACTGGCTATGAAAGGTTTTTTTACTAAGTTTGCTGAAGTTAAAGTAAAACATCACAGAACTTACTTTGTAAATAAATATAAAATGTTTAGATTAACCTGTTAGATGAATAATGATTCATTCGGGACTGAACACAACTTTACTTAACAACTTAATAGCATCAGAGACCGGTTGAAGAACGCCCAAGGTATATAACCTGTTTACTTTATTAGGTCCTTTACGAATCTAAATACAACCTAGAACTTAAAATTCCAATAAAAGAGTCTACCAAAATAGTTGTTCGATCTCTAGTGAATCACTCTGTATGTGAATGATGAATTTATAAAATCTGTTAATGAAACAAATGGTACCTTTAGCTTTATCATTTGTGTATAACTTGTGGCCCACGGCCCAGATAATGCTATGGGAATGACATTAGCCTCACGATTTGGACCTACCTTTCTCGAATGGGATAAAAGAACTGGTTTGTGACAATTGCCTTTTTGCTTTTATCAGACCAGAAAAAATCATCGTTTATGATGTCATGAAATCTTTTACATGTTGAATTCAATTTACCAAGGGTGAAAAGGTCACAATATTGAAATATGAGCGTAAGTACATCGGTCGGAAGAATGTCTATTGACAAATTTACTTCACGGCTTGCTCCAAACGTCATCAGACCTTTTATATTAAGGGCGTGAAGACGTAAAAAGGAAAAAATCGCAACACTTGTAAAATAAGTAAAGTGAGTTATATTTCAACATGTCATCAAAGTTAGAATGAAATGATAGCTGACAGAAGAGTTACGCAAGCATATAATCGTTTATTGACTCAATGCTTTAAATAGATTATTCTACTAATAGGCTGAAAAGCTCCACATCCACAATACACTAAACGTTTTTATCCAACATTAGAAAAATTAATAGAACCAACAATGAAATATGGTTCTTAAAATAATCATAGATAGCGCACGAGAACAGATATGGTTAGAATAACCTAGATATAATGAGTACTCGCAGTATGCCATTGTGGGGGTATGACGTCAGAGCCTACAATGCTTTTCTTATGGAGAGAACTGAATTTTACACGTTAATTACGCATGTATTTAGAACTAAATAAATTATATAACGAATGTTTATGTAATCATAAAAGCTTAAAATATACGAATATTAAAGTGAAAGTCCATAAAAATTGCACAACTTTAAGTAATTATCAACTAAGTATGGCAAGTTTTGGCGGCAATTCAAAATCTAAGAGGCCTTCCAAAATAATGTCAAGGCAATATTAGTCGTCATTTAAGCTAAATACTTCTGTAATTAAAACGAGCTATTATGTAATAGTAATAAATATTGGTACATTACTACATGTTTCATGTACCAAAATGTATTAGTAGTTTTTGTTTTTAATTAAAAATCAAGCAATCAAATAAACTGTATGTAACTTGTGAAATATTATAAACAACAGCGGGGAAATTTAGGGGGGGATATTTGGGAAGGGGAGGGCATAGATTTAACGACTTTATTTTTTCGGGGAACCCACCCCTTCCTCTTTTATCCACCAGCACTGTAGCTCTGTGACCAAAATGGGGGGGGAGGGGAGGGGTGGATGGGTTGTGTGTAAAATAAGGGAAAGACACATTGTTCTCACCTGACCAGATGGAAGGTCATATAAATGGTCAGTTTGCACCATTATTATTGTGGGACAGTTCTTTAAAATTCTCGCATGATATAATTTTTAGAAGGGGCCTTTGCCCCCTCTCCATATGGATATTTCTGTATTTTACAATCTATCGAGGATAGAGAGGTAATTTCTTATATGCATTATCTATATTTATTACAATGAATGGTTAATTTTATCTATAATAATAAATTTAATTTATCTACACATGAAACGTTAGATTAAGTTGGGTTTATAGAGTGTCATGATAATAAAAGGTAAGGTTAAGATTGGTTGGATAAGTGTCATACCTAATAACGAATATAAAGTTGTGTTATTTCAATGACATCATCAATATTATGTTTTACTTTGTCTATAATTTGGGAGTTTTGGATAGGCCTACATGTCACCTACATATATTTAAATAATTAGAAGTTAAATTTACTTTGAAGTAAAGTAAGTTCTGGTCATCATAGACGATTATTATTCCCTCATAAAGATGGTAAAAATTGGGTTTGGGGCTTAGTGTAGTGTGATCAATAGTTCTAGAATGGCCGAAAGATATCCATCGCTTAGGTGAGTGGAACTTGTTATTTAATGTAAAGGTTTTTTTCTTTTTGCTTCTTTTTTGGTTCAAATTGATTCTATGTGTTTTAATGTTTGAAATAATGTACGGCTGATAACAATAATTTTTATATTTTAAGAAAGAAATGGCTTAAATGGAACAGTTAAGACATACTAGAGCCGTTGTCTAAGTTAATAGGGTCCAAAATTATAGGACTCATCAGTGGTTTATGCTGATTAGTTTTAATAGGCCTAGGCCATGTACGTTTTCTAATTACTTAAATAGCCTACTTTAAGTTTATTCACCTCGAACAGGCCTACGGTATTCATGCAAATCTAACTTTAATAACTGTCAAGATAGCTTGGTTATGTTTCTTACTCAAAATTCCGTAAGAAGATTAATAATAAAAATAAGATCATGCTTACCTCACAAATCCTGTGGTGTCCTTTACTTTGCCAATGCACCGGTTTTAGGTTAGATCGCCAAATTATACTCTCCTGGGAACCGCTGGAAATCTTTTTAGTTTACAATTTTCTGTTGTGTGAATGCATTTCACAGCACAACATATTTGTAGCATTTTGCTAGTTTTAACACTTGGTCACAAGGATGTAGAGCTCACATTAAATTATATTAAGTTAAATATAAAACATCATCAACATAATAAAATTTCAAAACGATTATCTTGCACTATCACAGGTATCACAGGACTACAATTGTGTGGAATTTTGCTTCGGTAATATTATATTAAATTTAATTAAAAGCGTTAAATATATAATAATTCGGGAATTAAAGTTAGATATAAAATAATTCAGGAAATTATTGAACATAATTAAAAAAACTGAAAAACCAGTGGAAACGAGAGACAACTGCACAGTGGTAGGCCGAGATGAGCCGAGATGAGCCGAGATGTGACGAATCTCGTACGCCCTCAAAATGGCCGGTCGTTTTTCTTGCCTGCTTGGATATTAGCACCGCCATAAGACGGAACGGCTAGCGAGTACTCATTAAGGAACGCAGAAACGCATCGAGGTTACTCTAGATATGGTTCTAAAATCATTGATCTCTATACTATAACTCGATGGACATCTGTGGCTGAAATTTTCGAGCTGTCGTCTGCATACCATTGGGTAGGAGAGAAAGAAACTTTCGGGTATCTCTTTCTCTCTTTCACCCATACAAGGCAAGGTGGCATTTTGACATCGTTCATTAATTTGATTGAATATATGAGATACATCAATGTGAGAGTGTTTAAATTAAATAAATATGTTAGTTAAAGCTTTGAAGAGCATATAAAAGTTCAAAACTGGTTAGTTTTTTATTTAAATAAGTTGATGTAGCCTCTTATGTACGATGATTTTTGAAAGAAGCTTACTTTTAAAGCTTTATCTCGTACCAGAATCCTACCATATATTTGTGTTTAGTTAGGATAAAAGACCTTCCAGAAGGAAATTTCTACTTCTGTTCTAAATTGCCGTTCATCAAACCAAAATATTATATATATGATAGTATTCTGGTACGAAATAAAGCCTTACACATTGGGATTATTACTAAAATCAGGGTTTAGTAGATACTGTACTTTCTACAAGCCAATAACCTAAACTATCATTTGAACATAAGACTTCTACACAAAGTGTGTCATTCAAACAAATGTAATACAGTTTTTTTGCTAACTTGTTTCATTATAGTTATCGAAATGTCAACAAATATGGTTTCTGAAAGATATGAGCCAACTTAAATAAACAGGTATTATTACAATAATACTTTCCACAAGCCTAAAACCTAAGTGATAGTTTGAATGCAAGGCAACTATTCAAAGTTTGTCATTCAAACAAATGTAATCAATTTTTAAGATACCTTGTTCATTATATTTATCGAACTTTCAATAAAATAATATAGTTTCTGAAACCAATATACAAGCTAATAACCAACTTTAAATATAAGTGTTGTCGTGGCAGACTGTAAACAACATTGATGATTACTACATAAAAATTGAAATATCTAAGCTTTTATTCGTATTTGTACAGTATTACCTGTAAAACTGGATTGTATATCCTTTAATGTAAATGTTTATTCAGGAAAGTATGGTATAATACTTCACTATTTTCAAACAATAACACTTTTATTCATCAGAGACATGTTTTCGCATAAGAACATTTAAAGAAACCGTTAAATCTTTCCCCCCCTCAGTGTAGCAGACGATACACTTGAGCGTCACGCTTTTGTCCTTGGAATGTGCATGTGTATGTCCATCCAGTTATACTATAGAGATCAATGTACATCATAGATACCGACCAGAGTCAAAGATATACGGGTCTGGTTACTCTTGAGTTTCAGTGATCAGACATTAAAGACAAATGGCGTTAGTGTCGTTGCGGAATATCGCGCGCGCAATTTAAATTTGAAGAAAAGTTTGATCCTCCAAGTTTACATTTTACTGTTAGACAGTAATTATTTTATCCCGAATGTGATAACGAGTGAATAAAAAGAATATCCCACATCAAATGATAACATACAAATTACAATTAATCATTTGCTCATCGATTAAAGATCATTTAAATTTGAAATACTGTATTATAATTCACATGGTAATTATTTGTTTTGGTAAAATTTGATCATATAAACATGGCTATAAACTATTATTTAAAAAATATATTGATGTATTAAGGGACTAAAGCCTCAATCAATATTACCATCTAGCTCAAAGCATCCGAGGAGATTTTTTTTAAATCCTGATGAGTAACATTTAGGGTAATTTGTCTGAATACGAAAATTATAATCTTTCCTTCAATAAAGGGATTAGGCAGAACGCAAGAATGAAATAAGCAAACGTGAAGAGTGAATGAGAATTGTGATTTTTGAGTGCCTTTAAAAAATATTAATTCACATTCTAAAGTGTGAGTGGTGTTAATTAGCTATCTTAGAGGGTATGTTCTTTCAGAAGGCTCAATACCGAGGAAAATCAATACCACTCACCTTCCACTTTTACTCATTTCATTCCTGCATACAGTCTATAAAGTTTCAATATATTTTTATTATTTAAAAAATGAGATCTAAACATAGTACTTTGGTACTTCCGTCTTTATAATGGTCCCAGGTTTGTTTCCCGCCTTTAAGTAGATATTTTTCAAATACTATATTTGACTTAAGTGCCAAGACAATTATTCATAGTACCTATCATCCCAAAATTATATTTAATTAAATGACTGTAGTAATATAACCAGCAGCAACATATCGATTGTTACTACCAAGCTGTAGTACAGTCATATTAAGAGAATTCAAGAGTCAGGATGTGAGCAATTTTAGTCTTCCATGAATAATTTAATACTTTTGTGGCAAGTGACATTAAAAGAAACCAAACAAATAGTGTTACTTTTTTAATGAGATGTTGTTAAATACTTTCGAATGCAAATAATATAATTTTTAGTTTTTATCGATTCTCCATATCTTTGTGATTGTATTGATACAAAAAAACTATAAAATTTTTAATAATTAGCAAAACTAAGAGAAATATTTATGAGTAAGGTTTTTGAATATCATCCCCTTCTTACTTAACCTTCCTAACCTTTCATGTGCAAATAACTGTCTTTCGTCTAGATTTCGATTCTAGTGAGATGTCTGAATATTACAAAATCAAATCATATTAAATAGGCCTAGATATGATTATGGTATCATTTGATTTGCCGTTTACTTGCAAGTATAAATGGTAATAGAAATTTCTTAGTGATTTGCTATTTTAAGAAAATACAGTGTTTTACTTGTATCAGTTCTAGAGCACCATCCCAAATTAAAAAATAAACTTTTTATTTTGGCATATAAATAATACCTGAAGTTAAGGCAGTAGAAAAAGTACTGTTATAATAATTATAAATAAACATACAAGTAGCCAACGACATAGGAGTGGTTATAATTGATATCTAACAGAAGTTTTTTATTGCAAACATTGATCAACCAATGTGGTAATAATTGAGAAAACTAATCTTTAATTTTAAAAAGCAATTGCACACTTTCCTTTTGCAAAATTCTTTCATCATTATTTTCTACAATCCACTCTCGTAAAATATCTTTTGGCCAAAAATGTTTTTCACAAAATCTATTATTAGATTGATTTTTTTTCTAAAATTCTTTTGACCAGAAATCTTTCTTGTATTTTTTTTCTCACAATTATGTCTCTCGAAATTTGAAGGTGTGTAAACGTTAACACGTCAGTTTTAAAATAATCTAGAAATTTAAATTTATTTTTGACACATGAAGCCATTGTGCAGAAATAAAATCTTATAAATCTGAACAGCTGTTGTTATAAAAGTCATAACTATCTGAAACGATCACAACGCTTTCTCATATGGTGGCAAATCGTTCAACTAAAAAGCTTCAAAGTCTGATCAACTTTTACATTGGGTTTTAAGTAGTGTGTCATAGGCATTGATCTCTATACTATAACTGGATGGACATCTGTGGCTGAAATTTTCGAGCTGTCGTCTGCATACCATTGGGTAAGAGAGAAAGAAACTTTCGGGTATCTCTTTCTCTCTTTCACCCATACAAGGCAATGTGGCATTTTGACATCGTTCATTAATTTGATTGAATATATGAGATACATCAATATGAGAGTGGTTAAATTAAATAAATATGTTAGTTAAAGCTTTGAAGAGCATATAAAAGTTCAAAACTGGTTAGATTTTCTTTAAATAAGTTGGTGTAGCCTAATATGTACGATAATTTTTGAAGGAAGCTTACTTTTAAGGCTTTATCTCGTACCAGAATCCTACCCTATATTTGTGTCTAGTTAGGATAAGAGACCTTCCAAAAGGAAATTTCTACATCTGTTCTAAATTTCCGTTCATCCTACCAAAATATTATATATATGATAGTATTCTGGTACGAAATAAAGCCTTACAGATTGGAATTATTACTAAAATCCGGGTTTATAAGATACTGTACTTCCTACAAGCCAATAACCTAAACTATCATTTGAACGTAAGACTTCTACTCAAAGTGTGCCATTCAAACAAATATAATACAGTTTTTAGCTAACTTGTTTCATTATAGTTATCGAAATGTCAACATAATATGGTTTCTGAAAGATATGAGCCAACTTAAAAATACAGGTATTATTACAATAATACTTTCCACAAGCCTAAAACCTAAGTGATAGTTTGAATGCAAGGCAACTATTCAAAGTTTGTCATTCAAACAAATGTAATCAATTTTTAAGATATCTTGTTCATTATATTTATCGAACTTTCAATAAAATAATATGGATTCTGAAACCAATATACAAGCTAATAACCAACTTTAAATATAAGTGTTGTCGTGGCAGACTGTAAACAACATTGATGATTACTACATAAAAATTGCAATATCTAAGCTTTTATTCGTATTTGTACAGTATTACCTGTAAAACTGGATTGTATATCCTTTAATGTAAATGTTTATTCAGGAAAGTATGGTATAATACTTCACTATTTTCAAACAATAACACTTTTATTCATCAGAGACATGTTTTCGCATAAGAACATTTAAAGAAACCGTTAAATCTTTCCCCCCCTCAGTGTAGCAGACGATACACTTGAGCGTCACGCTTTTGTCCTTGGAATGTGCATGTGTATGTCCATCCAGTTATACTATAGAGATCAATGGTCATAGGAGTGATACCGACACACAAAAAGAATAATGCTTAAGAAATTATAACCAGATATTATTTTATTAAAAATAAGTAATTAATTCACCAAGGCCTTTAAAAATCATGATTAATATAATTAATCATACAAATTGGTACAATTTTTTTTAATCTTCTGTATGAAAATATGGTTCTTGCGCAAAGTTAAAGAAAATACGATATTTAGAAAACATAAACTCAATTTAAAATCACCAAGTTTTGAAATTGCGGCACGAGCACACTTGGTGGTGAAGGTAGTATTAGGTACCTATAACAACCTTATATAGTCGTGGAATATGGATCCTCTGGAAATTTTGAGATATTTGACTTTGAACTTACATCAGCCATGCAACAAGCCCTATAAGATCGCTAAGTTATTTGCTTTACATTCATCACTCTTTCTATCCTGTGGCCCGGGTTAGTTTTTTATTCAAGCCACATATTTTCCACTACCAGCTTGCTAGGCCTGTCGTAGCCATGTGCCTTATAATCTAACTTAGGACTAGGACAGCCACGACAGCCAATTCCCGGATGTTAATTCATCACTATGAAATCACCAATGATGCATTTGGCCACACCAGGAATTTAACATAGGACTCTTAGTTCGATAGACATACATGCTACTGTAAAATTGTAACATGTTACATTATATTACCCCCCATATTAAGCTTCATGCAAAGGTTTTCCTCAAGAGTCATACTACCCACTCCATATGAAACTTCAATAGTAATAAACTTCCTGCAATGGTAAGCTTCTCTATTGTAGTCCAATGTAGGTTCAGTCCATATCGAGTACAATATTAAACAAGAATAACTCCCGGTAATCACAAACTGTTCATGTACTTACCACTTGTATTTCTTCTGGCTAGAACAACCTTCAAGACTGGAGTACACACCTCGCGTCCTAAATCGATGAGCAGGTAGATCGAGCCGCCGTGCGCCAACATCTGAAGTTCCGAGCGAACAAGTTAAATCGATCTTTTCAGAACTAACCGAGGACAACAACTGTTCGTTTTGCCGCCACTTGGGTGCTAGTATCAGTGAAGTCACGTAAAATATTGGATTGCCACATTTATTAACTTGTTTTTTTGGAAGTATTTAATTTAAATTGACAAAGTTTTGTACACAAAGTAAACTCCCCTTTTTTTTTTGTATAATGTTTTCATATTTAATTGTTGTTTGAATTAACATAAAGCTTAGCTGATTGTTTGATTTAGACTAAATAATTTTCCAAATTATTTAATTGGACTAACTTGTGGTTTAACTAGTCTTTTTGTAGGTTATATTTTTTACTAACATGTAGAGTTCTTGTTAACAAAGTTCTTTGTGTTTAAATTTAATAGTCCCCCTGGAGTTCGACTTAATGCTGGAAAGTCACACTCTCGTGTTCATATAAATATCTTTGCGATATTAAATTTAACTTTTCTTTACTTAATCTATATTCAATGCAGTGAAGCAGACACTTTGGTAACTGTTTTATTATCACATACAAAAATAAGTTTCAGTACATAATCAGAAAATTCAAGAGGTCTCGTTCACATAAAGTACAGGCTTTGAATGACCCAAAATTATACATCAAAGTTATAATAAAAATCCATGTTAGAAATAAACACTAAAAGGTATCATACACAGTAAGGCCAACTGACCAACAAACAAAGACCTTGAAATTGAGTTAGGCGCTACTATACAACTTATTAAACATGCCCCCTCTTTTTCTTTTCTTTTTTTTTTTTTTTTACACAAAATAGATTCATAAATCAAGGCGTTCTGGTGGATGGACAACTCTACCAGACCTTGTAACCATATTAGGCAGATTAGTTCCAAGAGGCATAGTATTCGTTTCTGAATTAGGAGACTGAGAAGTTGAGGCTATCATGTCCTCTGGCTTGTTATCAGGAGAAGATGGTGGTGTTACCTTTAATCCTTCAAGATCACCCATATCCTCACCAAAGCTCCTCACCCTATCATGATTTTCACAGGAAATGTCATTACCAGAGTGCCTAGGCCTAATATGAAGTGAATTTCGTCTATAAAGTTTTCCTTTTATACACACCAGATATGATCTGTTTCTCAATCTCTTAACCACACTGCCCTCTTCCCAAAATCGCAGTTTGTTGTTCCAAATAAAGACATACTGCTCAGGGTTAAAAAATTGCTCTTGGGAACGAGCAGTTTTGTCATAATGTGACGATTGCCCTACTTTTGCAGTCACTGCATCATCAATAATTATTTCTGGCTTCAAGTGGCAATCCTGTACAGGCAATCTAGAATTAAGGGTGCGACTTTGAAGAAGCTGAGCAGGTGAGTATGGGAGCCCTGCCACTGGGCTATTTCTATAATCCAGAAGGAAAAGTGGAAAGTCTCCACGATCATATTGCGCCTTTTTTAACATCAATTTAACAATTCCAACCGCTTTCTCAGCCAAACCATTGCTGCGGGGATAGTGAGGACTGGAGGTTACTAATTCAATATTCCATGATTGGGCAAATACTTTGAATTCAAATGAGTCAAAAGGTTGGTTGTCAGACATGAATTGTTTGGGAATCCCAAAACGTGCAAAGATTGGTTTGAGCTTACTTATAGCAGTGGAAGCAGACTTACTCGGGACCTTCTCAGCCTCAATCCACCGCGAATGGTAGTCCACAATAACTAGATAGCTATCGCCATTATAATCCGCAAAATCAGCAGCAATTTTAACAAAGGGTAAATCAGGGATGTCATGAGGTTGCAGCGGGTCCTTTATTTTAGACCGTTGAAATCGATTGCATGTTGGGCACGCAAGTATAAAATTTTTCAAATCAGAGTTGATTCCTGGCCAATAGAAGCTGCGAGATGCTTGAGCCTTGACTTTATCAAAACTGAGGTGAGTTGCATGAAGGATCTCAAGGGTGAAACGCCTCAGTTTAAATGGAACTAGTAGACGCTCATCATAGTAAAGAAGCCCATCATGGACTGTGATGTCTTTTCTGAGGGAAAAATAGTGATTCAGCTCTGAGCAATCTGATGTCAATGACTTAGGCCAACCTTTAATGTAATAATTAAAGACTTTTCTCAAAACAGAGTCCACAACTGTATTTTCCTTGTACTTTGCAAGTAAGGATGGTTGAACATCGGAGGTTGTCCCTATAACATGTACTATGTCGTACATACTTTCATCTACAGATGGAGGAACATTTTTACAATTTCGAGATAATAGATCTGCTATATGCATGTATTTGCCTGCTAAATATTTGAGTGTGAATGAATAGGGCAATAGTTTCAGCCTAAGGCGGCGGAGGCGATTATTGGTAATTTTACCAATGGCTTTTACAATAATGGAGGTGAGTGGCTGATGATCTGAATGAACAGTTACAGCTTCATGACCATACACGAAGTTATGGAACCTTTTGAATGCAAATGAGACAGCAAGCAACTCTTTTTCCACCTGAGCATAATTTTGCTCAGTGGCAGTAAGCGATCGTGAAGCATATAAAATGGGCTTGCCATCTTGCATTAAAGTGGCACCAAGGGCATATTGACTACTGTCAGCATGTATGTTGATGGGTTTGGAGGGGTCAAAGGGAGTCAACAAGGCATGTTGTGCTATAGACTTTTTCAAAAGCTCTAACTGCTTACTGTGGGAGGAATTCCAAGACCACTCGGAATCTTTTTTTAGAAGTTCACGGAATGGGGTGCAAATATCTGACAGGTGGGGCACAAATGGTCTTAGGTAGTTGACTGTTCCCAAAATACGCTGCAAATCCTTCCTTGAAGCAGGTACTTCTATGTCCTGAATAGCCTGAACCCTAGTATCATCAGGACAAATTCCATCCTTATCAAATTCCAAACCTAAAAATTTAACTTTATCCACAAAGAATTGAACTTTTTCTGGGTTGAATACTATGTTGTTTTCACGAGCAGCTTGAGTAACCTGTTTAACTATTTTCCATAACTCTTCTATTGTGTCTGCTCCACATAAAACATCATCAAAATATACACATACTCCCCCAATATTCCCAAAAGTATTTATGAGTCATCTTTTGGAAGTACTCAGGAAGTACACTTAGTCCAAATGGGGCACGTAAAAAACGATAACATCCAAAGGGGGTGCTGAATGTACATAGAATAGCTGATTCTTTACTCAATTTTACCTGGTAAAACCCATCTTTTAAATCAAATACACAATAATATTTTTTATTGCCCATTTTGGAACTAATCTCCTCGAGAGTGGGAATCAACACATAATCTCGGACCAAATTTTCATTAAGATCTTTAGGATCTATGCACAGCCGTATGGCCCCTGTTTTATGTTTCTCTACAATAACTAGATTGTTTACCCATTCACCGGCTTCACAACATTCAATAATGCCACGCTGTTCAAGATCATCTAAATGCACCTTAAGTTTACTTAATATTTTTAGGGGAACTCTGCGGGCTGGGCTGCTTTTAGGTAAAGCACCTTTTTTTAATTTTAAATCAAGAACCTCTGGAAAACATCCAAGGCCATTAAAAACATCCTGGTTTGAATTCCAGAAATTTTGAAAATCAGGTTTACTTTGAGCATTGAGAATCCCAACAAAATTTTTTGTAATGAGATTGAGATTCACACAAGATGAAAGGCTAAGTAAGGGTACGGCTTTAACTGAATTAACAATAGTGAACACCAAACTATGTGTTTTGTTTTCATAGACAACAGGAAGACAAATTTCACCAACAGGTGTAATCTCAAAACCCCCAAAAGCTTCAATATGGGTTTTAGGAGCACTTAGCCTAGAGCTATAATCAGGTCCAATGGACTGCAAAGACCTTAAAGGAAGGATGTTAACTTCTGCCCCTGTGTCTAATTTGAAAAGTATAGGTTTGCAGTTAATTAGCAATGATATGCACCAATGACGATTGGTATTTACAGAGTTTATAATTGAAAGAGAACCTATATCTGAATAACCTGAAACAGGGGGCAAAGAGTAACAATCAGTATCTTGAAATTGACAAAAATAATTACACTCACCAACATTTGAAGTCTGGTTAACAACATTACTATCAGCGCTCATAGCTCCTAGTTCAAAAGCACTACGACCACTAGAAAAATTATTTGTGGCAACACAATTTTTGGCAAAATGGTTCATACCTCGGCATCGATTACATCGCTTATTAATAGCAGGACATGGCCGGTTTGGATGGTCATACCCACATCGATAACACGCTTTTCTAACAACCTTTTCACTAAACTTGTTTCTTGACAAACCAAGATTTTCTTTGGGGTCGGGACGTAACGGTTCAGTCTGCTGTAGATTGTTCCAACTTCTTGATTGACCTGTTTTTTGAAGGTGGTACTGATTCTGCACTTGGGAGGGTTGGGGGGTTGTTGTTTTTCTGCTAACTTTAAATATATCACTTTGCGAGGATCGCCCTCCATCTTCAATGGTTTTCAAGTTTTTGTCTGCCAGCTCCACTGATTTGCAATATTACACAACTTTGTTTAGGGTAGTATCTTCCCTAAGAAGGTGTTGTTTTATTGACTGTGAGTTCACGCCCAATATTATTTGTGCACGCAGCAACTTATCCTCCTGGTCACCAAATTCACAAGGCGTGGCAAGAGCTCTGAGTTCTGCATAGAAGTTTTCAAACGGTTCACCGAGACATTGTTTCCTGTTAAAAAAATTGAACACAAGGATTGTTTCATTCTTCTTCGGAATACAGTGAGATTTAAGAACAGACAATATATCATTTACTGTTTCTTCTTCAGGTTTGATGGTCGTTAAGGTTTTATATAGTCGGACAGCATCTCGTCCTAATAGGTTTTTTAGCCTGGCTATTTGCACGCCTGCAGATTTTGTTCCGGTCTCTGTCGCCTCAAAATATTCTAGAACTTCTTCCTGGAATTCATTGAAATTCTTCGCCAAATCTCCGGCAAGATTAAGCGGCTTGGGTTTATTAAACTCCATTGATAACTATTTCTTTACAGGACGAGATATGAGATAGTCGTATCCACAAATCTGAATCACAGATAATTCACTGCAGACACTACCGACTGCGCCATGTTTTATTATCACATACAAAAATAAGTTTCAGTACATAATCAGAAAATTCAAGAGGTCTCGTTCACATAAAGTACAGGCTTTGAATGACCCAAAATTATACATCAAAGTTATAATAAAAATCCATGTTAGAAATAAACACTAAAAGGTATCATACACAGTAAGGCCAACTGACCAACAAACAAAGACCTTGAAATTGAGTTAGGCGCTACTATACAACTTATTAAACAGTAACCATTTCAAAGATGCCCACTAGGCTATTTTTTTTTTAAGTCGAATAAATATCTGTCTAGATATTTATAAACTAATGATATGTTTCGTGTGGAAACATTCTCATGATGAAACTGCGCTTTAACATTGATTTTCAACATACTTCCGATGGATTTTTGAGGTCATGTAATTTATTGTTTAGTTTGTTATCTTGAATAAAACATTCATATTGTTATTTAATTGTTGCTAATGCCTTGCTTTCTTTGTCATATATCTAATATTAGCTTACCCCCACCTTCCTTTTAGTCTAGTGTGGCCGTAGCTAAGAGGTAGTAGAGTGGGTGGTAACACTACCAACTGAGCTAAGGTGTCGAATATTTATAGTATATATTGTTTGATACTTAGTTTACCATTTTATTGAATGGGAAAATTTTGGGGAGGGAGTATTTATCCCAATATCTCCCCCCCCCTACCCCATGGCTTAAGTCTTGAACTAGGCAACGCTAGCCACTTGAAGCGCTGACCTTATAAAGACAACACTGGCCACTTGAAGCGCTGCCCTTAAAAAGGTAACGCTGGCCACTTGAAGCGCTGACGTTATAAAGGCAATACTGGCCACTTGAAGCGCTGACCCTATAAAGGCAACACTGGCCACTTGAAGCACTGACCCTATAAAGGAAACTCTGGCCACTTGAAGCACTGACCTTATAGAGGCAACGCTGGCCACTTTAAGCACTGTCCTTATAAAGGCAATGCTTTAAGATATTTATTAATTAGGCTGGGACTATATATACATACTCTAGTGTGTGCCTTTTTGATTTGAAAGCAAGGGAGGAATAATATTATAATAAAATAAATAAACTTTACAGCAAAGTTACTATGTTTAGAGCAAATATCTGGCTTGTCAGTTTCTCACTTAATAATTTCAGACTATCCATCTGGTCCTTCTCCTCTTTTCTTATTAAACATACCTGTCATTGTTTGTGTGCCCACTGCTTGATGGGCCAAAGATAAAGGCTTCCGGGTACCATTTGTTGCTCTTCTTTAGCCAAAGAAATCCAACAATAATACATGTGTATTATAAAATAGTGAACTATAGTATTAGTCAGCGATATAATATACCTATTTTTAATAAAAAATAAAAGACCACAAATTTCTCTTTTAAATTAATAAAGTTATTTCTTATGATTTTGTTTTATGAAGATAAACTATTTGGTTGCATGCGTTATATTTTGTTGGGAGTTTCATTGATGGGCACGCAGACTGAATGCCAGGTGCAATCAGTCTAGTTTTCCAGTGACAGGAAGATTTGGGGTTCTAATCACAGATGGATGTACTAAGCTTGGTTTTCCTAAATGGTTTACTACACTCTCACCTTCCACACAAATTTGGGTGCATTTACTTTGTGAATATGCTTTTATCATTCTAACCCCTTAAACTTCATTAAAATAATTATAGCCCAAAAGGATATTCAAGCGCTATGGAAATTAAAACTTCCCCTTTAGTGAAAAAAAAATAAAAAATAATTTTGAAATTGAATAAATATTTGGAAAATTCTATGAGCATCGTGAACCTAATAATATTAATAATTATTATTGTTCAGCAAAAAAAAAATTCTAATGCATTTTGGTTTTGAGTATCATCGGTTCAGACGATTTTGATGTTTTGTCTCATTTCCTGCCCCTTCTAAAATAGTCGACAAGTTATAGTGCCTTGAAGTTTTCTTTTTCTTTTTGGGTAAGGCCTTTCATAGGCTCTGCCTACATCAGACCAAATACACAACTGAAGGTTAGGATAAATACAATAAAGATAAATAATTTTTAACAAAAGTTAATATAAAATGTCAACTTCACTTTTGTATTTGCTCTGATAAGGTGGGCAAAACCACACAATAAATGGAATTAATTTTGACTAACTTAGACAATTTAGTATAGACAGATATTTTAATTGTAATATGTACAGTACAATGATGTATTACTTTATTTTAAATATCTATCAACTGGGATGTCATTCTGGGCCTTAGCGTTTTAACCGGATAGTGGAAAACCACCATCAAAAAATGTTCAAAGAAACCCTTCAAATACTTTGGAAAGAAGTGCAGCCCCTGCATATGCCATTACCAACTACAGAATCACTGAAACAAAGTGCAGTTGACTTTGAAAATATCTGGAGCTTTTCTCATTCTGACGGCTCATTGGATGGCAAACGTATTTGTTTAGTTTTTACCTGTGGCTCTGGCTCATTGTTTTTCAACTACAAAAACTTTTCCATCATTCTTCACGGATTTGTTGATGCAAATTATAAATTTATTACTGTTGACATTGAAGGATTTGGTAAACAAAGTGATGGAGGCACATTTATGGTCTCAGACTTTTTTAGTTTCATTTTTCCAGAATCTGCCTTACAACAATGTGGAAGCTCCATACGTGATGTTAGCAGATGAGGCATACCCTTTGCTTCCCTACTTGATAAAACCACACAATCCTAAGACATTGACTGAAGAACGTCAAAACTATAACAAGCACTTGTCTAGAGCAAGTATGACTGTGGAACTTTGTATTCTAAATGGCATATTCTTACAAAATCTATTGAACTAGCTGACAGGATTGTAATGTCTATTTGTGCTTTACATAATACTTTTATAGGCAAAGAGGGGTTTGAAAGGTACCTCAATGATGTTACTGTCCAGGGACAATCTGTAACTTGGGAAAGACGAGGAAGGGTCCCCACAGAGGCTGACAATGTTAGAGGTATTTTTTGTGATCACATGGCAAAATATCCTTTGCAATTCCATAACAAAACACTTGCATCGTGATTATATTGTGTTAATATTTTTAGTCATTATAAAATTTGATTACAACAATATTTTGTTATTTTTCATATACATATTTTTTGTTTGGATCATGGACCAAAGTAACCCTTTTTTTTCAATTATCGGCACATATATCTTGGGATTAGTAGTTTTTTGATAACCTCAATAGTTATCTTAATTTTAAACACAAGGTATCTGCAAGGATACTAAAACCGTCTGAAATGAATACTTATGAAAGGAACCAGTTTCAGACAAAAAAGTGTGAAGAACATGAAAAAATAAGAGTGGTAATAAAATAAAAGCCTGTTCACTTACTTTAAATGCCCTATCTTCTGCGATCTCTTGATAGCACTTATCAACTAAATCGTGGTTTGAGAAAAACTTTCATAATAAGTGTTTATTTATCCATTAAAAATGTAGACTAAAACAACAGGTCTAAGCACACAGCGAAAATAACACCACCACGTGCACGCTGATACCAGATTGAGAACAACACCACCACGTGCATGCCGATACCAGACTGAGAACACTACCACCACGTGCATGCCGATACCAGACTGAGAACAACACCACCACGTGCATGCCGATACCAGACTGAGAACAACACCACAACATGCACGCCGATACCAGACTGAGAACAACACCACCACGTGCATGCCGATACCAGACTGAGAACAACACCACCACGTGCACGCCGATACCAGACTGAGAACAACACCACAACATGCATGTCGATACCAGATTGAGAACAACACCACAACATGCACGCCGATACCAGACTGAGAACAACA
Source organism: Timema podura (assembly GCA_033556935.1). NCBI lineage: Eukaryota > Metazoa > Arthropoda > Insecta > Phasmatodea > Timematidae > Timema > Timema podura. The sequence goes on from JAVRXN010000004.1 coordinate 59,500,511, forward strand.
CCACCACGTGCATGCCGATACCAGACTGAGAACAACACCACCACGTGCACGCCGATACCAGACTGAGAACACTACCACCACATGCACGCCGATACCAGACTGAGAACAACACCACTATGTGCACGCCAATACCAGACTGAGAACAACACCACCACGTGCACGCCGATACCAGACTGAGAACAACACCACCACGTGCACGCCGATACCAGACTGAGAACACTACCACCACATGCACGCCGATACCAGACTGAGAACAACACCACCACGTGCATGCCGATACCAGACTGAGAACAACACCACCACGTGCACGCCGATACCAGACTGAGAACAACACCACCACGTGCACGCCGATACCAGACTGAGAACACTACCACCACATGCACGCCGATACCAGACTGAGAACAACACCACCACGTGCATGCCGATACCAGACTGAGAACAACACCACCACGTGCACGCTATATCAGACTGAGAACAACACCACCACGTGCACGCTATATCAGACTGAGAACAACACCACCACGTGCACGCTGATACCAGACTGAGAACAACACCACCACGTGCATGCCGATACCAGACTGAGAACACTACCACCACGTGCACGCCGATACCAGACTGAGAACAACACCACCACGTGCATGCCGATACCAGACTGAGAACAACACCACCACATGCACGCCGATACCAGACTGAGAACAACACCACCACGTGCATTCTGATACCAGACTGAGAACAACACCACCACGTGCATTCTGATACCAGACTGAGAACACTACCACCACGTGCACGCCGATACCAGACTGAGAACAACACCACCACGTGCATGCCGATACCAGACTGAGAACACTACCACCACGTGCACGCCGATACCAGATTGAGAACAACACCACAACATGCACGCCGATACCAGACTGAGAACAACACCACCACGTGCATGCCGATACCAGACTGAGAACACTACCACCACGTGCACGCCGATACCAGACTGAGAACCACACCACCACGTGCACGCCGATACCAGACTGAGAACAACACCACAACATGCATGTTGATACCAGATTGAGAACAACACCACCACATGCACGCCGATACCAGACTGAGAACAACACCACAACATGCATGTCAATACCAGACTGAGAACACTACCACCACATGCACGCCGATATCAGACTGAGAACAACACCACCACGTGCACGCCAATACCAGACTGAGAACACTACCACCACGTACACGCGATATCAGACTGAGAACAACACCACCACATGCACGCGATACTAGACTGAGAACAACACCACCACATGCACGCCGATATCAGACTGAGAACAACACCACAACATGCATGTCGATACCAGATTGAGAACACCCCACGTACATGCCAATACCAAACTGAATTGAAAACCAGAATGAAATATTCATTCCGGTAAACCATATGACTCGGACCTCTGCGCGTGCATTCAGTTGTCTGCCGCCAATATGACTACTCCCATTGCACAACACAGATTAATTCTCCACACCGGTTTTTGAAATCGGAATCGGTCTACACTCTGGACGTATCGTTAGCTATTGTTTCCTTATTTCTCCTATGTATGTAATAATGAAAAGATATAACTCATAATTTTTATGAAAGTGTTTATTTTATAAATGTGATTAAAATGTATGTATAGTTACAAATAACTTATTTTATTCATAAATAGTGTCACAGGTACTTCATTAGACAGTGGAAAGTTCGGTCACATCATAAATACATTAGTCTTTAATAAGTGGATTTGTACAAAAGTTTAATTTACAAAATTAAAAAAGTAGCAATTATAAAATAAAGTTGATTCAGTCATAAAAACTTAGAATATTTTATTATAAATTAAAGCTAGTTGCTACATTTTATGACATAATTGTAAATACAAAAGTTTGGGCATTTGGAGAAGGGAACAATTTAAATTAAAAATTAAACACACTTAAAGTAGAGTATTTTTAAATTAAAACATATAGTATTTGTTTTTACTATAAATATTGGAAGTAATAGCACCAGTTTCACATCATGTTTAGCACTAACTGTGCTCTTGAGGTTTCTTTAGCACCGCGTTTTACTACCTGTTCGGGCTATACACCATCTGGTGGGATAGTCGCAGCCTTTGAAACCAAACACGAATCGCTTATTAATATTTAATTACTATAAAATAAGTTTATAATTATTAGTTTTTAACTCACTCTAAAGTTTACATCTTATTGTTGGTTGACAAATGAGTGATACACATTTAACTTTATTGTTGTATGGGACAGCGAACATACATATCAAATGAACATCAGCTGCACACTTAATGGAATTGTTCAGCTGGCAGTGATGAAACTTTAGTTTATTGGAGAGCTACAAACTACAAAAACTTGTATTTATTCCATCTACATTTGTCTCCTGCTGGAATTCCGTAATTTTTGAAAGATAGTCGTTGTGTCTTTCACCACACTAAGGCTCTCTTTACGAGCAAAGTATGATTCTTGATCTCCTTTTGAACAGTTTTCCAATAGGCAAGTCTCATACACTACCGAGAAATGTATCAAGGGGTTCAATAGCTCACGGAAGGAAGTCAACGATCTCTCTCGTTAAACAGGTAAGTACAAATTTGGACATCATGTTATTAATGTTAAATATGTTTAGATTGTGAATGTAGGGATTATAATGTAACACACTCATATAACAGTGATAATAGTTGTGTTCTTTTTATATTAAATCCAAAACAAAGCAAGGGTGATATTAATAATAAATGATATACTCAAAATGTGATGTCGAGATTATGTGCTACATTGGTTTTAGTGGTTTCACCATTATTATATTAAATTTTATACCAAAATGTACATCAAATGACTAGAAAAAATCTCTATACCTAAAATAACAACCAGGAAAATATTTAAGATAAACCAAATAGATAAAATAATTTTTCAAACTTAAAATAAATCTTAAATGTTCCGTTCCAAACTTTTAGGTTATTTTTAATTTAATATCTTGTAGACTTGAAGGATATTGATTTTAATATAGGCCTATATTTTAAGTACACAATTGTAATCATAACAAGTTTGGGAAATGAAAAGTGTTGATAAATACCATACTTTTTATAAGATAGGATACATAGGATCTAGGCCTATCATTGTTAAGGGAATATATTATTTGAACCTTTCATTTTGCATCCTTAGTATGATATTGAAAACATATTTACAAACCTATTTATCATATGAAATATATTCTATTATTATACTTTTATGATTTATGATTATTATTAGCAGTTGTAGCAGTAGAAGTTGTAGTAGTAGTAGGCCCTACTTAGTAGCAGTAGTAGTAGCAGTAACTTAGTTGCGGCAGTAGAGGCAATAGTATATAATAGTTGCAATTTTACATGTTTAGGCTTAGCCCCAAAAATGAATCAACAACAGCTTTTATTAAATTATTTTAGAAAAAAATAATTAAATCTGAAATTACTAATCAAACACCAGTGAACCTCTAACACCAAGAGATGAAGCAATATCCACTTCCAATAGAAGAAATGAAGATTGGACAGCTGCTATTCCTGAATGCTGGAATATGAAGCAGGTCAAGGAATCTCAGAAGAAAAAAAAATCATGGTTTGGTTGTTTGTAACAAGAAACTGGGCTGTGATCACTGTGCAAAATTTGATTCCATAAACTTTAAAGGAATTCATGTATCGAAGGAACGGAAAGGCTGCTCTGTTGAAGCAGCAGGAAAAATAAAGTCATCCAGCAAGCTTCTCTTAGAAATAAAATGAATGAACACTTTTCATCAAAGGTACACGGTATATACGTGGCACAACTGAAAGGTCGTAATGAAGAAGTATTTGTCAAAGGTATAGATAGAATTAACCAAAAATATATCAGCTCTACATGTAAAGTCTTCAGTACAGTTTACAGCTTAGTAAAAGGAAATAAGCCATTTTCTGATATTGAAGATGAGATCAAACTGCAAGTAAAAAAATGGGTTGGATATGGGAGCTGGACTCCACTCTCAGAAAATTGCAGGGAAAATAGTTAACCATATTGCAAGAGAAATTAAAAAGTATATTTTTACTCAAATTCGATAAAAACTAAAAAGTTATGTTATCATTGATGAAGCTTCAACCATATCTAATAAACTAGTGCTCATAATTTGTATAAAAGTTAAAGATTCTCATCTATTGCCTATAATTTTACTTGATTTGATTGAGTTGGAAGCACAGAATCCTGAGACTATACACAAAAGTTTGTGAGATGTTGGATTTGATATTGACTATTTGAGAAATAATTTGGTTGCATTTTGTTCTGATGGTGCAAGTGTAATGCTAGATTTCAAGTCAGGGGCGAGCGCAATTTTCCAGGCATCATTATTTGGCAGTATTTGAACCATCGTCATCAACCTGTCTTTGATGATTCTGTCACTCAAGTAAAACAGGTGAATCACTTCAAAAAGTTTGTAGATAAAATTTACACGAGTTTTTACCAGTCAAACAAAAATATAAAGGAACTTTTCAAAATTTCTGAAGAATTTTGAGTAGAAATTACAAAGGTTGGTTGAGTTTTGGGACCGAGATGGGCTGCTTGAAGCTTATTTCAACACTTGCTGTATGGTGTGCTCGTCCAACTCCATACAAATATTTCTCTGCGCATACAGAATATTCTGGAATATCATCCTGTCTTCGCAACAGATTCCTTATAGACAATTTAGCAAACTAATGAAATATATATTGCAGAAATTTCCTTACTTTCTAATGCCCTTCAAAACAGAAATTTAAATTTATCAAGAGCTGAAAAATTAATAAAAAGAACAATTAAGGCATTAGAAATACTCAAAGAAACTTATGGAAACTTATTGAAACTTTGAAAAGAAAGTTGTACCTACAATAATACTAATGCTTTTAAACATATTGACTTTGTTGACAGTCAAAAATATGTTAATTTTAATCGTCAAAAAACTACTGGAGGCAGTTATCAACAACATAGAAGCAATGTTTATATATAGTGATCATTTAAAATTAGGGAATAAAACAGAAAATGGTGATAGCAAAATTAGGGATATTTTAAATGCACTAGACCCAGAGAGCTGGAATACTAATGAAGTTACTGTCCCTTGGAAAACTGCTAAAGAAAAACTGTGTGAATTTAATAACCTCTTTCATTATGAAATCAACTTCAATGATTTCTGTGACTAGGCCTATGTGGAAAATGTTCTAAAATATCGACACAACCATGAGATTCAAAGTACTGTATCAATACCATTGCTGTTAGTTCTGCGGAGGCAGAAAGAGAGTTTTCTACAATGAATAATATATTTTGAGATAAAAGGAGCCGCCTCACAGTTCAGAATGTTGCAAATTTGATGACAATATGATTGTCCTCCTGGGACCCCAGTCCTTCAGTTCAAACGTGACACACAGCACATGACAACACGGTTAAATAAACTGTAAGACTACACTCTATAAGTGATTTAGAATTATTTTAAGGAAGGTAAATAAATAATTTCAGTTACCTATTCTTGGTTTTTATCTTTCACCAGAAAGGGCACTATTAAGGCTCACATTTTTAAATCCCACTACTGTATAAAATAATCATAACCTAGCCTAAGACAAACTTATTTTTGTTTAATACAATTTGAAGTTAAAAATTAGGTCTGCCTTGTGTGAATGTAAAACATAAAAACTGGAACCACCATTTCTAATGCTTGGTGAAAGTATTAATGGGGATGATGAACAATATTCACACCTTTTGGACAAATTTTTACCTCTATAAAACCCTAAAATCTTAAAATATATGCTACCATCACACTTAAAAAAATATGGGGAATCCAATGCTATTAAGTTCAAGATTATTAATAAACATCGTTATATTAGCTAAACCTAACCGTCCTTGTAGTAATTAGACAGCTGATTTTATCTGACCTAATAAATTGATATCTCAATATTCACAAAATAAACTATTTGACTTTTGTGGTATAAGATGGTGTCAAATTGAAAGGATCATGGATCAAACAACATGTCGGTCTAGTATATTTATGTTAGGACTTTGGTTTTATAGAGTTTTCTAAATGTTGTAAAAATAAAATAATTTCAAATACATATTTTAGAGATTTGGTTTCTCATGTGAGATACAATGTAATATATGGTAAGGTGCTTACGCATCACTCCCCTAATAACTTTGTTCTACTATTTATTGGTTAATTGTGGGGACCTACGACATGTGAACCAGTCAACCATATCCTGTGCTCCGAAAGAAAATGTCCACACTGTTGGCAGTGTCTGCACTTATGACCTTCTTAGTATTGAGGTTGCACCCACATTCCTGTTCGGAACCCATTGGACCAAGGTCAATAGAGAATTTTACAGGTAAGCTTCGTTAACTTAGGAACAGCAATTAATTATTATATAGTTACTGTTATAACAATTATATTGCATTGGCACAATATTGGTATACATTTCTTATGGTAAATAAAACAATTAGGGCCTAACTGCATTTCTACTAAGATAGTCAGAAATTTGTATATTTGTTTAAATACTTTTTTTTCACTTTCATTTAATAAGACTAATATAAACCTCTATTATTTAAAAATAATATTCGAGATGTGATGTCATTAATAGAAGAAAATATGAAGACTAAGGCTGTATTTAATATTTACTAAACAAAATATGGTGAACTGACTGACAGGAGCATTATTTACAAACTGACTTAACTCTAGAACAGACACAAAACACTGTCATTTGGCTCATCACTGACAAGGGGGGACTACATTTTTCGGCTTTGCTGGAACTCAATCCCCGGCCCCTTAGTTCTCTGTGTAGACAAAGACAGTAAGACAAGGTGTCATGATTGTTTAATTATGCATGTTTATTATTATTATTATTATTATTATCACCGCGTCTTACTACCCGTTCGGGTTATACACACTTACGCTAATGTGAAATGGTAGGGTGATTGTGAGAGGAAATGGAGGACCTACAGTTTAACGTGGAATCCGAACCACGGTGGAGGCCTGGCATTCCTCACATTCACAAGTTGTGATTAATACACGTCTTGTCAGAGGTGAAGGAAGGGTTTGGCAATCAGTTAAATCCGTGCCGGGACCGAGGATCGAACCCCGGACCCTCAGCACAGAAGTCCGACACCTTACCCCTAGACCACCAGGTCACCATTTTTGTGCATGTTCTTGTCATGTTTTCTAGCAAGTGTACAAGCTAAGTCATTCATTGCTAATTATTCTGTTGTTGCTTCACTAGGGGGCATCTATAAACCACATAACGCTGTTGGGAAATGGGTGGGGGATAAATGTCTACATGATATTACATAGGTATAGGGAGGATTTAAGAAAAAGTGTTAGGTTGTTTATGGATGGCTTCTTAGAGTTATTCCAGAAATTATAGTAAAAATAGTCCTAGGGACAGCTTGAAGTCCAGGTATGCATATGTGATATAGTTTGAAAGGGTAAATATTCATCTTGTGCATTAGTATTAAATAAAGCCAATTTTGGCTAAGAGCAACTTAAAATTGTTTACATACCCATTTCAGTGGTAAAATGGTATAAGCGGCACACTTGCAGTAGACTGGACACTAAATGGCAAAGAAATCAAGGTTTGAATCTCAATCTGGTGTACTGAAAGTGGTGTTTTTATAAATAGTTTTCCACTCTCCCTCCACACAAATGTAGACACACTTCTTCTAAATCCAACCTTCCTTATCCCAAACACATTAGCATAATTAGTGCATGTGTGTATAGCCCAAACGGTTAGTAGGACACAATGGAAAACATTTGTTTGGAAAAGAAATGTATGAGATTGATGAATGGAGTGAAAATGGGAAACCATCCCTTAGGGCACTTGGGCGGAATTCTAATTAAAAATATATTAATAAAATGTAATTTTCCTCTGATTCAAGATGACTGCCATTCACCTCGCAAAAGTCGCAGCACTTTGTGAGTAGACACTCATCAGCCTATTTGTTTATGAATCCAAATAATCAACATTAAACAGTTAATATCCACAAGTACCTATCGACCTTGGTACAAGATGGGTCACAGCCCTCTGTGGGGACATGCAACATTTCTTCAAGAAACAAATGAAGAAGTTGTATTCAACAGAGATAACAGCAGTTCCTTCCATGACCATCGACAAGTCTTAGTACAAAGTAGACATGTAGTTTTAGCTTTCATTGGTGATATTATTTATAACCCAAATATAAGCAGAGTTGGTACAATACTGTTATTTAGAACTAATATTATTACAAGTTCTAAAAGAGATACACATAAAATATGCTTTCCTTAACTAACTTATTTATAACTTAACAAACCAAACCACTTTTAGTAGTTACATTACATGCAACATTTATTAATTTAATTACAAAAATAAGCCACACTTTAGTCTTAGGCCTACATTCTATTATTTTAGTGAAAACTAATCCTTCATAAGAAATGATTATCTAAACTGACTTCATAGAATGCTAGGGTCAATCAAGCTTTGCATATTTCAATGCGAGCTCATGCTGAAAACTAAGATTTCTTACCGTCTGCCATGGGACCAGTTTCATGCATAATAGAGCATAATTATTGCCATAATTAATTGGCTAATTGCTACTTATGCTCCGATATGTAAAATAAGCTAGAAATTCATCCAGCAGAGGATTTTATCTATTTATTAACAAAATAAGGATCTAAGGCCTATTTTCAACTTGGATAGTAATTTTTAGAAATTTTTTACAGCTCTTTAGCTATTGGCCTTTGGTGGCCGCATGGTCTAAGGCGCCATTATCACAATAAATTAGAATGCCGGAGGAGACAAAAGTTCAATCCCAGACAGGTGTACTAAAAGTGGTTTTCCTAAGTAGTTTCCCACTCTCCCTATATGCAAATGCAGCTACACTTCCTCTAAATCCAACCTCCTTAATTCTTAACACATTAGTGTTAGTATATGGGCATATAACACAAACGGGTAGTAGAAGGCAGTGCTAAAAAAAAGTAAGGATATATTTAATTTATGGATTGTCGGGTATGTATTTGTAGAAACTGTATGTGTGTGGCACCCTCTAAAATCACTTCACAAATTGGCTTACATATGTTTTCAAAGTTGGCATGGTATAACCTTGGTTCTGGCAGACTTTTTGGACAAGACCTTTTTAAACTTTGAATGCAGTATAATAATTAAACCAAGCTCAACTAATCTAATATATATTTATTTACTACACCTTGGAACATCACGAAATATTATTGAAGCCATTTCTACATATTAAATTAACTAAACATTTTCAAAATAGAAATGTAGGCCTATTTTTAAATTATAAACATCACACATTTTAAATGATTGAAAAAGAAGGAATGCCTATTTAATAGTTATCTTGTTTCAATTTTAATCCAAAGATATATTTTCAAATTATTATTTCCCGCTAAGTCGCTTGTTTCAATTGGTTGTGGACATAGCCTCGCTTCACAGGCCCTCATTTAATCACATTTCCTACCAATACCTTTGAGTATTGATTCTGTGAAGATATCGCGCTTTCAAGCAAAGAACCAGAACACGAGATTCGTTATGACAGGCGATGACTTATGTAATACCAACAAACAATAACATGAAAGAAAAGATCTGGAATCCCAGTGTTGTTAAAGGTACCCCTTTTCCCTCCACAGATAACACCCGGCTTGGGTGCGTATTACAGACATTGTGGTGCACTTTTCTGTAAATTATAAACAGTGTAATTAAGACCAGCAAAACTGATATATTATATTTTTTTAAATACAATCCAAATGAAAGAAAAGAAAAAAATTTCAAATCGATTCCAATTTTTCTTTTGTAAAATTAGGTATGGAAAAAACTGCATTTCAAAGCAATTTCTGTTTGTGATTGAAAAAACTTATATTGGAAAAAGTTAATTTAATTTTAATGGACATTCACTAAGGTATTCTTATAAAATTTAAGTTGAATCAATATTTTAATTAATCTTCACAAAGTACCTAGTGAACACTAGATTTGGTTGAAGTCAAACATTTTCTTCATGCTTTCAGATTGTCTTCTTTTCAAGGTCATTTGTGGGAAATAAATGGGATAGCTCTGGTTTGTGCTGTGCATATAATTTGAATTCATCTGCAATCACACAAAAAAATACAATTGGAATTATGTATGTGTCTAAACATCATGATATATAATCTTGGTCTTAACAGAACAAATCAAATAGATTACCCTATCAAATCAAAGAAACACATGTTTATTGAGCATTTTAGCCTCAGCCTAGGGATGAAGTGTTGCGTCAAGTTTGTGCTGGTTGTGAGGGAAGATATGTGGATTATTTCAAACACACAATAGTTAATGAAAAGTTTAGCGGGTTGAAAACAAGTACTCATTGTCATAGATATATTTGTTTAAAAATACTTCATATAGAAAAACAAAGTTATAAATTACAATTTGCCCAGTCCAATTAGCCAAAATAGGAAGAAAAGTCACGGAGTTTTGAAAATTGATAAAGTTGTTCATTGAGGTGTGCTGATGAACATACTACAGGTCCCTGGGAGGTGCTACCACATTTACCATAGCGATTGGACTCTGGGAAAATATTAAAATAATCCCCAAACCTAACATCTCCAAACCTAACGTAGCTTGGGTGTGAAAGGAAAATAATCTGAAGGGGAAACTCCACAAATGTTAACTTCACCCTAAACGTTTCACTTGGAGATTGTACAAAAACGGTTAGAATTACAAATAAACCTATATAAACCTATTTCTAACCTTTCTCCAAGCTGCCATAGTCCAGACTGTGTTTTAATATCTTTTTCTGAAGAAGGGGAATAATGTACCCTGAACATTACATAATTATGTGTTTTGTTGTGTTTTTAAATGTGAACTTTGAGGCCTACAATTTCCTGGTAAGTGGGTAAGCCTTTCCCTTCAATCCTCCTTTCAATGTTTAGTTTAATACAGCCGTTTAGCGCAATGTTTCCTTTAATACTGCATAAATATAAACAATCATAAAGCCATATAATCTTCTGATCTTTGATGGATAGTATGTGTGATGGCGGAACTGGGGTTAGGATGGGGTGGGGGTGAGTAAAGGAGGGCATTGCCCCATTTGGGAAAATATTGCCCCTAACCCTCTGTTCTAAATTGGATTCCATTTAGATTTATTTCAAACACCCCTTAGGTTTGGGGATCACATATAAAACTTTTTTTTTTTTTTGTTAACTGTTCCCTTTTACAAATAAGGTTTTATTACCTGTCAAGTAGAAATAAAGTACAAATTTTCATTAACTAAAAAATATTTGTATTTTACCATTTTCTCTTCCTACCATGTTATGCTATACATGATGACAAAGAAAGGAATCAAAAAGTAATACCTATTAAAACTAAAGTTTCTTCAAATAGCTTCAAGAGTCATCCAGGATTTAAAATTTTTAATGTATCTAGTTAATCTCCCCCCCCCCTCCCCACTCTTTCGGGCAAAAGTTTTTTTTGTAAAATAAAATGAAATGAAATGAAATTAAAAATACTTTAGGTTTTCATTCAATTTGATCTTGAAATAACTTTGAAGATGTCCACCAAATCTAAAATAAATGCTGTTTTCAAGATATTTTGGTATTTCAACTTAAATACCTTACCTACTATTTGATAGAAGGTACACGAATAAAGAGAGATATAAACATATAAAATTAAACTAGAACCTTATGGCTTTTACATGTTGTGTTCATTTCCTTTTGTGTGTTTTTATCTCTATCTTCTGTATATTCTTCCATTTGATTAATACAAATTTGTTAGCCCTTTTCTATGCAAAGATGAAGATAAACAAATGTTTACAATAAACATGGAATAATGTATTGTATAAGGTCACTAGTTCAAATGTGTTAATGTTTACTTATCAACACTTTCTTCCAATTTCCCAAATTATTGTTATTATTATTATTAATAATAATAATAATAATAATAATAATAATAATAATAATAATAATAATAATAATAATAATAATAATAATAATAATAATAATAATATTATTATTATTATTATTATTATTATTATTATTATTATTATTATTATTACTACTACTACTACTATCGAATCATAATATAAAATATATTTAGTTCAAATATCAAAATTATTATATTTACAAATTCTAAAATGTATTGATCCGTTTACTGTCTAACCCAGAGATTCCCTAACTTTTTGAGACCGCACCGTCCTCCACATGTTAGATATTCTGTGTGACGCCCTTGTAACAAATATTAAAAAAAAAAATTGCCCAGATTCGATTTTGCAGCATTTTTTAAAAAGAAAATTGTCATTTACATTAGCCTACTAGCTTGTATTATTTTAAATGTAAAAATACAAAATTACAGAAATGAATAAGAAGGAATTAGAGTAGACATATTTTTGTTGTACATGATCTCATGCGTACAATTTGTTCATAATGGTGAAACATATGTTTTATTTTATGATTTATTCTATTCTTTAAAGTATGTATGAGTGCACATATTAAAGATTGGCATTTCACTATACATTATAGGTTTTAGTTTTTCTTTGTAGCCGTGACGGCCCGGACGAGGAATAGAACCCCTGATTCAGCCAGTTGAATGATTAAACGATGTGAGTGTGATTATGTCAACACATTGTCAACTTTGAAGGAATTTAATTTGTGAACACATCTTACCAAAAGTGATGTAACCTCTGAGATTGGTGTCAATTTTTGTGAACATACTGTGCACATCTTCAGGTGACATGGATGTTGAGTGAAGGAGGGCCTGTGTAGCATCAGGTAACGTCAGTTCTCCTTTTCTATTGCTGTCAAAAAGCTGTAACATTCAATAGCATTCCTTTTGATGCACAGCACACATCTACAACAGATACTACCCGCCTCGATGGCGTAGTTGGCTAACGCGCCAGTCGTGTTGAGCTCGACCGCCGAGGACGGAGAGATCAAGGTTCGAATCTCAGTCGGGTGAACTGAGGGGGGTTTTTCCTAAATGGTTTTCCACTCTCCCTCCACGCAAATGCGGGTTCACTTCCTCTAAATTCAACCCTCCCAATTCCTAGTCCATTAGAGTAATTAGTAATTAAGCGTATAACCCGAACGGTAGTAAGACGCGGTGCTAAATATAATAATATACAACAGATACTCTCAAAAACAATGTTTTTTATATTTGAGTATCCTTAATCTGTGTGTAAAGACATGTTGAGCACTAACATGATCGAATAAATGGCCTCTGAAGGCTGTAATGTTTAAATCTTGGCTGGGTTGATGGTGGTGCAATGTTGAATGGGTTGATGGTGGTGGATTGTTGAAAAGGTTGATGGTAGTGCAGTGTTAAACAGGTTGATAGTAGTGCAATGTTGAATAGGTTGATGGTGGTGGATTGTTGAACAGGTTGATGGTAGTGCAATGTTGAATGGGTTGATGGTAGTGCATTGTTGAATTTGGTGTATCTTGGCTCAAGAGTATGGATGTGTCTGACTGACTGACACACACACATTTACTATTTTTTTTAGCACCATGTCTTACTACCCATTCAAGTTATATACTTGTATACTAATTACGCTGATGGTTTTAAGGATTAGGAAGGTTATATTTAAAGGATGTATACACGCATTTTGTGGAGGGAGAATGGAAACCATTTTGGTAAAACCACAGTCAGTACATCTGACCGAGATTCAAACCTTGATCTCCTTGTCATCGGCAGTCTAGTCTACTGCGAGAGTAGCATGTTAGACCATGCGTCCACCAAAGCAGGCCACATTATTATTAATTTACCCTTCACTAATTATGACAATAAATAGAGTGTAATCTAATACAACCCATTAAATACTAAGGTTCCTGTTCAAAATCCTCTAATTCAGATATTAACTAAAATTAATTCATTATTTCCTATATTAAAAAGTGCCCAACCATTTTCTTAATAATTTGTTCAATATTTGTAAAAAGTATAGGCACAAACCTATGTTACAAGATTTTTAGTCAGTTTGTGTTGAATAATTAACACTATGTGGACATTATCTACATTAATAACCTACTCTCTCTCTCTCTCTCTCTCTCGTCTTTCATTAACTCTACTTTGTCATTATATTATTTATATTGTTTATGTGCATGAAACAGACACGTGAAAGTTTATCAAGTAAGGTTCAAGATGAAAAAACACATTTCCACCTAGAACAGGCCAGGCCATGGCCAAGAGCATAATTATGTACACACACATGGGAGTACATTTTGAAGCAAGTAAAAATCTGACAGCAATGTTATAATAAAAGGCAGGCAATAGTAGCACATTTTTACAATTAGATAGGACTTGAAAAGAGAGACCGAAAATGATTGGATCATAAAAGTATAAGAATTATGAAGAACACTTGTACAAAATGAAGCTTGCGAGCACAAGGTGTTCTACCGTTCTTGCTGTCTCGTCGTACCACCAGCTAGCAAGTCTACAATCCTGAAAGCGCGGACTTGGTTCTCGCCGTCTAATCAAACCACCAGCCAGTGAGTCTGTGATCCTGGAAGCACGGACTATTGAATCCTGTCTTACAGACTTTGTGGAGGAGCTCGCTGAGTTTGTGGAAGGCCTTTTGAATGGAAGACCAGAGCAAATTTCTTCTTCACCGCTGGACTGGTCGTGCACTGCATGGACATGATTGGTTCAGAGACCTAGTGTCGGGCGCTCGAATTGGGTCGCTGTGCCTTGGAACTAGGTGGCAGCCCGGTTTACCAGCTTTCAAGACAGGAGAGCTAACGCCAACAAGAAGCTTTGTAAGGGGAGCGCAGCATGCGACTGAGGCCTGAAATAATCTTTGTAACATCGGTCCTTATTGGAGTGCGCGTTTTCTACTGTGGGAACCAAGGATGTACAGTATATACCAAGATGTTTGATGTGGTGATTGGTGCACTTTTCATTAGTTTTGGACCCTTGGACTATATGTATATACTGGAAGATTAGCTCACTCCTCAGGTTAGCACCCCACCTAACCCATCCTTTAATTCATCCCTCGACCCGACCTTCACGCACAATCACACATTCCATGACAATATTACCTTTATCACGGCCGGACACCACTGGGATAATCTACTAGGTTCTCTACTAGCCAGAGGATAATACTGGCGCCGGGGTCGACCCATATTGGGAATAGATATGTATCACCTCCAGACCAAATCCCAAGAAAAGAAAATCCTACCAACCCCTACACAGAATTGACTAAACAATGACCGTCATAATTCACCAACAAAGCACCATCATACCTTAAACACAACTTCACAAGTCTTAAGGAAAAAAAATCCTTCATATACCCCAAGACCCAGCACTATCATTCATATCATTACGCTCACTATCAATAAAAGTTACATACTTCCACAATTATTCATTGGTTTCACCACAAATTATATATTAATTAATCATAAAAAGAGGTTAAGAGTCAATACCGTGACTTGCACATAAAATCAGCCCAGTATTCCTTTACAGTCCAGGTGACTCAATGTCCCAGCCGAACTACTCGGCTTGGCAGGGCTGTCCTACGTACAAGTCCTTGGGAGTGACAAGGACTGCATGGGCCTCCGAGGCACAAAAAGAGAGGATGGATGTCTAAGTGAAGGCCATAAGCCCTCAGGGCACATTTCTGTATGGAAGGCGACAGTGACTCCCGCTACAACACCGAAGCCACTGGTGAAATCTATCGCCAGTGCGCTGTGCGCCCAACCCCTCCCCCCTGGGTCAAGGCACCTGCTAAGGCCACCCTTCCAGAACCAGCCACACCTGGTTCATCCCTTTCAGTCCAAGACCCATCCAAGACCGCTCCTCTCCCAATCCCAACCTCCACTCCCCCCTCCTCTACCTCCTGCTCCTCAATCCACACCCCCTCGCAACCCTCCAACTCATTTCTTGCACTCCCCACTCCTACCCTTACCACCCCTAACACCACCCCACACCACCTTACACTTCCCACTCCACACCCCTACCCCAGGGAGTGAGAGTGTAAAGCTCAAAAATTGTATTGAGCTACTCAAGGGCATTCTGGGACTGGAATCATGGGATTTTCATCGAGTCTCTTGAGGAAGGTCCAGGAGTCTCCGAGGAGTAACCATAGCCACGTGGTCATGGAGCACATCATCCTCTACCTGGTCTCTCATGGCAGTGCACTCGAATAGAAGACCACCAGTGCTGAAGGAGCTCACGGTCGCACTCTGGAACGCCAACGGAGTCGCAAAGAATAAGGCTGAGATTGAAACTTTCCTGGCAAAGCAGTGTGTCAATGTAATGCTTTTAGGAGAAACCCACTTGCGCTCCTCAATGAGGTTCTCTTTAGCAGAGTTTATCTGACATTGTAGCGACCGAGCAGAGGATGTGGGCAGGGTTGGGACGCCGGTCTTGGTTCAAAGGGTCCTTGACCATCACGTCATCTTGCTTCCTCCCTTCCAAAACATGGAAGCAATGGCTATCCAACTGGTGACCTTTACCAGCCTAGTGGGTCTCATCTCCATCTACTTCTCTACCCACCGTCACAGTGATCCCAAATCCCAAACACATGATTAAAACTTCGAAAATGAACTTTTAAGTTTGGAGTTCTAGACCATTGGGTTGTTAATATATAAACTAATATAGGCTTGCACAACACACACACACACACACTAAAGGCACTTTCAATCCAATAAGAGGGTAAACACTTTCACAACTGTTATGTACACATTTCTAAAATCGATCTTATTATCTTAGATAATTTGTTAAATAGATGAATACACTAAAGTCTTAAAGTATCTCCATATTAAGGATGTCCAGTCACAAAACCAAGAATATTAATAAAAAAACTTTTAGGTGGAGAAATTACTGACCAAGAGTTGGAAGAAAGAAGAATATGTGGCATGGATTCAGAAGAATGGTATAGCATTTCCTCCGTTTGCTTTGAGGGGAGAACTAATGGCCCTCGCCTTGGCAAACAAACCTATAAAGAGGTATAAAGTTGATGAAATGGTCATGGAATATGGGCACCAGGTTATACGTTGACCTCTATATCATTGCCAGTACAACCCAATAGAACTAGTCTGGGCACAATGCAAATCATACTACAACAAACATACAGGTGGTGACAGGAAGTTTGATGAAACCCTATATAACTGGTCTGGGCACAATGCTAATCATACCACAACAAACATACAGGTGGTGACAGGAAGTTTGATGAAACCCTATATAACTGGTCTGGGCACAATGCTAATCATACCACAACAAACATACAGGTGGTGACAGGAAGTTTGATGAAACCCTATATAACTGGTCTGGGCACAATGCTAATCATACCACAACAAACATACAGGTGGTGACAGGAAGTTTGATGAAACCCTATATAACTGGTCTGGGCACAATGCTAATCATACTACAACAAACATACAGGTCATGACAGGAAGTTTGATGAAACCCTATATAACTGGTCTGGGCACAATGCTAATCATACTACAACAAACATACAGGTGGTGACAGGAAGTTTGATGAAACCCTATATAACTGGTCTGGGCACAATGCTAATCATACTACAACAAACATACAGGTGGTGACAGGAAGTTTGATGAAACCCTATATAACTGGTCTGGGCACAATGCTAATCATACCACAACAAACATACAGGTGGTGACAGGAAGTTTGATGAAACCCTATATAACTGGTCTGGGCACAATGCTAATCATACTACAACAAACATACAGGTCATGACAGGAAGTTTGATGAAACCCTATATAACTGGTCTGGGCACAATGCTAATCATACTACAACAAACATACAGGTCATGACAGGAAGTTTGATGAAACCCTATATAACTAGTCTGGGCACAATGCAAATCATACTACAACAAACATACAGGTGGTGACAGGAAGTTTGATGAAACCCTATATAACTGGTCTGGGCACAATGCTAATCATACTACAACAAACATACAGGTGGTGACAGGAAGTTTGATGAAACCCTATATAACTGGTCTGGGCACAATGCTAATCATACTACAACAAACATACAGGTCATGACAGGAAGTTTGATGAAACCCTATATAACTAGTCTGGGCACAATGCAAATCATACTACAACAAACATACAGGTGGTGACAGGAAGTTTGATGAAACCCTATATAACTGGTCTGGGCACAATGCTAATCATACCACAACAAACATACAGGTCATGACAGGAAGTTTGATGAAACCCTATATAACTGGTCTGGGCACAATGCTAATCATACTACAACAAACATACAGGTCATGACAGGAAGTTTGATGAAACCCTATATAACTAGTCTGGGCACAATGCAAATCATACTACAACAAACATACAGGTGGTGACAGGAAGTTTGATGAAACCCTATATAACTGGTCTGGGCACAATGCTAATCATACTACAACAAACATACAGGTCATGACAGGAAGTTTGATGAAACCCTATATAACTGGTCTGGGCACAATGCTAATCATACTACAACAAACATACAGGTGGTGACAGGAAGTTTGATGAAACCCTATATAACTGGTCTGGGCACAATGCTAATCATACTACAACAAACATACAGGTCATGACAGGAAGTTTGATGAAACCCTATATAACTGGTCTGGGCACAATGCTAATCATACCACAACAAACATACAGGTGGTGACAGGAAGTTTGATGAAACCCTATATAACTGGTCTGGGCACAATGCTAATCATACTACAACAAACATACAGGTGGTGACAGGAAGTTTGATGAAACCCTATATAACTGGTCTGGGCACAATGCTAATCATACTACAACAAACATACAGGTCATGACAGGAAGTTTGATGAAACCCTATATAACTGGTCTGGGCACAATGCTAATCATACCACAACAAACATACAGGTGGTGACAGGAAGTTTGATGAAACCCTATATAACTGGTCTGGGCACAATGCTAATCATACTACAACAAACATACAGGTCATGACAGGAAGTTTGATGAAACCCTATATAACTGGTCTGGGCACAATGCTAATCATACCACAACAAACATACAGGTGGTGACAGGAAGTTTGATGAAACCCTATATAACTGGTCTGGGCACAATGCTAATCATACTACAACAAACATACAGGTCATGACAGGAAGTTTGATGAAACCCTATATAACTGGTCTGGGCACAATGCTAATCATACTACAACAAACATACAGGTGGTGACAGGAAGTTTGATGAAACCCTATATAACTGGTCTGGGCACAATGCTAATCATACTACAACAAACATACAGGTGGTGACAGGAAGTTTGATGAAACCCTATATAACTGGTCTGGGCACAATGCTAATCATACCACAACAAACATACAGGTCATGACAGGAAGTTTGATGAAACCCTATATAACTGGTCTGGGCACAATGCTAATCATACTACAACAAACATACAGGTGGTGACAGGAAGTTTGATGAAACCCTATATAACTGGTCTGGGCACAATGCTAATCATACTACAACAAACATACAGGTGGTGACAGGAAGTTTGATGAAACCCTATATAACTGGTCTGGGCACAATGCTAATCATACCACAACAAACATACAGGTGGTGACAGGAAGTTTGATGAAACCCTATATAACTGGTCTGGGCACAATGCTAATCATACTACAACAAACATACAGGTCATGACAGGAAGTATGATGATGAAGCTGTTAGAAAAATCTGGGAGGAAGCCCTTACTCAAGTTACCCCTGAGTGGTAGAGTTTTATAAAATAATGTAATTGATATTAATATTCTACCTTGTTCACTATAATAAGATATATGATGCATAATTAAGGACTTTTATTTATATATCTAATGTTATCTAGGCAAAAAAAAAAAAGGTATGAATGTGTTGTGTATAGAATCGTTGCCATGGCTGTACATTCTAATGTTTCAGTTGGAGTATGAATGTCGACCATTGCAAGAAACTTATTAATTAAGATTGGGACCGGGAGATGAAAATGGATGCAAGTGAGACCCACCCACCTATCATCATTAACCTGGCTGAAGATGATGAAGAGGAGGACGACGAATATGATAATTTAGAAGAAGTTCTTGCGAACCCGTTGGAAAACACTTAAAAGGTACAGGCCAGTTCATAACGAGTATGACTTAGTTGTTGTAATAGTGTTCAAAAAGTTTATAACTTTTTTTCTCTCTGTGTAATACTACATTTTCAGATTTTTCACATTTACAATGTTATTAATAATACTATTAACAAATAATTATTTATAAAATAAAATAAATTATTTATTAATAATAATAAAAACTAATATGAGATTAAATGCTAAAAATTTTAAAATGTTTAATATTGTAGAGAAAATTAATAATTAATACTAGGCCTAACATCAACATATCAAGGTCAACAATAAATAAAAATAAATAAAACAGTCATATATGTTTCTTGTATATAACTAAATTTTGATTGTCAGAAATGACAGCTGCTAAACACATGTTTTTGCAGATCATATGGTTCGGCGTAGAGATACATAATTTGGTCTGGTAACTTTTCAGAGCCGTCAGTCAGCACCAAAGAAGTCATAGGGATACTTTAAATCAAATTAAAACATCTGTTTTACTTTTCTTGTACCTCTAGAGCTCATATATGTTAATGCAAAAACAAAAGCAGAAATTGTAGTGTGGAAAAATCCAAGACCTTCATCTCCTTGGTTTTGTAGGCCAATAAGGCTGTAATTTCTTCATGAAAGTACCAGGACAATGTGATGAAGTAGAATATATCAAACAGCAAGAAAAATAACTTTTGCATTTGAAACGGATTTTTCCTTATATTCCAATCCGCTTGAGCTGGAAAGATGAAATGCATTATAAAGCAATACCCCGTGAAGAGCGGGTTATTTAGCTAGTATTTAATAAAGCCATGTTCAACAATTTATTGTTTGTGTGAAAACTAAGGCTATAGTTATTATAGACATTAATTCTAAGTTTACAAATACACTATGGAAAAAATTCATTAAATTTAAAGTGGAATTGAATGTGTGTGTGTTTTATATAGCCTATCAATATTTATTTGCACATAATTCCACTTCACCATGTACAGTAATGTTATTTTTCTCTCCATAGTGAATGTATTATATAATTTTTACCCTGTAGCAGCTAATTAATAATTAAATTATATATTCTAAATAAAAATTATAATACAGTAAATCCTTGGAATGTGAGTAACTTGGTCTGTGAGTGTTTTGTAAGACAAGCAAAAGTTTTCAATAAATTTTAACTTGATAAATGAGAATGTCTTGCAATACGAGTAGTACTATGGTTACGCTTTGTCTGCCGAGCGTCACGTGGTCACAACTCAGCATGAATGTTTCTGTTATCTCTATCTCTCTCACTGTGGGAATGTTGGTAACGACTCCCAAGCTTGGCCTCAGTCGCCGTGCCTCACTCTAGGGTATAGTCAACATCCGTGCAAGCGTATACAGCACTGTTTACTATAGTATTGTGACCACGTATGTGTGCGTAGTAAAGAATTTTTTATTTTGTGTCCAAGTGTAGTGACTGTTCTTTAGTAACTGTACTGCAACAATGGACCCCATGAAAAAAAAAGTTTAAAAGGTAGGTTGTAAGAAGAAGGAGATGATTATGGTGGAAGTTAAGAAGGAAATCATCGAGAAGCACGAACGAGGTATGCGAGTATCCGACATCGCAAGATTTTATAACATGTCTACGTCGACGATTTGTACAGTATTAAACAAGAAAGAAGAAGTAAGGGGGCTAGATGCAGCAAAAGGAGTCATAAGAGTATCAAAGCAATGGCCACGTGTTCTCGAAGATGTAGAAAAGTTGCTTCTCGTGTAGTTAAATGAGAAGCAACTAGCAGGTGATACTGTGACCGAGAACTATATCTGCGAGAAGGCAAAGACCTTGTATGCCAACCTTGTAAGTAAACTGCCAGGTATGTCGACAGAAAACGAAATAAGGCTTAAAGGCTAGCAGGGGATGGTTTGATAACTTTAAGAGAAGAAGTGGTATCCGTAGTGTTTTGAGGCATGGAGAGGATGGAGTTCTGACGCTAAGGCAGCTGAGGCGTTGGTTGCCGAGTTCCAGAAGCTCATGGTTTCCGAGTGTTATCTGTCACAGCAAGTTTTTAACTGCGATGAGACTGGGCTATTTTGGAAAAAGATGCCAAAGAGGACCTACATTACAGCAGAAGAGAATGCAATGCCGGTCACAAGCCATGAAAGACGTCTCGCCTCTTGTTGTGTGCTAATGCAAGCGATGATTTCAAAGTCAAGCACCTTCTCGTGTATCATTCCGAGAATCCACGACCTTCAAGAAATGCAAGGTGCAGAAGAGCCAGTTAAACGTTATGTGGAGGTCCAACATAAAGGCTTGGGTCACTCGTATCTTGTTCGTTGAGTGGATCAACGAGGTATTCGGTCCTGCAGTGAAGAAATACCTTTTAGAAAAGAGTTTGCCACTCAAAGTCTTGCTGGTTATGATAATGCTCTTGCTCATCCCCCAGGCCTTGAGGACGACTTACTGGAGGAATTCAAGTTCATTAAGGTCAAGTTCCTTCCTCCTAACACCATTCCATTACTCCAGCCCATGGATCAGCAGGTCATTTCAAACTTTAAAAAGCTTTACACCAAAGCACTATTTCAGCGATGCTTCGAGGTGACCGAAGGAGCAAACCCTACCGTTCAGAGTTTTGGAAAAACCATTTTCACATCGTAAACTGCCTCAAGATCATCAATAAAGCCTGGGATGGGGTCACCAAGAGAACCCTCAATTCTTCTTGGAAAAAACTGTGGTCTGACTGAGTTGAGGTGTTTACTCATGAACAGGAGCATCAGTTGTCGATGAAATTGTGTCCTTGGGGAAGACCATGGGAATGGAGGTGAATGAGGAGACATTCAAGAGCTAGTGGAGGAACATGTCCAGGAGCTGACCAACGACGAACTGATGCATCTGCATCGCGAGCAACTGCAAGAAGTTATGGAGATCACATCTGAGGAAGAGGAGAAAAAATGAAGGAATCCCTCACTTCAAATGAGATTAGGAAGATGTGTAAAATGTGGGAAACAGTGCAAAATTTTGTAGAAAAGCATCACCCGAATAAAGGCTGTAGCAGTGCGAGCGATGAATCTTTTTAACGACAATGCAATGACACACTTCCACGAAATCCTCAAAAAGAGGCAAAAGCAAGTGTCATTGAATAGGTTCCTTGTTAAAGTCGCACAAAAAGAAAAAGATTCAAAGTCATTCGAGCAAAAACCCACCTCCTCCTCTCCTCTCTCTCGTCTACCTCACACCAGCCACGATTAAATTTAATTAATAAATTTGATTACAGTACAGTTACATTTAAATAAAGAAAATAAAAAAGATAAAAAAAAAGTATTGTGCATTAATCATTTTTAGATTAAATATTTTTGGGTTGTGGAACAAATCATCTGAGTTTCCATTATTTCTTATGGGGAAAAATTCGCTTTGATATACGAGTGCTTTGTATTATGAACACGTTTACGAAACGAAATTATGCTCGCAATCCAAGGTTTTACTTTATCTAAAAAGTTTCAACATAGTTCTAAAATAATTTATTTGACCTGGTAATTTGTTCTAAGGGCTGGTATTTCCAAAATGGTTTTTCAATGGCGCTCCACTACATGCGGGTACACTTCCTATAAAATCAACCTTCCTCATCCCAAATACCTTAGAATAATTATACATAAGCGTATAACACAAACGAGTAGTAAGAAGTGTTACTAAAGAAAATTATCCAAAATAAGGCACACTTACATGTTAACTTTCAAGTGGGCCCCAACCGAAAAATTTCCTTTCCACGCCCTTGGCTGGCAAACTGTCTTATGTATATGAATATGAACAGGAGAGTTGCATCACAATTCATTGGGAAACCACTGTTAAACGTTCAAGAAGTTGGGTGTGGGTGTGAAGAGTAGGAGAATGGGTATAGGGCTAAGGCATGGAGAAGGGGTGGAAAAGGAAGTTTGGAGATGGGTTGGGCAATGGGTGGGAGAAGGGGAAATGGCAGATATTTTGCCCAAAAAAAAATGTCAAAGTTTAAACTTATATTCTATACTTTGATATTATTTTTGTAAATTAAAATTACCTCAAATGCCAGTTGAAGCATCTCTGACGCATTATTGACTCTTGAAATGGCAAGGACGCCAAGCAAATATTCTCGAAAATCCATAGAGTTGTTAGATTCCTGTAAAATCACAAAAACTATCACACCTCGTTTCATAAAGTTGACATGATAAGTAAACCACACTCATCACTTGGTAAGAGCCCTGGGTTCATAGTAAACAGTGTGATGTAGTGCTATTAGTGTTCTGTCATCTCTATCAAAGTTGCACTTGATCACTTCCCTATCTAATGTTTCACAACCCAAGTTCATGGTTGTGTCTTTAATTTGTAATTTGAAATTCCTATGTAATAAAATACAAATATGTGCATTTTGTATCAAATCTATTTTTACATGCAAAAAAAATTTTTTTTTTTAATATTTCCAATATATGAATATATATATATAATTAATTTTATCTTAATTTATTTAGCTATTAACAAATAGCATATACAAGCTAATAGCTTTACAAATGTTTGGTTAGTAGAATAAAGCCATTCCCATCTAAATAACATAGAAAAAGCACACAATTTAAAACTCATATTTAAATGAAAACCCAAACTAAGTTGGACAATGTTCACACAATTTCTAACAGAATGAACTTTTCTTTACACTCTTCTATTCTACAATCTATTCCCCTAAAAATTTTCACATTAAAGTAACATTCACAAATAATATCAATTAATTAGGTATCTCTTTTCATATTTTGTTCATGCTTATTGAAAATATAATATAATGATATTTTAAGAGATTTATGTATTAATACTGACTTTTTATTTCAAACATGTTAAATTTTAGTATGACTGGCACATTTTAGGAGGTTTGTGTGACAGAACCAATAACTGTTTCCTCCTAATAATGTTTGTTTAGGAGGTTTGTGTGACAGAACCAGCAACTGTTTCCTCCTAATAATGTTTGTTTAGGTGGTTTGTGTGATAGAACCAACAACTGTTTCCTTCTAATATTGTTTGTTTATGGAGGTTTGTGTGATAGAACCAACAACTGTTTCCTCCTAATAATGTTTGTTTAGGAGGTTTGTGTGACAGAACCAACAACTGTTTCCTCCTAATAATGTTTGTTTAGGAGGTTTGTGTGACAGAACCAGCAACTGTTTCCTTCTAATAATGTTTGTTTATGAGGTTTGTGTGATAGAACCAACAATTGTTTCCTTCTAATAATGTTTGTTTAGGAGGTTTGTGTGACAGAACCAACAACTGTTTCCTCCTAATAATGTTTGTTTAGGAGGTTTGTGTGATAGAACCAACAACTGTTTCCTTCTAATATTGTTTGTTTATGAAGTTTGTGTGATAGAACCAATAACACAAACCTCATAATATTGTTTGTTTATGAAGTTTGTGTGATAGAACCAATAACACAAACCTCATAATATTATTTGTTTATGAGGTTTGTGTGACAGAATCAACAACTGTTTCCTACTAATATTGTTTGTTTAGGCCACCTAACAAGTTAATTTGAAATCAAGCATCGCATTGTGTTCGCTGGTTAGTGATTACCATAACAATTACAATCATTCTCACTTATAATCTCACATGTACATTACAGTAATTTATAGAATTTATAAAAAGATAGCTAAATAGGGGGCCCACTAGCTAAATAAGAAAATTTGAAGCTTTCTTGAATGAAGAGAAATTGTAATAATTTAAAGTAAATTATTAGTAAATATCTTTAGAGTTAATGAAATACTAAGCATAGCAAAAATAGTTATTACTTTAAAAAAAAAACACCTTAAAACTTGGTATTGTCAGTGTCTAGTAACATTTAGGCAACATTTATGTCACATAACAGACACGTGCTTCTTCTTTGTGTTGCAAGCCTGAGTCAGCAGCCAAATACAAACAGTTATAATATAACAAAGATGTTATTACTATCAGCTCAATTTGTATCTAGTTACATATCAGTGTTGTGGAACAATTGGAATAAATACACTTATAAAATACAAGAAGGACTGAAACTAGTTCAGTAGCAGCTGGGGGTGTTTACAAGAGGACTAGAGTATGCTCTTGTAAACTATAATAATGACTGAAACTAGTTCAGTAGCAGCTGGGGGAATCACAGCAGGACTAGAGTACGCTCTTGTAAACTATAATAATGACTGAAACTAGTTCAGTAGCAGCTGGGGGCGTTACAAGAGGACTAAAGTACGCTCTTGTAAACTATAATAAGGACTGAAACTAGTTCAGTAGCAGCTGGGGGCATCACGGCAGGACTAGAGTATGCTCTTGTAAACTATAATAATGACAAACTAGTTCAGTAGCAGCTGGGGGAATCACAGCAGGACTAGAGTATGCTCTTGTAAACTATAATAAAGACTGAAACTAGTTCAGTAGCAGCTGGGGGCGTTACAAGAGGACTAAAGTACGCTCTTGTAAACTATAATAATGACAAACTAGTTCAGTAGCAGCTGGGGGAATCACTGCAGGACTAGAGTACGCTCTTGTAAACTATAATAATGACTGAAACTAGTTCAGTAGCAGCTGGGGGCGTTACAAGAGGACTAAAGTACGCTCTTGTAAACTATAATAAAGACTGAAACTAGTTCAGTAGCAGCTGGGGGCATCACGGCAGGACTAGAGTATGCTCTTGTAAACTATAATAATGACAAACTAGTTCAGTAGCAGCTGGGGGAATCACAGCAGGACTAGAGTATGCTCTTGTAAACTATAATAAGGACTGAAACTAGTTCAGTAGCAGCTGGGGGCATCACGGCAGGACTAGAGTACGCTCTTGTAAACTATAATAATGACAAACTAGTTCAGTAGCAGCTGGGGGCGTTACAAGAGGACTAAAGTACGCTCTTGTAAACTATAATAAAGACTGAAACTAGTTCAGTAGCAGCTGGGGGCATCACGGCAGGACTAGAGTACGCTCTTGTAAACTATAATAATGACAAACTAGTTCAGTAGCAGCTGGGGGCACCACGGTAGGACTAGAGTATGCTCTTGTAAACTATAATAAGGACTGAAACTAGTTCAGTAGCAGCTGGGGGCATCACGGCAGGACTAGAATATGCTCTTGCTCCAATTCGATGTAGAGTTAGATTCACCGAGGTAAGCATTCAGAAGGAATGTTTGGAAAATGACTGACTTGGGCTGATTACACTATTTATACCTAACCAATTATAGCTGACGGCATGACATCAGGTACTATAGCTTACAATTAATCCATTAAAACTCCAGGTTCACTATTTTCAACTCTCCCATCGACAATTTCTCCCTGCACAAAGATCAGCCTGACAAACATCCCAAATAGAAACAGTATTATGTTACACATGGAGTAGTATAAGGTAATTGTGACATATTAACTAGTATTTTAAGTAAATTAATATAAAAAACTTGTGCATTGAGTGTAAATCCTATGTTATGTTGGCTAACCTGTGATGTATACGAATAAAGCGCGTTCAATGGATACCTTCCCCACCTCATGCCATTGCCTAAAACCAGTTAACTTTTGTCACAGTCCACTTCTGTCTGTTGTCCAAAATGTAGCCGAGTGTGTGTGTGTGTTCTTAATTCAGCCTACAGTATTTAAATTTCCTATTCATTCATAACAGAGTAACGTTAAGCAGTCAATAAGTTACAGAAATGTTTTACCATTTGGTCAAAACATAGACTTTACTTTTGTAAATAATGTTAGCAAACTAAGGTTTTATATAATTATTTTGACAAAAAGAGAACAAATACAGAATGGCACAAGATAGTACCTTTTTATATTATCTTAGCTTTTAAGATAATACACACTTCTTGGAATAATAGATTAAGGAATGATTTATAACTAGTAGTTCTGTTAGCTGTAGATTTCACTTTCTCCATTTTCCTATCATTACTAATGTCTTAAGCTTTTATAATTTATCTTTGGATTTGAACTAGATTTTTTCCTTTGGTGATCAAGATAAGACAGAGAACAAATTAATAATACTAATATAATCAATAGTGCATTATATGCATAGAGAATAACCACGGTTCACATGGTTTAAGCGGCCGGTCTCACAATGTGTGTCAGAATTAAAAAATGTTATAGTACCATTACGGTACCTAATTGAGCTCATTTTTTAGAAATACAATATAACTTCAAATAATTTGAGATGCGCTATTAAATAAAATAAAATAAATATTTAAGCTGTCAACATATTTAAATGGATACACAGATGCCAATGCCAATTTTAATTAAAATTGGTCCACATATCTGGCAGTTATTCAAAACAAAGAGAGACGGAGAGAATTTTGACTGGCACCCATCTTAAAACCGGTATATTCTGGGAAGTAAGCCAACTGGAAAGTAGGTTGTTAGCTATGTTAGGTTAAGTTGGAACCTAAGGTAAAATCTAGTGTTTTATCAGCAACATCCATACTTTTGTTTAGTTTCAACTAAACATGTAAGCAGTAGCCTACACACAAGATGCTCCACTGTATCAGACAACATCCTACTCATAGCATGGTGACAACAAGAACATGTACATCCACCTACTAGCATGGTGACAGCAAGAACCTGTACATCCTACTCGTAGCATGGTGACAACAAGAACATGTACATCCTACTCGTAGCATGGTGACAACAAGAACATGTACATCCTACTCATAGCATGGTGACAACAAGAACATGTACATCCACCTACTAGCATGGTGACAGCAAGAACATGTTATATCATGAAACTATCAGAAACTAACAGAAAATTATCAACAATATGAAAATGTCACCTTATCATAAATTTTAAACAAGTGTTGCAAAGCTTCTTCTTTAGGGCACACTCCAAGTATGTGGGCAAACTGTTGATAGCTGATACCACCCTCACAGATTGTAGCAAGCTGAGGAGTCTTAGAGAGGTCTTCTTCGATAGTCTTTTGGGTCAACCTGAAAACATACTTAACTTCAGTAAAGCTAACATACCCACTAGACAGGTAATTGATAGTTTACAACAGTAACAAATGATGTCATAGAGGACATACATCAGGGGGAATATAAAGGGTTGAACAATAAATACATGAAACAAGTAATAAATTAACAAAAACTAAAAATTGACCAACAGGAAATGGGAAAGAATAAACCATAAATATAATACTCAAAGCTACAAGAGATATTTAACAATAAATTGTAAAATTATGCATTAAATTTAATAGTTTTTAACATGAATTAGTATCAGATATCCACCCCACCTCCTGCATAGAAAATAAACAATATGATTGAAACTTATGCCATAATGTCCTCAATAGTAGCTGTAACTGTAAGCATCAGCCATCTCCAATGGCTATCTCCTAGATGACCTAACATCTCTCTTGTGATATCTCCTACATGACTTGATATCTCTCTTATGATATCTCCTACATGACCTAACATCTCTCTTGTGATATCTCCTACATGACCTAACATCTCTCTTATGATATCTCCTACATGACCTAACATATTTCTTATGATATCTCCTACATGACCTAGCATCTCTCTTGTGCTATTTCTTACATGACTTAACATCTCCCTTTTATTAAACCACACCCCTTTTTATTTTTCATAACTTGTATGTTAATTGACTTAGAAGTGTAACAATCAATCAACCAATTGCCTTTCTACCAAGTATGTTCCTTATAATACTCATTCTTACTTCTCCTTACTACAATTAAAATGAATTTAACTAATTTTATTGTATAGAACGTTTAACTATTGGTGGTACAATATTTTGATTTCTACTCGGTGTAGCTAAAACTATTATATGACAACTTTATAACCTGTCTTTAAGAATACTATTAGATAAGATGGTGTAGGTAAGCGTGACCTTCAAACTTACTTACTAGATATAAGTTATACCCACAAAATAGTTATGAAATATTATGCTTGTGTTCTGATTTATTTCGATTTTTATATTTATAGCTTATTTGTATATTTCAAAATATTTCTAAACCAACAAAAATATATTACAATAGCTATCAATAAGCTTGTTTTGATATAGCTTTTATATAAGTTTTATAAAAAATTAGTTTAATTTGTTGCTGTGTCGAGAAGTTCAAATCTGGCGTTTTTTCACATCTGAAGTAATAATAAACATGAGATGTACAGATTAATATAAATCAAACATTTAA
This sequence comes from Timema podura, assembly GCA_033556935.1. Taxonomy (NCBI): domain Eukaryota; kingdom Metazoa; phylum Arthropoda; class Insecta; order Phasmatodea; family Timematidae; genus Timema; species Timema podura. The sequence goes on from JAVRXN010000004.1 coordinate 59,530,648, forward strand.
ACTACTTATTCCTAATTATGAAAATTGTGTGGAGGGCTTAGTTATTTGTCATGCACCAACAAGAAGAAAATGATTGTTTTAAGAAAGTTTGGGCACTCCAGTGACTAGACTGTCAGAGAATATTGCTAGTACCCACACTTACCCCAGTTTAGTCCTCAACCTGTGAACCTCGACCAGACAAGGGGCACAGGGCAGGTTCATCTGTTTAGCTCGAGTCATCAATCGACAGTCATCATACGTGTAATCTGACACAGGGATCCCAGAGCTCTGCAGGGAATCATTCAAACCAAAACATAGTTTTTAATTATTGAAAATATTGCTATCCAGTCAAGATATTTTAATGATTTTTATAGTATTTACAAATATGTCTTGGCCTTTTCTCAGAGTTCAAAAGTGATCAAATGTTGTTCTTTATGCAAAGGTGCAGGAAAGTGTTCTAATTGGGTTTGTACAATAATGTAAGTGTTATATTGTTGTTGAAACTATGTGGGTGTTTGTGGAAAATACTTCTACAAGTGTCTCTAGAAAAAAAGGAGAGTGTATTAGAGGCGAATAGTTTCATTCATATAGCAGCATATTTCGTGTTGTGACACACTTCCACTACGTCTTATGAAATTGTAAAAACTTTGAGCTTTTTTATGTTTACATTATTTGTTATAAATAGCAAAGCAATAGCATCAAACTATAGACAGTGCTTGGAAATATTTTTTCACTCCTTTGAAAATTAAGTAAGTATAAAAAAATTGCAATTTTGTTTATATAAGCTATGCCATGCCTTTAGGAAACAAAATTATTAAATTAGCACAAATTAAGTTTGACTTACTTGGCCATCAATTGCCTCACATTGTTAGCATATAGTTTGGGGTCCTCCTTTTCAGCAGTACTAGGGGTGTACACAGGAAGGAACTCAATCTCACAGCTACTTTGGACCTGGGTCAGGGTTAACCAAAGTAGTTTCAGTCTGTAAACATTGGACAACCTTCAGTATCCATTGACAAATTATCTACGAATGTTTATTATTTATAAAGAGCAGATTTGATTTAATACATGTTTTCAAAGTATCAACATTGTTGATGCAACTGACAAGTCCTGAAGAACCAACCGTTGACATTTAGCAGGCTTATGAAGTTATTGAAGTGTTATTTATGAGTTATGATGTTATTAGTGTTATGATAGTATTTTGCAAATATATACTAATTTTCAGCCATACAAGGTATCGGGAAATGCCTCAAAAGGTAAATATATTTAATAATGCTAGAAGCAGTGTTTTTTATACATGTAAGAGTTGTTTTCTCTCAAACATTTGTTAGAGTTTCTCCTCCAAATAAATTGATCTCTATCTAAAGATGATTTTTTTTTTTTTTTGCAGTAGCGACTTGTGTCTGAGGGGTTAAATTGTAGAGGTGGCACTTAGAGCCTATTATATTTCAAAATATAGTGTGCTAATACGGGAAGTCCCGTGATGGAAGGAGACGGAGGGTGTCCCAAGATGTGAGAAGAACAGTAAAGTCTCGATAAATAACCAGTAAAGAGATGAGGGGAACCCCAACCTGGGTGACACATTCAGCCACCAAGCGCTGTAGCCAACACATGTGTGTAGTAACTAATAGCCGTTTTGGAACTCGTTCGATAATGTTTCTGGTGTTATCGCCCTCAGGAAAAATTAATATTAAATATAAACGTTGACATTTGGAATATCTATATCTCAATTATATTAGTTCCATTTATTCAGTTAAAATTATTTTACAGAAATAATAAGCTCACATCAATATCGTATCAAGGTCTTCCTGCAAGTTTATGTAAACCTAAGGAGAATAATAAAAAAAACATGGAAAGAAACAAGATAACAAAAACTATTTAATACTCTAAAGGAAATAGCAATTTACCTGTCATAAAAAAATGGTATTTCCTTGCTTTCTTTCTGGCAAAGTCCTCAATGACATCATCAAAATTCATCTTTGATGCAGTGTCGTGCTCTATTGCAAAGGTTGCAAACGACGTGAGTCTCTCTTGTGACATATTCTCCCTGTGCTTGCCAATCTCACTGGCATTGTTAACCAAATCCTTTATGTAATAGAAACATTTAGAAATAAGTTCTGAATTTCATTCAAAATCTTCAAAGCCTTTACTGCAGTGTCCACATCTTTTGGAATCATTTCAGGAAATACTTTTATTTCTATAAAAAGTCCATCCCCACTTAAATCTCTTTAATCATTCTCAGTCACACTTAACTCCTTTTCTAGTTCAGAATGTTTCCTCAGATCATTTTTTATTTCTTCCTACTTTTTGACAAAATACAAGAAACCAGTTTTACGTATTTGGTTAAATGTGTAAATCTTTCATATGTTCTTTGTAAAGTTGTGTCAAAAATTGGGTAAAAATACTCCATCTTCAATTTTCCCTATGCAAACATATTTTTCTAGACCTTTATAATTACCTTCATATTCAAAAAGTCTCCTTTTTATTTTGAAGTGTTTTTCTTTAAACTTTGGCTCTCTCTCTACCAGTTCAGCAATCTCCTTAGCAGTGAACATTACTTACATACTTTCATACTTAAAAAACTTGTTGCACTCGCGAGAGACTACTACTAACACTAACTAAATACTACACACAAGCTAAATTAAATTACCACCATACTACAAGTAAAGTTTTGAACAAAACACAATAAATAGATAATTATTCAGGTGCAACACTTAACACTAACACAAACACATCCTTACACATTTCATGTTGACTTTATAGTAAGGAAGCATGTCAGAAAATCTCATGTGGTGGCAGATTTAGTGAAAAATATATTTGGGTAGCTTAATTTGATTAATAAGTCACTCTAGTCCAAGAATAATCATGGCCACCATTGAATATTTAATAAACTCAATTATCATGGTAACTATTTGACCGATTTTATTGTTCAAGGTCTCATTAAAAAAATATTAAAATAAGCTACTAAATATGGAATTAAGTTGTTTAAAGTAAAGTATATTCCATAGTTTTTGTGCTATAGTCAAAATAATAAAAAATATTATTGGTAGAACTAATATTTTGGAATTATTTTAAGAATAATTGCTAAACAAATACCCAAATAGGTGAACGGCTTATTTACATTTTTTTGAATTAGTTTATTGCCTCCCCAAATATTTAATACCCATATCCATTGAGCAATTGGGGCATCTGATACTAGAATGTGAAGCCAACTTACACTCCAGGTGTCTGATACTAGCATGTGAAGCCAACTTACGCTCCAGGTGTCTGATACTAGCATGTGAAGCCAACTTACGCTCCAGGTGTCTGATACTAGCATGTGAAGCCAACTTACGCTCCAGGTGTCTGATACTAGCATGTGAAGCCAACTTACGCTCAAGGTGTCTGATACTAGCATGTGAAGCCAACTTACACTCCAGGTGTCTGATACTATCATGTGAAGCCAACTTACACTCCAGGTGTCTGATACTAGCATGTGAAGCCAACTTACGCTCCAGGTGTCTGATACTAGCATGTGAAGCCAACTTACGCTCCAGGTGTCTGATACTAGCATGTGAAGCCAACTTACGCTCCAGGTGTCTGATACTAGCATGTGAAGCCAACTTATGCTCCAGGTGTCTGATACTAGCATGTGAAGCCAACTTACGCTCCAGGTATCTGATACTAGCATGTGAAGCCAACTTACGCTCCAGGTATCTGCTACTAGCATGTGAAGCCAACTTACGCTCCAGGTGTCTGATACTATCATGTGAAGCCAACTTACGCTCCAGGTGTCTGATACTATCATGTGAAGCCAACTTATGCTCCAGGTGTCTGATACTAGCACGTGAAGCCAACTTACGCTCTAGGTATCTGATACTAGCATGTGAAGCCAACTTACGCTCCAGGTATCTGCTACTAGCATGTGAAGCCAACTTATGCTCCAGGTGTCTGATACTAGCATGTGAAGCCAACTTACGCTCCAGGTGTCTGATATATCATGTGAAGCCAACTTACGCTCCAGGTGTCTGATACTAGCATGTGAAGCCAACTTACGCTCCAGGTTCTGATACTAGCATGTGAAGCCAACTTACGCTCCAGGTGTCTGATACTAGCATGTGAAGCCAACTTATGCTCCAGGTGTCTGATACTAGCATGTGAAGCCAACTTACGCTCAGGTGTCTGATACTAGCATGTGAAGCCAACTTACGCTCCAGGTGTCTGATACTATCAGTGAAAGCCAACTTACGCTCCAGGTATCTGATACTAGCATGTGAAGCCAACTTACGCTCCAGGTGTCTGATACTATCATGTGAAGCCAACTTATGCACCAGGTGTCTGATACTAGCATGTGAAGCAACTTACGCTCAGGTGTCTGATACTATCATGTGAAGTCAACTTACGCTCCAGGTGTCTGATACTATCATGTGAAGCCAACTTACGCTCCAGGTGTCTGATACTATCATGTGAAGCCAACTTATGCTCCAGTGTCTGATACTAGCATGTAAGCCAACTTACGCTCCAGGTGTCTGATACTATCATGTGAAGCCAACTTACGCTCCAGGTGTCTGATACTAGCATGTGAAGCCAACTTACGCTCCAGGTGTCTGATACTAGCATGTGACACCAACTTACGCTCCAGGTGTCTGATTACTAGCATGTGAAGCCAACTTACGCTCCAGTATCTGCTACTAGCATGTGAAGCCAACTTACGCTACAGGTGTAGATACTAGCATGTGAAGCCAACTTACGCTCCAGGGTCTGATACTATCATGTGAAGCCAACTTACGCTCCAGGTGTCTGATTACTATCATGTGAAGCAACTTACGCTCCAGGTGTCTGATACTATCATGTGAAGCCAACTTACGCTCCAGGTGTCTGATACTAGCATGTGAAGCCAACTTACGCTCCAGGTGTCTGATACTATCATGTGAAGCCAACTTACGCTCCAGGTGTCTGATACTATCATGTGAAGCCAACTTACGCTCCAGGTGTCTGATAAAGCATGTGAAGTCAACTTACGCTCCAGGTGTCTGATACTAGCATGTAAGCCAACTTACGCTCCAGTATCTGCACTAGCATGTGAAGCCAACTTACGCTAAGTGTCTGATACTAGCATGTGAAGCCAACTTACGCTCCAGGTGTCTGATACTATCATGTGAAGCCAACTTACGCTCCAGGTGTCTGATACTATCATGTGAAGCCAACTTACGCTCCAGGTGTCTGATACTATCATGTGAAGCCAACTTACGCTCCAGGTGTCTGATACTAGCATGTGAAGCCAACTTACGCTCCAGGTGTCTGATACTATCATGTGAAGCCAACTTACGCTCCAGGTGTCTGATACTATCATGTGAAGCCAACTTACGCTCCAGGTCTCTGATACTATCATGTGAAGCCAACTTACGCTCCAGGTGTCTGATACTATCATGTGAAGCCAACTTACGCTCCAGGTGTCTGATACTATCATGTGAAGCCAACTTACGCTCCAGGTGTCTGATACTATCATGTGAAGCCAACTTACGCTCCAGGTGTCTGATACTAGCATGTGAAGTCAACTTACGCTCCAGGTCCCTCCCAAGTCCAGGTGACCGTGTCCAGCTTGTTGGGGTATCTGATACAAACTGGCTGTACTGGGACACCTGGATAGAATGCTCCGGGCTTGAACGTAATCAAACATGAGCGGTTTGTGCATGTTCCTTCTGGGAATATCAGTACCTAACCAAAAATTATATAATATTACAAATACAAGTAAGACATTAAGTGCACGCCAGAAAAACAATACATAAACCAACTAAATTAAATCAGAGTAGTTTTTTCATTGATAAGTTTAACACCGAGTGATTAACAAAACACAAAGTTATAAATTAAGATAATAAATATGAAGAAATGGACAATAATATGAATGTAAAGCACACACACAATTTTTTTTGTATAAACCAACACCAAATGAATCTTGAGTGAGATTTATGCATGACTGTGCAACTCACACTATAACAATATTAATGTAAATATATGTTATGGTTTCTTTTTAATGCTTTAGCTAAATATATTTTTTTAACTACATTTGTATACACAGTTCGTGTCCATGCAAACTATTTTAGAATTCCCTGACTGGTACAGGTTTTCCAGAGGCAATTTGTTTTTCTAGCCACTATATATAAATAATAATATAAATAAAATGAAAGTGGCAAACAGCTGGTATAAGAATGAAAGAGAAAGTCATAAGACCACTAGATAAAGTTGGGATGGGGAGCAAAAGTCTGTGATAAACTACTTTATCATGGATGAAGAAATGAAAAGGCAGACCGTTAACATCAAGGTAAATATCAAGTGTGTCCTTAGATAACGACCACAGGTTGTTGGTGTCAGACATAAAGGGATGGGAATATACGAGAAAGGTAGTAAGACAAGAAAGAAGAATAAGGGTGTGGAGGCTAAAAAATGAAGGTTAAAGAGAGCTGTACCTAAGAAAGGTAAAAGGCAAATACCCAAAGATGAGATGCAAAGTGTAGAGGTTGAGTGGGAAAGGTCAAGCAAAATTTGCAGAGGAGGTATGTGGTAGGAAAAGTGATAAAAGGAATGGAAGGAGACACCCTGGTGGAAAGACAGGGTGAAGGAAGCACTGGAGGAGAGGAATAAAGCATTAGAATGAGTTTAAAGAATAGGAATGAGGAAACAGAGGAAGAATCTTAGGAAAGGAAGAAAAGAGCAAAGCGAGTTATACAGGAAGCCAGGAAGAATTGGATGCAAAAATGGACAGAAATGCTGGAATGAGACGTGCAAAGAAGTAAGAAGACGGTTAAGAAACAGGAGTAGAGAGAGAAATACAAGAAGTTTGAATTATAGATGAATACAGGAGAACGTTGAAGATAGGAGGAAGAAAAGGAACTTTGGATGAGATATTTGAGAAGATGTTCAACCCGAAAGATGAAAGGGATGCGAGTGAAACAAAGGAGCATGAAGAAATAGCAGAGGAGGATGAAAGAGTTCCCACATGAAAAGAGGATGCATTAAAGACGATAAAACAAGGAAAAGCACCTGGTGTGGAAATGATAACTATAAGTGAGGCAGGTACACAATGGCTATACAAGGCGCTAAGAGTGATTTGGAAGGATAACATGTTATCAGAAGACTGAAAAAAGGGAGTTATAATAACCATTTTCTAGAAAGGAGACAGGAAGAGGTGTATAAATTATAGGGGATAACGCTGATGTGCCACTGTACAAAAATATATGAAACGTACTGGAAAATAGAATAAAAAAATAAAATGAAAGGAAGGTGGGCAGCAGGGATTTAGGGAACAGAGGTCTACAATAGACTTGATCTTCGCCATAAAACAGTTGATGGAAAGAAGGTATGAATATGGGAAAGACTTGGTAATGGTATTTATGGATGTGGAGAAGACATATGATAGTGTGGATAGAAATAAAGTCTGGAAAGTGATAGAGGATGCCTAAGTATAAAGAGGAGTTGTCATGAGAGTTAAATCATGTATGAGGATAGCGGAGTTGTAAAGATGGAGAGTGGAAGTATGGAGTGGTTCAAAATAAAAAATGGGGTGAAGCAGGGGAGTGCCCTTTCACCACTACTATATGTAATGTTTATTTATTTAGCACGTGTATTACTACCCGTTCGAGTTATCGCTTAAGTACTAGTTACGCTAATGGATTAGGAATTGGGAAGGTTGAATTTAGAGGAGGTGAACCCGAATTTGCGTGGAGGGAGAGTGTAAAACCATTTAGGAAAAACCACCCCCAGTTCACCCGACCGAGATTCAAACCTTGATCTCCCCGTCCTCAGCAGTCTGGCTCTACACGAAACAAGCGCATTAGCCAACTATGCCACCGAGGCGGGTTAGTGGTAATGGAAATTTTCATGAACTAAGTGGCAGGAAAACTTGGGAGAGGAAAGAATGAAAGCTATGATGTTTGCTGATGACTTGATTGGATGGAGGAGAAGAAAGAGGAATTAGAGGAAAAGCTAGAGGAATGGAATGAGGGAAGTGAAAGAGTGTGGAATAAAATTTAGCATGGTGAAGTGTGAAGTTAAGGTAATTAAAAGGAAGAGGATAGAGGTAGAGTTATTCTATAGGTGTGTAAGAGACCTACTATAGAGAAGAAATGTCTTGAAGTGTAAGGAAGTATTGTACAGGATATACTTTGTAAACATTGTTACATATGCAACAGAAACATGGACAATGAATTGTAAGAGAGACTAGGAAAGTGGAGGCCATGGGAATGATGTTTGTGAGGAGCATGTTAGCTGTCACAAGAAGAAATAAGATTAGGAATGAAGTTATCCTGGAAAGAGTGGGCTAGCAGGGCCACAGCCTGGGACATTGTTGTTTGGGGGCGTCATTGTTTTTAAAAAAATTATTAATTTAAATATTATTTTAATAGAATTTACTAACGTAGATGTTTGTTGCAGGGCACACTTGAAATACATTAGTACATTACAGGTAATAGAAGGTGCTTCTATTAATAGAGTGCAAGTTTGATAATGTGCACTACGCATTTTTTGAACATCAGCCTAGTCAGCATTCTCGGCATATGTGTGCTCATGTTGATGCTTATTCCATTGTGCTTGTTACTGTCAATATCCCTTTTCTCTGAAAAAACTCCGTTTTAAGAGGTGTTGTGTGATCTATTAGTTTTAATTCTAAGCTTAGTGGTTTTTATTGTTTAGAAAAGTTAACATAAATGAGAAACTATGGTTTATATAGAACAGGCTCAAGTACTTACCTGCTTGTGCTTGGTGTTATCATACATTTTCCTGATTAATGTTTATTTTGAGATGAAATTTTAACAGTTTTTACCTGTTGTGAATATTTTACGTTGAAGAATTGTGTTATCTGTTAGTTTCGTGATAGTTTTTTTTGCAAGGAAAAAATATTGTATTTAATTAACAGCATCTGTAAAATGTATAAAATTTTAAGAGAGTTAATGTTATGTTTTAGGACGAAATATTTTGATTTATTTAATTGTATGAATTTAATATCACTTTTTTTTAAATTATATAAAATATATTTATATACGCTCAACAATGACTTAAGGATGTCTAGTATCTTTGACAATAATCTTGATAGAAAATTACATTATAGAATTTCTAGATCGTTCCAATTTAATTCAAACTTTTGCTGAAAGTAAAGCAAGACGTGATGAATCTAAGATAAGATAATGTATTAAATAATGTAAATAAAAATGTTATTTATAAAAATAGTTATTGGTATAAGTTGTCAATTCTTGTTAACCCAAATAACAACCAAGATATAAGAATGAACAATTTAAAAATTTTATTTCTCAAGAATTTTTTTTTTCAAAGAGTAATCTACAAAATCTTAATACTATTTGTTATTGAGGGAGGGGGGGGGGCATCTTTGTCCGGGTTGCATGGACTACTTATGCCAGCCCTGGGTAGGCTTGAAGGGAGTATATGAGATAAAAGAGAAAGCAAGATTGAGATGGAATGGACATGTAATGAGAATGTAAAAAGAGAGGCTGCCAAAGAGAATGATGGAGATGAAGTATGTAGGAAAAAGAATGCGATAGAGGCCAAGAAAAAGATGGGAGGAGCAGATAATAGAGAGTGTACAAATGAGAGGGGAAGAATGGAAGAAATTAAAGGAAGAAGAATGGTGGAAGGATAGAGGAAGATGAAGGCATTTGACTAAAGTGACCCAGTCACAGGCTGGAAACAGTTGTTGTTGTTGTTGATGATGATGATGATATAATAAATATTAAGTACATTACCAACATTATTTTATTAAGATTACAACTTGGTCTAATACTATTTTTAGACACACAAACATTCTGAAATTGTGTCACTCTATTAATTGGGTAAAGGATTCCAGCCTAAAATGATAAGCTCTTGGTTAGTGCGATCTAAGTCAAATTTCAGTGAAATTATATTGACCCACTAAAAGATCGCTTTAAATCAGTACAACTTAAAATTGTTGTAAAACACATTCAGTTTTAGTTTCTTCTTTCTATAAACTTAATCAAACTCTTGCTCATGCTCATTACCATGATTCAATTTTGGCTAAAGACATGTGCCAGAGGAGATAAAACATGAATCACTTGTTGAACTTGATAATTGGCATTAGTATGATCAACAGGAACAGATGTGTTCAAAGAGATTCATGGTGATTTGATTCCGGTTAATTGGAAGAATAATGTCAATTTTACCAGTGTAAATAAAATTTAGGTATTTTTTGTATTAAATAGGTAAAAATGATATAAAATCGTTTGACTCATCACTTAGCGAGCAAATTGGCTGGTGTTGCTTATTGTAAGCACACATAAGAGATGTAAGTACCTGAGGCCAGTCCAAATCAGAGTTGACACGTTCAATAATTTCCTTGATTGTGTTTTGTCTGGAGTTGGGATCTTCTCTCCACACGTACACTGGCTGTGTGTAGTTGATGAGTTCTGTTAAATAAACAACAAAAAGTTAGATTTGTTAGGATTATTCTGACTTCTCAATATTCTCTATAGATTAACCGGGTTGCGAGAATATTAGTTTATGTCAAGTACCCGGCTTTGCCCGCAAAAAATATTTTAAGGTAAAAATGTTAAATAGGGCAACAACTGTAAAATTAAATACAAACAAAAGATAAGCAGTAATTTAAAAAAGGATAAAAAGGGTAGTAAGGGAAATAACTGTAAAAAGGGCAAAAAGTATATAATCTAATAAAAATAAAAAGCTTACAAAGGTTACACAGAAAAATATTGTTGTATTTTAGATGTATTAATTTCGAGCTCTTTCATTTTCCGGGATTCCATTTAGAAATTCAATATGGTCATACATCTTTCAGATCTCCGACAGGTCTATTGACATACATTTTATATCACATTAAATTTTTTTTCCTCTATTAGTTTTATCTTGAGGGAACTTTTCTTCCCTATTTGTTGATTATTAATTTATAAATTCAAGGATCAGACCTGAACGATTGTTTGGGTGGTTCTTATACCCGCCTCAGAAATGTCAATCTTCTTCCACACAGAAAATTAATTAATTATTTTGGTTTTGGGAATATTAAACACACTCATTTCATCAGCCCCCTTTATAAATAGTAAATATTTAAAATTGATTTAGTTATGATAGTAATCTCTACAATCCTAGCCAGGCTCCTGCCACACCATTTAGTTTGATAGTAATCTCTACAATCCTAGCCAGGCTCCTGCCACACCATTTAGTTATGATAGTAATCTCTACAATCCTAGCAGGCTCCTGCCACACCATTTAGTTATGATAGTAATCTCTACAGTCCTAGCCAGGCTCCTGCTACACCATTTAGTTATGATAGTAATCTCTACAATCTAGCCAGACTCCTGCCACACCATTTAGTTATGATAGTAATCTCTACAATCCTAGCCAGACTCCTGCCACACCCTTTAGTTATGATAGTAATCTCTACAATCCTAGCAGGCTCCTGCCACACCATTTAGTTATGATAGTAATCTCTACAGTCCTAGCCAGGCTCTGCCACACCATTTGTTATGATAGTAATCTCTACAGTCCTAGCCAGGCTCCTGCCACACCATTTTGTTATAAGAGTAATCTCTACAGTCCTAGCCAGGCTCCTGCCACACCATTTTGTTATCAGAGTAATCTCTACAGTCCTAGCCAGGCTCCTGCCACACCATTTTGTTATAAGAGTAATCTCTACAGTCCTAGCCAGCTTCCTACACACCAATTTCTCCATTTAAAATCTTCCGTCTTGTTTGGTTATTGGTAGTGTTATTTATACCTTCTTGCAGAATTTCAGTTTTCTACCATTTTGGGAAGTTGTGTTTTTACAAATAGTTTTTGAAGTTTTGAGCCCCCTTAAATAATTTTCTTCAATTCACTCTTGTGTGGTCTAACGCGCTACTCTCGTGTTGGACTAGACTGCCGAAGATGGGGAGATCAGGGTTTGATCTCGGTCGGGTGCACTGAGTATGGTTTTCCACTAGCCTTACACGCAAATGCGGATGCATTTCCTCAAATTAAGCGTTCCTAATCCCTATCCTATTAGGGTATCTAGTACATAGTCGTATAACCCGAACCAATAGTAAGTTGCGATGCTAAAAAAATCGTTCTTAGAAAATTAAAATTTTAAGATTTATAGGGTTTTCTGGAGCTGTCGGCTGCCAAATTTTAATTTTCTAACTCATCTAAAAAGTTTATTTTTTTTAAATTATTGGAGCCCAATTTTTAAATTTCCTAATCTTGGATTTTTATGGATATACGGGGGCAATCCCGCTACCTTTCTGCCAAGCAAAAATTCAAGTTTCCAGGGTTTGGGGAAATAGGTTTACGAGTGTTTGAGTTCATGTGTTTTACCTTTATTGTGCTGTATTAAATGTTTACTAATTGTAAATCACAATCCAAGAAAACTAATTAAAAACTTTATGAATAAAGTAAATTCTTACATTAGTTAACATTTTAATCATTCAAGACCACCTTTGTAAGTTCAAAAGATATAACCAAAAATAAATCTTAGATTTCAGACGTGAATATATATTTATTTCTGTGTAAGGGCTGACCAGTTGGGAGTCCATCACTTTGTCCCGCTACCTATGAGATTGTCCATCACTTTGTCCTGCGACCTATGAGCTTGCCCATCACTTTGTCCTGAGCTACCTATGAGCTTGTCCACCACTTTGTCCTGAGCTACCTATGAGATTGTCCATCACTTTGTCCTGCGCTACCTATGAGCTTGTCCATCACTTTGTCCTGCGCTACCTATGAGCGTGTCCATCACTTTGTCCTGCGCTACCTATGAGCGTGTCCATCACTTTGTCCTGTGACCTATGAGCTTGTCCATCACTTTGTCCTGCGCTACCTATGAGCTTGTCCACCACTTTGTCCTACGCTACCTATGAGCTTGTCCATCACTTTATCCTGCGACCTATAAACTTGTCCATCACTTTGTCCTGCGCTACCTATGAGCGTGTCCATCACTTTGTCCTGTGACCTATAAACTTGTCCACCACTTTGTCCTGCGCTACCTATGAGCTTGTCCACCACTTTGTCCTGATCTACCTATGAGCTTGTCCATCACTTTGTCCTGCGCTACCTATGAGCTTGTCCATCACTTTGTCCTGCGCTACCTATGAGCTTGTCCACCACTTTGTCCTGAGCTACCTATGAGCTTGTCCATCACTTTGTCCTGCGCTACCTATGAGCTTGTCCATCACTTTGTCCTGCGCTACCTATGAGCTTGTCCACCACTTTGTCCTGCGCTACCTATGAGCTTGTCCATCACTTTGTCCTGCGCTACCTATGAGCTTGTCCATCACTTTGTCCTGCGACCTATAAACTTGTCCATCACTTTGTCCTGCGCTACCTATGAGCTTGTCCATCACTTTGTCCTGCGCTACCTATGAGCTTGTCCATCACTTTGTCCTGCGCTACCTATGAGCTTGTCAATCACTTTGTCCTGCACTACCTATGAGCTTGTCCATCACTTTGTCCTGCGCTACCTATGAGCTTGTCCATCACTTTGTCCTGTGACCTATGAGCTTGTCCATCACTTTGTCCTGCGCTACCTATGAGCTTGTCCACCACTTTGTCCTGCGCTACCTATGAGCTTGTCCACCACTTTGTCCTGAGCTACCTATGAGCTTGGCCATCACTTTGTCCTGCGCTACCTATGAGCTTGTCCACCACTTTGTCCTGAGCTACCTATGAGCTTGTCCACCACTTTGTCCTGAGCTACCTATGAGCTTTCCATCACTTTGTCCTGCGCTACCTATGAGCTTGTCCATCACTTTGTCCTGCGCTACCTATGAGCTTGTCCATCACTTTGTCCTGCGCTACCTAAGAGCTTGTTCACCACTTTGTCCTGCGCTACCTAAGAGCTTGTCCACCACTTTGTCCTGCGCTACCTAAGAGCTTGTCCATCACTTTGTCCTGCGCTACCTAAGAGCTTGTCCACCACTTTGTCCTGAGCTACCTATGAGCTTGTCCATCATTTTGTCCTGCGCTACCTATGAGCTTGTCCATCACTTTGTCCTGCGCTACCTATGAGCGTGTCCATCACTTTGTTCTGTGACCTATGAGCTTGTCCATCACTTTGTCCTGCGCTACCTATGAGCTTGTCCACCACTTTGTCCTGCGCTACCTATGAGCTTGTCCATCACTTTGTCCTGCGCTACCTATGAGCGTGTCCATCACTTTGTCCTGCGACCTATGAGCTTGTCCATCACTTTGTCTTGCGCTACCTATGAGCTTGTCCATAACTTTGTCCTGCGCTACCTATGAGCGTGTCCATCACTTTGTCCTGTGACCTATGAGCGTGTCCATCACTTTGTCCTGTGACCTATGAGCTTGTCCATCACTTTGTCCTGCGCTACCTATGAGCTTGTCCACCACTTTGTCCTGCGCTACCTATGAGCTTGTCCATCACTTTGTCCTGCGACCTATAAACTTGTCCATCACTTTGTCCTGCGCTACCTATGAGCTTGTCCATCACTTTGTCCTGCACTACCTATGAGCTTGTCCATCACTTTGTCCTGCGCTACCTATGAGCTTGTCCATCACTTTGTCCTGTGACCTATGAGCTTGTCCATCACTTTGTCCTGCGCTACCTATGAGCTTGTCCACCACTTTGTCCTGCGCTACCTATGAGCTTGTCCACCACTTTGTCCTGAGCTACCTATGAGCTTGTCCACCACTTTGTCCTGAGCTACCTATGAGCTTGGCCATCACTTTGTCCTGCGCTACCTATGAGCTTGTCCACCACTTTGTCCTGAGCTACCTATGAGCTTGTCCACCACTTTGTCCTGAGCTACCTATGAGCTTGTCCATCACTTTGTCCTGCGCTACCTATGAGCTTGTCCATCACTTTGTCCTGCGCTACTATGAGCTTGTCCATCACTTTGTCCTGCGCTACCTATGAGCTTGTCCATCACTTTGTCCTGCGCTACCTATGAGCTTGTCCATCACTTTGTCCTGCGCTACCTAAGAGCTTGTTCACCACTTTGTCCTGCGCTACCTAAGAGCTTGTCCACCACTTTGTCCTGCGCTACCTAAGAGCTTGTCCATCACTTTGTCCTGCGCTACCTAAGAGCTTGTCCACCACTTTGTCCTGAGCTACCTATGAGCTTGTCCATCATTTTGTCCTGCGCTACCTATGAGCTTGTCCATCACTTTGTCCTGCGCTACCTATGAGCGTGTCCATCACTTTGTTCTGTGACCTATGAGCTTGTCCATCACTTTGTCCTGCGCTACCTATGAGCTTGTCCACCACTTTGTCCTGCGCTTCCTATGAGCTTGTTCATCACTTTGTCCTGCGCTACCTATGAGCGTGTCCATCACTTTGTCCTGTAACCTATGAGCTTGTCCATCACTTTGTCCTGCGCTACCTATGAGCTTGTCCATCACTTTGTCCTGCTACATATTGTAGCATTTGTTGCTATAAGTACAGTCAACAAGGCAACAAAGCAGTACTTACCCTATATCACCACACCGGCTCAGCAAGAAATCAACAACACGTCTGGCCGCATCGGAACCCACTCAACAAATGCCAGAGTGCTTTCAAGAGTCCGGACACGCCCCGCTAGAGTCCGCCACAATAGTACCAATTCCCCCCCTTCGTGAATCCTGTCACCCTAGTTCGTGAAGTTGCGCCGTTATAAAAAAACCGCCCAACCGGCTATGGCTTCACTCTGGTCAGCGCTTGAAGCAGATAGGTGAAGCTTAGGCTTCGAGAACTTGTCACGTAAAAAGTAAGGAGAAATTCACTTTCGGCGTAATTTTTTATTTATGTTTTTCAAAATTCTCTTTCGGATCAATATATTTTGTTAATGAAAAGATCTTTACAGTCATTTTAAATGGGCATTGAAATATGTCATGGTTATGGAAAATAGCTTCGTAGTCTTTAGATAAAATTGGACTTATAAAGTTTTAAATGTTTTTCATAATATTTAACTGAAGACTTTAATGTTCCTTATGAAGAAGTTAGTAAAGACACTTAGTTGGAACATGTCACTATTAACAATGGTGTTACGCGGGAAGATAATTTTGTCTAAAATTGAAACTTAGCCTATAGTACTTAATTTATGATTTTGTTTACAACTATTTATGGAAGGACCTTGAGTCGGAGCATTCCGAAATTAAGCAAGATGTTTTGCGTGATATATATGTTAAATATTAAATTTTAAACTATTGTGTTAAAATCTACGTCTTATTGTTACGGAGTTAATAAGGATATTATCATGAACTGTCTGATATCAGTAATGATAGGCGTAATTTACATTTTGTTCAATGTTAAAATTAAAGTCTTTAACTTATAACAATTTTTTTTTGTTGGAAGTCAATATGTCTGATCGCTATAACATTAGGAATGTATGCGAGAAATATGTTTTGAGTAAAAATTATATTGTGAACTAAACGGTTGGACTTGATGATTAGGTATACCTTGAATTTACTTGTGGAAAGACATTATATTTATTTAATTGAAAGATGAAGGAAAGCAACAATGTTATGTCCAAATAATATTTAATATAATAATTATTTTTATATATAAATAAAACTTTATTTTCTATTTGCCGTCTTTTGAATTCTGTTAGGTTAAGTTATCCCTAGTTTAGGATATACATACTACTCAGGCACATCCCATCTGGTTTTACTAATTTATTCAATTAGTACAGTATATCTCACATTTTTTTAATGAAGGAGGATCGTGTTTACTTTTGCTTATTTGTTGGTATTGCTGTGCACGTTTTCCGTACCCAGTTTCTTCGCATTAATACTTACTCTTACTGCGCACTCCTATTTAATTTTGCATTTAACTTATCTGTCGAGAACTTTGCTTTATATTATTTGTATTTGTGCCCCTCTATTTCTAGAGCTTGGGTAACAATATGATTATTGCATTCAAGTTTTTGGATGGAAGTATATCAGTAATGTTTTAAGTGCCAAACACATGTAAATAATCATATAAAATTCAAGCTACACAGCTTATTCGACAAACCTTGAAAGCAAAAGTAGTTTCATCACGTTTAATAATATTTGTAGTAATTTGTTATAATAATGAGGGCAGTGTCTTGTATATCTGGATGATTCAATATAATCGATCCTTTACTTAATGTATCAACTATACAGACTCGCTCCTCACTATATCTTGTTTTCAATTCCTGACACATGATGGTATCTGGTTTCTAACTTACCTGAATTTGAAGAGGTTATGAGCTTAAATCAGGCATCTTAACTTAATCAATAAAACTACTTTTGGGATATAAAACACTCATTGTCATCAGCTTATAATGGTAACATAGGTTTCAAATTGATTTAGAGGATAGTTCCAGTCTAGTTCTGCCAACCAAGTTTGTAGTACCATTACAACCTGTCCAGTCGTGCCACAACCATTAGTTAGTGATATAATCTCATGAAATTAGCAGGTGTCTCATTTCTAGTTTATAGTAATCTTACATCCTTTCACTTGACACATTTATTCATGAGTATAATTTAAATTGCCCAACTGACACCAAGCGATGAATTTCAATCCTGCCAGGACTGCCACACATAGTTAATATAATTACAATTATTTCACATTTTAGTTTATGATATATCTCTACAGCCTAGCCAGGACTTAGCACACCATTTGTATGATAGAATCGTACAGTCCTAGCAGGCTCGCAAGCCATTTGTTTGGAATCTTAGATGCTAGCAGTACTGCGACCAGCCGTTATGATATCAGAGGTTCTTATCGTCGTAGGGCCAGGCCCCGCAACTTGTGGTATAAGAGTAACCTACAGTCAATGCCAGCTTCTGACACACCAATTCTCATTTTAAAACTCCGTCTTGTTTGAGTATATGGTATTATCAAGTTTTGATCTTACCAAAGCCCTAATAAAAGGCGTATCAAGGTTTCCTTATCAGTACCCCAAGAGTGATCAATAACCAATTCAAGCAAATTCATCACACCTCACTTTCAGAGTCTTTGATGAGTGGGGGGGATCCAAGTTAATGTAAATTCAAATAAAAGGTCCAGGAGCCTTACGCTCTTAAACAGGTAAAACAACGTGATCATTAAAATATTGGGGGCTGGCTGTATTCCACGTAATCTATGGAAGTGGATGACCGTCGTCTTGGCTGCAGAGAAGCGAAAGCCATTACGGAGTGCCCATATTAATAGATTGTTAACAGAGAGTTTAATCCACCGTTCTGGCCGTGGAGACTTGACAAACTGCAATAAAATGCGTAGTCATCCACGAAAAGGCATGAAAGGACATGTAAGCGCACTTTGTCCACAATGTTATTTATCGCAATGGCGAACAACGTACAGCACCCAATTTGTTTGCACAAAATCATCAGATAAGGTGCTATCCAACCTTACCCAGAAGTGTCTATCAGACATAAAATTAACTATAAAAACGGGGAAGGTTCCGTCGGAGCTCCCAATAATTATAAAGGGTTTTTAATATGCCGTACCACCAGGTGGAGTCGTACACTATCTACAAATCAATTAACACACCAAAAGGTGCTGTTTACGGAGGAAGGAAGTCAGGAGCTGCTATCTAAAGGTGAACCAGATGATCCATCGTGCATCGATTTCGGCAAAATCCACATTGAATATCGAATAGCAGATTGCGGAATTCTAAAAATTGTATTAATCGTTTAGTTATTACTTTTCTAATCTTTTGAATACACAATAGTTCAGGCTATGGATCTGTAGCTAATAGGCTTTTATCACTTTTATGTTTAGGAGTAACGATTGCCGGCCTCCGTAGTGATGGGAACAGACGAGATTCCCAAACCATATCGTAGAGGTCTAAGAGGAACACCTGTCCACAGGGCACAGCTGGTGCAACATTTCATAGTGAGCGTCGTCAGCGCCAGGAGCTGTGCTGCCCGCTTGGGATAGGGCATGGGGTCAGTTCATTTAAAGTAAAGGGGGATTTATAGCCCTCCCCCAACTTTGACCAAAGTCGATAGTATGGTGCTCAATGCTTCGCTTATGCACCGCGATCTCGTTAGAGTAGCTCGCAGTGCTAAAGATTGCGGGAAATATTGAGACCAGTACATCGACGACCTCCAGAGTGAGGAGAAAGCGAACCGTTAGACATGAAAGCAGGTATATCATGACTGCTACGTCATTTACGAATATTATCCTAAACCTTAGCTGTGGTAGTAGAAATTGTAAGGGTCGAAATAAATTATCTCCAAGAATCTCTTCTGCTTTCACGAATGACACGGCGAGCTCGAGGACGTAGAATCCGGAATGACTCCAGATTCTCAAAGGTAGGATCGTCGATGAAAGAAACGTAGTGTCCTTCGACGGTCAGAAATTGCCAACCGACACTCCTCGTTCCACCAGGGGTAAAGAAAGTGGCGTGGATATGGCGAAGATATTTGGGATGGAAAAGCCCTTGCCGCCGCGACGATCGTGGAAAAAAATATCCTTCCTAACATCGACTTCAGGAGAACAGGGTCCATCAAATACGGCGAGCTCACTAAACTTATCCCAGTCAGCACATTTAAGCACCCAATAGAGTACCCGTGCTATTCTGGAGGATCTTGAAGTGTTTAAAGCAGAATGGGAAAGTGATCGCTGCCACAAAGATTCGCGTGAACCTCCCAACGGAGGTGAGTAGCAATCCCGAGGCTACAAAATGTTAAGTCGATGGCAGAGGATGCACCATTAAGGTGGAAAGTGCGTCTGAGACCCGGTGTTCAATAATACCAGATCACCCGAGACAAGAATATCCTCTAACATCCTTCCACGGACGTCTGTAAAATTCGTCTCCCACACAGGTTATGAGCGTTAAAATCACCCAAGATAATATATGGGGGGTGAGAAGTTGTCCAAGAGGGCCTCTAGGCTTCTCTTTGAAACACGTTCACCTGGTTGGAGGTAGATGCAGCATACTGTCACCTCCATAACAAGGTAGACTATAACAGCGATCACTTGGGATCAGATACAATATTTATGTATGATATTTCTGCATGGGAGTATAGCCACATCTCCGCTAGCACGATAAAAAATGGCTTGTTAGTACAAAATGCATCGTACCCACGAAACATAGGGTTATCAGCAGGCAGAAGTGGGTCTCCTGCAAACACAAGATAGAAGGATACAGGGAAGATCTCAGTAGTTTAATCTAGCACGGGCATAGAAACCCCTACAATTCCATTGTAGTAGCGACATTATGTATCGATAGAAAATGTAACCTCAACGCAATCCATGAAATTACTCTTCAAAATAAAACTAATTTAGGACCTTTTAGGAATCCTCGCCTTTCCAGAGTTTCTCCTGGACCTCTTGTTTTAGGAGAGGCTTACGTTTATACATGAAGATGGGCGTGAATATTGCGCAAAGGCGATACTTCGATATTTTTGTATTTATATTATCGGCGGCCCCTCTCTGGGCTTTCTTTAAAGCACCAGTGGGCCTTGCCTTTGCGACCTCAACTTCTCCGCCACACACCTCACCCCGGAGTCCCAGAGTAAGTATGGGCGACACAGCAGCGGCAACAGGTATTTGGTCCCCCAAAGGGAGTCCGGGGCCTGTTTCTCGAGGAGGTTCCAGGGGGGTTCCCCGGGAAGATTCAGGGTGGTCCCGAGGGGGGCTTCTTGGTACGGGGGTGAGACGACCTCTGTGTTATGTCGCCTCCTGTACAAATTTCGGCGCCACTCACCGAACGAATTTAGTTATCTAGGATACATTAGTATCATCTGGAGATGAAACTAAGATAAATATTTTATGTAGCAGCATTTGCTAAAGAAAACAATGGTACGGTATTGAAAGATGAGAAACAGATTAGTTTATTATGAACCTACGTTCACAAGATGTATAGAAAGCTGTAATGAAGAAATATTGTTGGACAATTGAGTTGTCAAGTTAATCGAGGTATGTTTGACAAATACGCGTGGCAGGGTATGGGGGTTGGGTGTCACTTATCAGACACTTTCTAAATACATAATGGGTTGAAAGAAGGAGATGTACTTTCCCCATTACTTGTTAATCTAGCCTTAGGGCCAGTTTCATAGTCAGATTTAGTACGCCTAAAGTGCGAGTTGTTACTAAATACAGGACGACACCTACCTAGACCAAAATGGAATAGGCCAGTTTCGCATATGAAACTGGCCCATTCCATTCAATTTCAGCTAGGTGACGTCTTGTATTTAGTATAGCGCCGCACTTGAGGCTCACTAAATCTGACTATGAAACTGACCCTTAGAATATGCTATTAGGGTAATACAAGAGATTAGGGAAGGGTTGACATTAAACGGTGCATTGCAGCTATCAGGATACGCAGATTATTTAGCTTTGTTAGGCAATAGTAAGGAAGATGTATAAGCAAGAAATGCAGAGATTTAACTAGCAGAGGTTAGTAAGGAAACAGGTTTAGAAATGAACGCTTACAATACTAAATACATGATTACTCAGAAAACACATGATGTGGAAGATAATTTAAAGATTACTTCGAGCAACATATTGTTTTACAGAAGGAAGTAGTTTAAATATTTAGGAACAATTTTAACTAGCAATAGCGATAATAGATTGGAAATTAGTAAAAGAATACAGTCGGGAAATGCATGATACTACTCGGTCAGTAAGTTGTTGACATCTCACCTGCTGTCTAGGAATGTAAAACTCAGAATATACAAAACTATAATTTTACCGGTTGTTCTGTGTGGGTGTTAAACATGGTCTCTTATCTTACATGACTAAAACAAATTTAGGGTGTTCTAAAACAAGGTGTTTAGGAAGATATTTGGTGCAAAAAGGGATAGGTTTGCTTAGGAGTGGAACAGGTTATATAATGATGAGTTACATACCCTGTACTCATCCTAAGACATTTTTAGGATAATCAAGTCTTGCAGATTACGATGGGTAGTACATGCAGCACGACTGGGAGATTAGAGAACTATGTTCAGGGTACTGACTGGCAAACCTAATGGTAAGAGACCATTGGAAAGACCTATACGCAGATGGAAGGATAACAAGAGAATGAACCCGAAATAGATTATGTGTAATGAGGTGGACTGGATAGAACTTGCTCAATATAGAGATAGTGTATAATAAGGTGGACTGATATAACTAGCTTAAGAGAGGGATAAGGTGTAGTGAGGGGGACTGGATAAAACTAGCTCAAGATAGGGATAAGGTGTAATGAGGTGGACCGGACGGAGATAGCTCAAGATAAGGATAAGGTGTAGTGAGGGGGACTGGATAAAACTAGCTCAAGATAGGGATAAGGTGTAATGAGGTGGACCGGACGGATATAGCTCAATATAAGGAAGCGGTCCCCAAACTTTTTGTATCGTGGAGCACTTTTCAGGAGAGAAATTTGTCACGGAGCACTATAGTTGCCTTGATGCTAAATTGCTATATTTACCTAACTGCATTTTTAAAAGTTGTTAGTCGATATTTTATTGTATAGTAAAAGCACGAATATTTTTAGATTTCTAAATAACTTAAATTTTGATTTAAACTTAATTTTTCCTATTGAAAGCCATTGAAAATTGTAACTTTAAATATCGTTTTCTCAAAACCACAATTTTGCACATAAGTGTATTTGGTATAAGGGCGACGATATTTTCACATATACTCTACATAGATACAGTATATACTAAACCGAATTACAGCAGTATTCACGATGGAAACTAATGTTTAAGCATTTGAGCATGTTAAACATCAAGTTTTATTTTATTATAAATGTTATTTACTCCCTTAATTTCAGATAAATAAGGAACTTAGTTATATAAACGCAAAACAACAATCAAAAAACATAAACTAACCTAAACCAACACATTTGATAACGAATTCAAAACAAGTATTGTAAATCCACAATATGTTACCCCCACAAATAGTGTTAAAACCAATTTCATGGCTGCAAAAATAAATTCCCTTGGCATAAAAAAAAAGAGCGATAAAGTATAGACCGCGAACTTAAAATTCCAATTAAAGGGATGGGACTGCTCTGTTTTGATCTGCACAATGTGGCTATATCTGGTTGAATTTGGGATAGCTGCAACCGAATATCTGGCTCTGCATTGTTTTAGTAGCCACATTGGCAGAGAATCTTCATCCACATAAGTGAGTTATTGCAAAGGGAAGAAGGATTATTTTCGCTCTAGCTGACAAACTTCAAATTCGTCTCGTAGCTGACATCAAAATTCTGATAGTGACTCTTTAGTTGCAAAATTCTCTTTTACCATAGAATCTGATGTCAAATCATTCAAGCACCTATACTGCTCCGATACCAGGTTGGCTTTTCCGACACTCAAATAAATAACATTACATTGCTATTTGATTTGTTTCGACTCTCGACTGTATACTGACTGAACTTCAACTGACTGAAGGTGCGAATAAACAAGAGTTTTTAGTAAGCAAAAGAAACTTCCCAGAAAATTCTGTAAAGGTGTCGGAGCTAACAATCGTATCTGAAAGCGCGGTGAAGTTCTCAGAGACGGGGTGAAATGGCACCCTCTAGTCTCTCTGTCTGGTTTCACCACGTGCATTCTGTAAATAATTTCTACCCAATACTTACCTATACACAGTTCATGGACGCACAAATTCACAGTTTTAATATCTTGTCACATTTTTATTTCCAATCTATTCGCGGAGCACTTGGAGATGCTTTGCGGAGCACACTTTGGGAACCGCTGAGATAAGGATAAGGTGTAGTGAGGGGGATTGGATAAAACTAGCTCAAGGTAGGGATGGAGGACGTACTTTTGTAAATACGACAATGACCTTTCCAGTTCCTAATGACATAAAGTAGATAAGTACCTAATAGAATTTACAAATTAGATTAGTAACAACAAATTTAATTGAAATAATTAATGGTATCTGAACGGAGTGAATACGTAATTTAACATTAGTCGTTACAAAATAATAATTTTTCAAAAATCTAACTTAAAATAACCCTAATTTAATAATGACTATTTTTCCTAGAACCAGTTTATTTGGTGTGTGTGTGTGTACCTACTTCCAATGAACGGATTCAATCCGCTCTCCCGACGTACAATGATGGATGGGAAGCCGGTCACGTAGGTAATGCTGGCATCTAGGAATGTTGAGTGAGGAGCAACCACTAGGATGGGTGCTTCTTTGCGCGTCACTTGACGTCCTTTCACCGTGATGTTCATCCCACCAGCTTGGTAAGTTCCCTTTCCCAAGGCGCAGATTATTGGAGTTAGTTTCCTGCATCATCAATACAGAGTATTAGGAGCAACTCTGGTAACATGTGGATGGTAAATGGTAACCTGTGGATGATAAAGCAGTATAACTGTTGCAACTCTGGTAACCTGCGGATGGTAAAGCAATATAACTGTTGCAACTCTGGTAACCTGGGGATGATAAAGCAATATAACTGTTGCAACTCTGGTAACCTGGGGATGGTAAAGCAATATAACTGTTGCAACTCTGGTAACCTGCGGATGGTAAAGCAGTATAACTGTTGCAACTCTGGTAACCTGCGGATGATAAAGCAGTATAACTGTTGCAACTCTGGTAACCTGGGGATGATAAAGCAGTATAACTGTTGCAACTCTGGTAACCTGGGGATGATAAAGCAGTATAACTGTTGCAACTCTGGTAACCTGCGGATGGTAAAGCAGTATAACTGTTGCAACTCTGGTAACCTGCGGATGATAAAGCAGTATAACTGTTGCAACTCTGGTAACCTGGGGATGATAAAGCAATATAACTGTTGCAACTCTGGTAACCTGCGGATGGTAAAGCAGTATAACTGTTGCAACTCTGGTAACCTGCGGATGGTAAAGCAGTATAACTGTTGCAACTCTGGTAACCTGCGGATGGTAAAGCAGTATAACTGTTGCAACTCTGGTAACCTGGGGATGGTAAAGCAGTATAACTGTTGCAACTCTGGTAACCTGAGGATGGTAAAGCAGTATAACTGTTGCAACTCTGGTAACCTGAGGATGGTAAAGCAGTATAACTGTTGCAACTCTGGTAACCTGGGGATGGTAAAGCAGTATAACTGTTGCAACTCTGGTAACCTGGGGATGGTAAAGCAGTATAACTGTTGCAACTCTGGTAACCTAGGGATGATAAATCATTAGAACTGTTGCACCTC
Organism: Timema podura; assembly: GCA_033556935.1. NCBI lineage: Eukaryota > Metazoa > Arthropoda > Insecta > Phasmatodea > Timematidae > Timema > Timema podura. Next base: position 59,555,646 of record JAVRXN010000004.1, read on the forward strand.
TAGTAACCTGGGGATGATAAAGTAGTAGAACTGTTGCAAATCATTAGATGTATCAAGATTTCACCATGCAATCAAGAGTATTCGTCGCCAACTCGAGTAACATATATATGTGTTACAGTTAGAACCCGAAATCCATTAAAACCCGATTTTACTAGGTAAAACTAGTTCCAGAAAAGCCATTTCGTCAATACTAATTGTAGCTAGTTAATTCTAGAACCAACATAATGCAGTCGACAATAGTAGAATTCAATAAAAATCCTGTAGCCAATACCCCTACTGACCAGTTAAAAACAGATGACTCTGACCGTTAAAATCAGATGTTAGGTAAAACTCTAGGGACAGCTAATAACACTAATCCACAAAAACAGAGTTTCTTATCTAAAGCACCAATAATTACATATTTTTTTCACTTATTGCAACAAGGCATGCTGCTATGGCACTATGGCACTTGTAGTTGCAAAGTTGCCGCTGTTTCGTGCATAAGAAATTGAGCAGCAGCCTCATGTTGTTAGCTCGTTAACAAGAAAGGACATTATATGTATTAGAAATAATATCAATATGTAAGATTACAAAGTTTACCTAATCTTCCAAAATCTGCAAACAAAACCCACTAAGCACTTAATACAATTACCGTGAAAACAACGAAAGACGAAGAGTTTTTAATCAGGAAAGAAGGATAAAATTATTGTGCGAGCGAGATATAATTTTAATGGATGGTACTTTCGAGTGCGCACCAAAGTACTTCTTACAATTATTTATCATTCATGGATATTCTGATGGGTTGTATATTGTCTGCTACGAGACAAGAATAAAGTCATATTTTCACATATTTAATATGATCAAAAAATAATGTAAAAATAGATATGTGAGTTTCGAATCAAAAGCAGTTGTGGTAGATTTTGAGCGAGCGATCCACGATGGTGTGCGTGGAGCATTTCCGGAAGTGAAACTCATTGGTTGTCGTTTTCATCTTACCCAGGCCTGGTAAGTACATTTTGAACTGGTAGCTTGATACCATTTTTTTTTTCTATACGCAACTCTGGCTAAACTGCTAATTATGAACAAATTTCAAAAAGTCCGCCTGTCTATCTCTCACGAAAATTGGAAGCACGATAGCAATTGTAATTATATTAATCAATCAACTATCTGCCTTAGCATAGAATAGACTCTTTGATATTATTTGAAAACCTTTATATTTGATTTTTTTGCAGGTGGAGAAAGATATGGCATCTAGGCTTGTCAACAACGTATAGTGATGAAGAGTCAGAAGAGGACAAATGGTTCCATTATTGTTTTGGTCTGACTTATCTTGACCCTGAAGACGTTGGTGAAGCTCTTTCTGACCTCATGAGCATGCAACCGTCTTAAGAACGACTAACAAAATTCACGGACTACCTCACGGAGAATTATAAAGATGAGCTCCATCTGGGTGGAAAAATATGTGGACTTGTGGAGAACCACGAACGCGTGTGAGAGTTTCCACTCAAAATTCAACACGTCATGTGATTCCTCGCCCCCTAATATTGTCATATTTGTTAAAAAAAACTTAAAAGGAGTAAAACGGACACTTACTTAAGACTACATAGCGTATCAAGTGGTGCTTCTTTCAAAACGGACAAGAAGACCAAGAAAAAGAAAGAGTTTATTCATAATAAAATAAATCTATTTCAAAATGGTGAGATCAGCAGATTGGATTTGTTAAGTGTGTATCGTAAAAAGCAGCGGTGAATTAGTTTGGATCGAGTCACCGTGTATCACCAGCAGCCGACAATTTACATTTAAGGAAAGTTTTGTTATTTTAGGTTCCTCATTTGAGTTTAAAATGTTTAATTGCCTATATTAGTTTTATGTGATTTTTTAATTTTAAATAGTTGTACATATGCTTTAAAATTCTAATTAAGATCATGGAAAAATATATATTACAAATTGCATAAGAAAGAAAAGTAATACAATAATGAAAGAACAAAAGGTTGCTCAGTTTAAGTGTTTGTCGGGGAAGCAGTTTTTGGCAAGTTGCTCAATTCAAGTGTGGTGATATACCAGGTTGTTCAGTTCGAGTGAGCCGGGGGGAGGAGGGGGCTGGCCGGCTGGTAGTCAGTCAAGGCTGCAAGCACACTTTTCCAAGAACTGATAAAGATAAGAAGTTTAGTGCCCCCCCACTGTAAAATGTGTAGGCGATAAAGCAACCCAAGTTGGACTGCGGGGAGATAAAACTTCGAGATACAATCATACTCTCGAGCATCAAAATTAGACTAGCCATGACAGCCAGCTAGACGCTTCTGTCTGATAAGTCCGAAATAAGCCAAAAACCGGTCGGGGAATCTAGAGGCCGAAAATATTCATGATTATAATATTTTCTTTATGATGTAGGAATGTTTGGATAATAAAAAAGGGAGAGTGAAATCATAGTTTTGTGGAAAAAATAGTCTATTAAAATTATACACATGTCTCTCGGCATACGGCGAAACACTTGACTTCTTTGTTTTACCCATGTGTGTAAATCTTAGGGTAGTTTGGATGGGTAATAAGACGTAATAAGCTACCTTTTCATAGAAAAAATAGCAATTTACTGTGTTAGTGGTTAGTATTGTACCTCTACCATAGCTACCCCCTTCCCTCAAACGTCATACTCTTTTCAAGTGACAGAATTAAACATTTTTTAAATTATATTTATTAATCAGTATATATTGCTATAGTTAATCTTAAACTTACACTTATGAGATAGAAGAATGTAAATATAATGAACTTTAATACATTTAGGCAATACTTTTTATTTATTTTTCCCGGGATAAGGTTTTTAAAAAAAAATATTTTCATTTTATTTCTTAATATTATTTATTATTAAAAAAGTTACAAAGATAAAAAAATATGGTAAAATGCATATAGCCTGATACTAGTGATGGGTCGAACAAGCTCGTTGACGCGAGCTAGCTCACATAAGCTCGCTCACTCAAAATAGTTGTTCATATGAGTCATATCGTTCACCGCATGGCTGGCTCGCTCCCAATCCCTTCACCCCTTCAACTCTTTAACTTGATGAGCGAGCGCTAACTAGTTATCACAATTCCCGTTCCGAGCGTGCAAATCTGTCCCTTCCCTTTCAACTTATGAACGAATTAAGATTTATGTGTAATTTTTCCGAAGCATAATACGTTTGATTCTTTAATTTTATTACTAACGCATATTACTTATAATAACTAACCTTAGCATATAGCCTTTAGTGGCTAATTCACAGAATTATGTCTATTGATGTTAAGAAAAATAGTTTTAATATTGTAGGCAGTGCTGCTATCTAGTAACGGTAGTTAGTATTTATATTAGATTTTTTCGTAGTAACGAACGAAGAACGACAGAAGAGACGTGAATGACAAACACTCCTGACTCTTTCTAAGGTAGTGTGTAATGGCGGCGTGAAAGACTCGCTCGTGAAGCTAGAGTCGTTCGTTCACAGCTCTTGTTCAAGAGTCATTCAATTTGAATGACTTGCTTGCTCGCGACCCATCACTACCTGATACTAGTTGAGACCTTAAAATATAAATCACAAAAAACTTTCATTTTAATATATATAAAATATTGAGTTGAAAACAGGACAATATTTAGCTTTTTGAACTAAAAAAATACCAAGATTCATTTCATTTTTCTTAAAAAAAAAGTTTCCATGACCAAATTTTGTTAGAATATAGGGAAAAAACAAATAAAAAGAAGCTTACTTGGATTATAAAATATCCCTAAACATTCCTTTTCTATGTCCTTAAATATCTTCTCTAGATAGTTCACTGTCCGACTGGTGACCACTTTCTTTAGAGTAATCAGATTCACCATCATCAGTCACTGAACTCTGATATATCACTGTCTACATCACTAAGCTCTTCCAACAACTTTCGTGGACGCTCCTGTTTGTTTTGTTACATACCGTAACTAGCATTGTTCGAGCCCTGGCATCTTGCCGAATAAACTTTGTATACTCCGTTCTACTCAATCATTTTGTAATTGTACTGTTATGTTTCTTATGTTTGAATAAAATATAATCTTGCTATCCTTTGCCTATTATTTATCTTGAGAAAATTATGGAGGGGATGGCAAATTGACTTTAATTCAGAAGATAATTTAACAATTGATCACAACAAGAATAAGTTTGTATGATTTTCATCAAAGATATTTTTGCAAGTATAAAAAGATTTAAAACAATCTGATTTTTTAAAAAAATATTCTGTTAAGACAAAAATATAACCAATAAACAAAGAAAATAAAGGTTATAGACATGGAAAATGAAAAATGATTGGCAAACTAGAGATATTCTCTCAACTACTCTATATTGATACACCCTAGCACACAGAGCGTAAACTAGAGATATTAAGCTATACTAAGCTATTGAAAAAAATATATATATTTCCTCTACATGTTATCTGCCTCATTCCCACTCCATTAGATTATTTTAAGCATGTACAACAAGATTTAAACTACCTTTGTAATTATTAACCAATTGTTTAACAGAAAAATTATACCTTATTCGAATTTTTAATATGTACATTAAGTAAATTTCCAAATAAATAAAATATTCATTTTTATATCCCTGTAATGGCGGGATATAAGCACATCTCGAGAGACGCTAGCGATGCGCGGCGAGTGATGGAAACACGAGCATCCAGGTAGAACAACTTTTCCGCTTTATACAGCCCAGCCTGGAAACTCATTCCACGCATGCGAGTGAATATAGCAGTGAGCAGTGAGTAACGGGATCTCGAGTACTGTGACCTCGAGTATAGCGTGACGTCACAGCCCACCTGTCAGGATTGTAGAGAGACACAGTAACCTACTGGCACACTAGATACATCCCTTGTTCTTCAGGGTCCAGATTCAAACACTCATTGGCGATTGTATATTAGAGGATAGTTTAAATTTATTATCTTATCATCATTATCAGTATTATAAACTTATACTAACTAATCCAAAGGACATCAGATGAGCTGTGCTAGTTTTCAGTGGCGTGGCTAACATTATAAAGAGATGGAGACTGAAATGTTAGTTAGGTACTTATTATAACTTGACCTAGTTATAGCCGACAGTAATAAAGCTGTAAGCACCGAGTCTTGTTCACACGAAACGTCAAATTTATATGACATACTAATAAATATATTTTTATCAATTCATCTCCTTCCATTTTAAAACTTTGAAAGAAACTAAATGATTGTATTTTAAATAATTTGAGCACGCACTTTACACAAAACGTTGTCTCCAGAGTCAAAGTTAAAAACAATTTACAATTATTAAAAAGGTTCCCAAGTTCCCAAAATGGAAAACCACAAGATTTCTCATGAAAATACTTTGGTTAAAAAAAAATTAATTCTATTGTTTATATCACCTTTAATAACTTTTTGTGTTCCTTGTACGTGAAATCGTTCTTACTGAAGGCTTATGTGGATAAACGTTTTTTAAATCGGGTATTAGGGCAGTTCCGTAGAAATCTTTACACGAATCCTAACCTCCCCTTCATCACTTCATCAGCAGCTTTTGTCTCCCCCCCCCGACTTCCCATCGAACTCTGCGTACCATACCACGTCTTGACAAGAGTTAAAAAAAAAAAGAAGCAAGGATTCCAAGTATAAAATAATAATCAAAACTTTTCACAAAATATTGCATGCAAATTTAATAAACTATAATTTAGTATTATAAGTTGAAGATGTTTAGTTTAATATTATTTACGATATCTCTGTTTGTATGCATAGTATATTATGTTATCTAGATAAATTCAATTTGACAATAATTGTGTCGAGACCCGACTCGGTTGCGTAGTTGGATAACGCGCCTGTCGTTTTGAGCCAGACCACCGAGGACGGGGAGATCGAGATTCGAATCTCGGTCGGGTGAGCTGGGGGTGGTTTTTCCTAAATGGGTTTACACTCTCCCTCCACGCAAATGCGGGTTCACTTCCTCTAAATTCAACCTTCCCTATTCCTAATCCATTAGTGTAATTAGTACTTAAGTGTATAACCCGAACGGTAGTAAGACGCGGTGCTAAATAATAATAATAATAATAATAATAATAATTGTGTCGAGGTTAAAAGCGGTGCCCCTGGGGCACAGACAAGGAAATAACAGATACTTAGCCTTACGGGAGATTTGTTGCGCCCCTCGAGTCAGGTAGAACTTAAAATATAGAGTGATAACAGCGCTTCCAAGTGAGAATTCTTTGAAACAACTCACTTTTAAAATGTTCCTCATGAAAAAGACAAGCTGAGAGATAAAGGGTTGGTGTCTGTCTCTCCGAGTACAATAGTCCAGGTAGAGGTAATCCCTTACCCCGCCTCAACCCCTCTGAGGACACAATTCTTTAGGATTCACTTCTTCATTAGAGTGGACTGCAAATAACTGGGATATCAGTGTTCGAATCCCGATCGGGTGCACTGAGTGTTTTTTTTCATAATATGCTTATAATTCTCCTTCAACGCAAATACGGGCACATTTCCCAAATATTTTACCTTCCTCATTCCTTATCCATTGGAGTAAGTACACAGATAGCTGTAATGGGAAGTAAGACACGGCGCACAAAATATATCAGTAATTAAAATTAAATACTTATGTTTTAAGGTTGTATTTATTCTTACATTTTGTTGTCAAATTAATACAAACAAAATATACAAGTGATATGTTACTTTATAAACAGCAAAAAAGTTAAAAACATGGAAAATATAATGAAAAGAGTTTACTAAATATATATTTGATATCGGCAATCCCCCTTATTTTAAACACTGGAATGATTATATTCAACATTATTTTATACTCAAATATACTAATACCCGCCTCGGTGACATAGTTAGCTAACACACTAGTTTAGTGTTGAGCTAGATTGCCGAGAACGGGGAAACCTAGGTTCGAATCTCGCTTGGTTGAACTGGGCTCCCTAAATTGTTTTCCACTCTCCCTCCACGCAAATGCGGGTTCACGTCCTCTATATCCAACCTTATCGAATCCTAGCCTATTAGCGTAACTATACTTTAGCGTATAACACGAACGGGTAGTAAGACGTGGTACTAAGTATCAGTATTATTATTTTATATTAATGTGCAATGAAGGTTAACAAATCAGTTTTAAATCAGTTTATAATAAAATAAAATCTGAAAATTAAGCTTAGCAACCTAAACGCGCCTTAGGATTACACAACAAAAAGCTCATAATGTTTTGTCCAATTACACTTGTCCAACACCTCTTCTTGTCTATATGGAAAATTAAATCTCTTAATATTAGTAAAGGGGAATAGAAATGAATATAAAAAAAATTACACTGAAAGCTCTTTCAGTATAAGATTATTTTACTATAATAGAACAATATTTTCATACAATTAATAATTGCAGATTTTCTTAAAAAATAAATATTTATATCACAATAAAATAGAGTTTAGTAAAGTGAGTAAAATTGTTGACAGTACAAAGTATATGAAAAAAATACTCTTAATTATACTCAAATATTGTTTTAATCAGAGCCATAGTTATTAAGTGTTTGGTATAAAAAGTATCTAGTAAAGTAAAGAAAACAGGTTCTGATTATGTAGTTTGGATAGGTATGAAACTAAAATTATGATCACTATCATCAAAAAATTAATACAATAATAATACAGAAATAAGATTTAACAGGAATTTGATTCAAATATGTGTCAAAAAAATTTGAACATTGAAATATTTCATAATATTCTGGTCACTTTAATTTCGTAATGTACTAGATCGAACTTTGACGTATTTCGCTATATTATCATTCTTGCTTTATTGGGGAACATCCAGCTGTCATAATTTTGAAAGTTCCTTCGTGTACAATCCTAAACTATCCATGGCAATCACAAACCAGTTATGGCAATTAACAAATAAAAAATCATAGAATTAAAATATTACCTAGTCTACAATCTGAGTGCACAATCAAGCGCAATCACAGGGTGGCCATCACACTCCATTGACAATGCAAACTTTACCTAAGCACGATCATAGAAACATGTTTGAAAAAAGAGCATTACATTTAACCAAAGAGCATAAATTAAATAATAAACTCTTTTACAGAAACATATTAATATGAAGCATCATTATTAACCAAGTTATGTCGCTCCTAGATATGCGATAATAGCTATGTGTTTGTAAATCTAATGTATCCACTTTAAGATAGGCTTTAGTTTGTGTGTTGATTTACTTTTAGTAAATACTTTAAACTTTTTTCCTCTGCCTTTACAAATTTAGTGTTCAAAATGTCTTACTACAGTCAAATTTTTTTATAAAAAGAGCCTTTTAGAAAGTAGATTTTTTTTTGCTGTCAACATCAATAACATTTTCTATTTTGTTATTTTTGTTAGCACCGTGCCTTAATATTCGTTCGAGCTATACGTTAGGTACTACTAATTACGCTATTGTGTTAGAGATGAGGGAGGTTTAATTAGTATAAAGGTGTACCTGCATTTGGAACATATCGAGTTTTTATAGCTTAGGAAATTTTAGAGGCCCCACCCATTTCCCAGCAGTAAATTTTTGAATTCCAAACTTTCTAACTTTTTTGCCAAATTTAAATTTTCTTTCATGCATAAAAGTATATTTTCTTTGGAAAGATGGAAATTTACTCTCATTTCCAAACCCCTCTGTCCCCTCACCCTCCTTAGCTTCCACAATTTCAATTTGAAATTTTAAGTCTTATTTGGTTATCTTATATGATTTTTACGTGGCTACTAAATTTCAACCTAACCACATCGTAAAGAATGTTCTATTTGGGTTGTATACATTTTAAGCGCTACCGTTTCCTGGGCTTCAATTTTGAAATTCCATTTGTTCAAGAGTGTAGGAAACGCGAGAAAATGCCAATGTTTTTGCAGTTTTTTTTATCAAAATATTTTTTCGGCCAAAATAAATAAATATCGCTCTAGTAGAAATATATAGTTTAATTTCCTTCACTTGGTGATATCAACAGTTGTTGAACATATGTCATGAGCATAGCAGCATTAGATGAGAAACTTTTTAAATGCAAGCATTAGATGATTTGCCGCCCACTTTTTATACCTTAATTTCTAACCTTCTAAATCCCTGTTTTCCCCCTACAACCCCTCATATGCCATATACATAAGTGCTTTCTGTGGAGTGACAGATAGGAAGTGCTTACACTATATTATTTATTATAGTGAGGTTTTAAAAGTATTAAAAATCTAAGCAAAGACTTAAAAAGTAGAAATAAATACTCTTACACCATCACAACACACAAATCCTAATATTATTTAGTTTAACAATACAAAGTCTGCATTAGTAGAATATAGAACATGTTACTACAAATTAAATATTAGCATGTACACAATAAAATAGTCTATAATATATTTCACCTTGATTGCCAGACAACCATTTTGTCCAATAGTGGCCTTCAATTAAAACGATTGTCAGTGAATTAAGGCAATCCTCTGTCATGTTGGCAAGCAGATACAGCAATCACACAAACGATGAAGCCATAAAATTATTTTAACTGGTAAAACAAATTTATGTATTTTCTTTCGTCGTCCAAAATTTTCCGCTCCTAAAATTTGCCGCCGTAGGCACGTGCCTACTAGGCCTGTGTGTAAATCCACCCTGCCCTTTGGAACCAAATCGTTAAAACATTGTTTTTAATGTCAAGTTTTTAGGAAATCCGTCATCAGTAAAACTACTATTGAACGACATTTTATTCAAAAAACACGTATACAGTGGTATTTCATGTAAAACACTCCCAAGATCAGTGGCGCAGGAACGTTTTTATTTGGGGGGGTAAAAATAGCCCTGTGCTCTTATAGGGGATAATATTTTTGAGATTAAAAAAAAAACACAGGAAAATGTAATACAGCTGTCCCTCACACTACGTGAGTGATTGGTTCTGATACATAATCGCGTAACACGAAAACGCAAGTGAAATGATTTTAACATGAGTGACATAGGGATTACTCCAAAGGAAATAAAAACCTAAAACTTATAATGATTGCCATTTTTTAAATTTATATAGCTAGTACAATGCATTAGGTAGCCTACACCTATTGTCAATCTTCAATCCCCTGAACTTTGTAAACAAACACAATTTTTAATCAATGTATCTAATTAATACAATACTACAGGTACACTTACTGTTAATCTTCAATCGCATGATAAAATAACTGGATTTGGTAAATTTGGTTTATCACCATCTTGCTCTTGACGGCGCTTGGACGGGAAGCTCTTCATCTCTTGAAGGTCCTGAGACGGTAAGCTCTTGATATTTTGAAGGCCCTGGGACGGTAGACTCTTGCTCTCTTGAAGGCCCTTGGACGGTAACCTCTTGCTCTCTTGAAGGCCCTTGGACGGTAACCTCTTGCTCTCTTGAAGGCCCTTGGACGGTAAGCTCTTTTTCTCTTGACGGTCCCTAGACGGTAAGATCTTGCTCTCTTGACGGCCCTTGGACGGTAAGCTCTTGCTCTCTTGAAGGCCGGGATGGTAGAGACTTGCTTTCTTGAAGGCTCTTTGATGGTAAGATCTTGCTCTCTTGAAGGACCTTGGACGGTAAGCTCTTGCTGACATGAAGGCCTTAGGACGGTAAGCTATTGCTGGCATGAAGGCCCTGGGACGGTAGGCTCTTTCTCTCGTGAAGACCCTTGGATGGTAGGCTTTAGTACTTCGAAAGACCCTTGGACGATACGCTCCTGCTTACTTGAAGGTCTTGGGACGGTAAGCTCTTGCTCTCTTGACGGCCCTGCGACGGTAGGATTTTGCTCTCATGAAGGCCCTTAGATGGTAGGTTTTATTTCTTCGAAAGACCCTTGGACGATACGCTCTTGCTTTCTTGAAGGTCCTGGGATGGACCGCTCTTGCTCTTTTGAATGCCCTGGGATGGTAGGCTCTTGCTTTCTTGAAGGCCCTGGGATGGTAGACTCTTGCTCTCTTGAAGGCCTGGGGACGCTAAGCTCTTGCTGGTATGAAGGCCCTAGGATGGTAGGCTCTTGCTTTCTTGAAGGTCCTTGGATGGTAGGCTTTAGCTCTTCGGAAGACCCTTGGACGGTACGCTCCCGCTTTCTTGAAGGCCCTGGAATGGTAAGCTTTTGCTGTTGTGAAGGCCCCGGGTGTTTAGACTGATGATTTTAAATTTCTTTGATAAAATGGTAAGACTCAACTGACGGGAAGCATTTTCCCTCTCTCTACAGAGTTATTTGTAACAAGCCAAAGAACTCTGGATCTCTCTGGCAACTTTGGTGCTTCTATCCATGTTAGGGTCATTTTCTTCAATGATTCTAATTGCACTGTCAATGTGCTTAAATAAATCAGCAAATTTTTTGTTGAAAGTTGTTTGATAGGCTCAACAACATAAGGCTCTTCCTCTTTATTCTTTATGCCATTCTACATTTCTAGAAGATCTTCATTAGTGAGTTCTGTTGATTGGGATTGGAAAAATTGATCCAAATTGGCCTTATCTATGTCCCCAAATCCAACATCTTGCTATGTCAACGATGTCATGTCTTGAATTGGAAAGCTCGTGGTCAGGATCTAAATCATGAGAATCAGAAACTTCATGCCAATCATTTTTCCAAACTCCCTTCATACAGGACTGTTTAACTTCTGCCCATGCATATCCAATATTGTCAATACCACCCCCCTAACACCAAACTGTGCAGTAAAGATCAACGCTTTCACTGAAATGTGTGTACACAAGTTCACACCACCACTGCACAGGATGATTGCGAAATTCCAGCTGACCATGCACTATTTTTGTATTTCTTTGAATCGTGTAGTAGCGAAAACGCGTAACGTGATATCACGTATAACGAGGGATACCTTATTTAATGGTCCCACTGTGCATTTTTCTCATTTATTTTTGTTATTCAAAACATTAGAATTAATACATACAAAACATATTAAGAAAAGTGTTATATGATGAAGCTCAACTAAAAATTATGAAACACTGAAAATTAAAGTAGATTTCCATAGACCTTTGCCTTATATTTGTTACTAGCTATAAAACCACTAACCAGTTTTGCAATTTCAATTTTGTTGAGCCTCTCAGGTGATTTAGTCTACATTGCCTCATCGTGGAGCGAAGATAGTTTTTAATGCATCCAAGCATTGAAAAACTTCTTTCTGCAGTAGCTGACGTAGCTGGTATCACTATCAGAGTTTTCAAAATCTCTTCAGTGTATGCTCCAAGCACATTTTATTTTTATTATGCTAACATAGTGTGAACATTGTATCTTGACTCAATAAGATGTTTACATTATCTAAAAGTTTTACTATATTATTTTGGGGGGGTAAAAATGATACTTTTTACCTCCCCCTATTTTTTGGGGGGGTAAAATTTACCCCCGTACCCCCTAGTTCCTGCGCCACTGCCCAAGATATCCATTTGAAACCAAATAGTTAAAGCCATTTTAAAAATATATCAAGTTTTTGAAAACTAAGTTGTAAGTAAACTACTAATAAATGACTGTTTATTCAAAAGACAAATAGACAGTTTTATTTGACATGTAAAACACTCCAAAAATACCCATCACTATTGCCATTTTAGAAATATTTTACCAGCCTTGGTGGCCGCACGGTCTAACGCGCTGTCTCGTGTTTTACTAAACTACCGAGGACTGGGAGATCGGGATTCGATTCCGGTCAGGTGCACTGAAAGAGGTTTTCCTAAAAAGGGTTTCCCACTCTCTATCCACTTAAATTCGGGTGCACTTCCTATACATTACACCTACCTCATCCCTGACCCATTAGCGTAATAAGTATATAGGCGTACAACCCGAACTTTCTCGCTATATTATAGGTAGAGAAAGTATTGTGATCGTCAAAAAAGAATCGAACTCGAGATTTTGATGAATGTCGACGTTTTATGACCCCCGAATCCAAAACAGTGATTTTTGAAATTACGTCTGTTTGCCTGTCTGTCTGTACCTCGGACTAGAGTCAACTATTTAACCGATCGGCCGAAAACTTTGTATCCAGGGTTTTCGTAGGGTTGCCTCGAGGGTTTTTGGAATTGGATTTCTAACCCTAAAATTAAGGGTAGTTTACTGAAGGGCAAAAAGAGAAAAAATCGATTTTCTCAAAATCCGCTCGAACGATTTTGATAAAATTCCATTTCAAAACATTTATAAATATTCCAAACAAAATGGCAACCCTCAATATTTCGGCAAAATGACTTTAAGGATTCCGGTATGATGCGTAAATTCTCATATTTTATATCTCAGAGACTATTTGAGATATAAAATTATCAATCATTGCAAATATGTAGATCTATTTATAATACAAATATTTTATTTGAAACATATTTTATAAGACCAATAACTTTCAAGCTATACGAAATTTATTTATAGATTTTATTTTATTTTCAAACACTAAAGGTAAAGTATTGCAACCGTAAAAAACTTCAACCCGATTGGGCTAAAATTTGGTATCTATGGTTTTCATAGGGTTACCCCAAGGAATTTTTGGAATTGGATATCCAACCCTAAAATTAAGGGTAGTTTCCTTAAGGGCGGAAATAGAAAAGATAGATTTTATCAAAATCGGCGTTAACGATTTTGCTTAAATTTCATTTCTAATCTTTGATCACTATTACGAAACAAATGGCTACTCTCAATTTTTCGTCAGAAAGACTTTAGGGTTCCGGTCTGATGCGTAACTTCTAGATTTTAATTTTATCTCCCTAAGTATTTGAGATATGAAAATACTTATCATTGTATACATGTAGATCTATTTATAATAAACATATTTTACTTGAAATATATTTTTATAAAACAATTTTTTTTTCAAGCTATAAGCAAATGTATATTTTTTTAAAACTTTTCCAACACTTTACCATAAAGTATTACGACCGTCAAAAAAATTTAACTTAAGATGTTGATGGATGTCGACGTTTCATGACCACCCAAACCCTAAAAAGTATTTTTTGTAACGCTGTCTGTCTGTGTGTCTGTCTAACCCTAATATTAAGATCAGTTTACTAAAGGGCGAAAAGAGAAAAATTTCACTTTCTCAAAATCAGCTTTATCGATTTTCATTAAAATTCGTATCTAGGCGTTGATTAAGATTATAAACAAAATGTCTATTTTCACTTTCCCATGAAAATTACTTTTAGGGTACTTTACAGAAGCAAAAATGTCTATATCTCCGCAACTATTTGAGATACCAAATAACTTATCATTGTAAAATTTTAGTATTATTGAAAATAAACTTTTATTTGAAATATATTTTTATAAAACCAATAGTTTCTGAGCTTAGTTTTGATGAGATACTATTCAAGTTTAAACGCAATATTTCTCTAATGCCATGGAGTAAGTAAATAAGTATGTCTTTCAAGAAGTTTATGTTTTTCCTTTAACCACTTACAGGAAATATTTGATCAGCACAGGGGTGAATCCAGGATTTTCATGAGGGGGGGATGGACGCGGGAGCTCCGATCAGGTGGGGGGAGAGGGGGGGGGGGCCCAAGAAATTTTGACAAAAAAATACTTCAAAATTTGAGAGGAAATGAAGTGATTTTTCAGTGCAACTCTAAACTTAAGAATAATCCTCTAATGAAGGGTAAAACTCGAAATTTTCGATAAGTATTGAAATTTATTCAAAGCAAATAAGAACATCAACAAATAGTGATTATTTAGAAGGAAATAAGTTTAAACATTATAACAATTATATAAATAGTTTTTTTAAAGCTATTCAATCAATTAGACAAAATAGATAGAATTATTCAGATTTCGAACAATCGAACTTTAATTCCACTCTATAGTATAGCTAGCTATTTCTTATTCTAAATAGAAATTTTACTACTAAGCCATAATAACACGTTATGTGTATGGTATTATTAAAAGATTTTGTTTAAAACACGTTATTTAAAAATAAATTATTTTAAAGATCTTTATTTATTATTAATCAATGAAATAGTAATAATAAAAATGATAAAGCAAATTTAAACCTAAACAATGTTTGTGCAACAAGGTGAGAGGCGCGCAACTTAAATTTGAGTTGTTTCATTAGTGCCTATTTTCACCGTTTTAATACTTAATGTGATTGTCTTAAGTATTTATAACAATTACACAGGTCTGCAATGAATTTTTTTTTAATCTTAACACTGATTCTTATAGATTTTTGGGTTCCGATCCGAGTTAAATTTCAGTGAGATTTTATTGAAACATTAAAATAGTGCTTTGCACAAATACAGTTTAAGAAATAAAGATGTGAAGTAGAAGGATGGAAAGATGGATGACACACAAAAATCCCATGTTGACTTTGAGAATTAAAATTAGTATGTTCAAATGTGTTAAAAGAGATTGTGGTATGTATTAAATCATAGAAAAATGTAATTTTGACTAGTGTAAATAAAATTTTAGTTTTTTTGAGTGACTATGTGAAAATTCCAGAAATGTAATTAAATTCCCTAACTTTTCCATGACTTTTCCCTGACCAAGCAAATTCCCTGACTTTTCCCTGTTTTCCAGGTCGCTGGACACCCTGATAATAATATTTCTTATTGAAATATGTGATCAATTAATAAGTATTATGTTTTCTTTATAAAAACAAACACATCATTTTGTTGATCACGATAATCTCTCTGTAAATATACACTTTAAACCAAATTGTTCAAATATATTTAGCAAAATTTAAATTTTCAAAAATAAATTATTTGTAAATTACCTGAAATTATTTGGTATTTGTAAAAAAATTTAGGTTATTCTTATTTATCAGAATGGTCGCACTATGGAATTTTAAATGTATAAAATGTTTAAGGCTGAAAAAGTATACTTTTAAACTAATCATAGAAGCTGTCCTTGAATGGTTTTACTATGAAACACCAAATATTTTTTAATGAGGAAGATGTTTAAGACAAGAATGGCAATTAATCATTACCTTTGTCAGTCGATAATGCTGCTTGGTTCAGTAGTGGAGAGAGATATCTATTATGTTAAATATATATTTCTTCGAAAAAGAGGTAAAGATGATGTTTAGTATAAATTGGTAAATAATTGTTTTTTTCAACCTTTGAAAACTTGATAAAAATAAATAGACTTGAAGCATAACATTGAACTCACACACTTAACTTGAAAACTTGATAGTTTAGTTAAAGATGTTTATTTAAAGAGTCCCTGATTTATTATTTTTATCTTCATTCTTGACATTCGACGGTATATATATCTGCAAAAACGTAGCTATAATAAAAACTTTCTGTTGATACACGAAACTTTATAAAATTATGATATAACTTTAGTTTGTTCTCTCACCGATGATTATAAGAAAGATACATCTTAGAAATTATTTTTGAAAATGTATTCATCATCAACAATGTTTTGTATCAAAGATTGAAGTTACATTGTAAGAAATGATTTAATTATCTCATCAGCACACAACTGAATTAATGCTATGTATGAAGTGGAGATACGGTGAGTTTTAAAACATTTATGATGTATATCAGCTTATGAAATAACCTCAACTGTATATTCCATCTTAAAATATAGATCGTATTTTTTAGAAAAGATTTGTTTAAGATGGAAACGAAGTAGATGTGACAGTTCAAGTTAAAGAAATACATTAATAAATTATTTATTTGCTAACCCTCTTTTAAAGACAGCTATAACATTTAAATATCTTACGCGTAAATTATTAACGTTTGTAATAAAAAATAAATGGTACGGCGCACCGCACAGACTTACTCTCTCTTTCTATAAACTCGTAAGATTTCTGAACGGAATAATGTACATTGTATCATCACCACTCCACATAAGTACACGCATAAATTAATATACAATGATATAGAATCAATGAGAAAAGAGGCGCATCTTTGTCCACTTAAGAGCATTTCAAACAGTTTAATGTCTTCCACAAGGGTCAACACTTCGTATTAAAATTTCGATTTCTGGTTAAAATTTTAACATTTTATACGGTGTTGCAGATCTTCAAGTCATCGCATTGATATTTAATTATTCATTTATACATTTTGACCAATAAAAAATGTAAATATTGACTATTGAGTCTAAAATGGAGATAGATCATTGCTGTGCAAACATTTCTCCTAAGAGCTTTAAAGAAAAATAACATATTTTTTTAGATACTTTATATTTAATTACTCTATGGCATTGGAGTATTATTGCGTTAAGACTTAAGTAGTATATGTTTACAACTAAAGCTCACAAAATTGTATTAATATATTTGCAAATATCTCAGAAACTGTTGCTTTTATAAAAATATATGTCAAATAAAAGTTTTTTATTTCTAATAGTCCTACAATTTTGCAATGATAAGTTGTTTAGTTTCTCAAATAGTTGTGGAGATACGGAAATTAACGCTTCTGTAAAGTAACCTAGAAATCATTTTCATAGGAAAATGAAAATAGCCAGTTTATTTATAATCTTAATCAACGCCTAGATACGAATTTTAATCAAAATCGTTTGAGCAGATTTTGAGAAAACCAATTTTTTCTCTTTTCACTCTTCAGTAAACTACCCTTAATTTTAAGTTTTTATAGACACACAGACAGACGGCATTGCAAAGACTATTATTTAGGGTTGTGGGGGTCATGAGACGTCGACATCCATCAACATTTCAGGTTAGTTTTTTTTTACGGTCTTAATACTTAAACTTTAATGTCCAAAAAGTTAAAAAAATTCATATAATTGCGTATAGATTGAAAGTTATTGATTTAATAAAAATATATTTCGGGTAAAATATTTGTATTATAAATATATACACATATTTGTAAAGCTAAGAAATTTCATATCTCAAATAGTTTCGGAGCTATTATAAAAAATGTTAATTTATGCATCAGACCGGAGCCCTTAAAGCCATTTTTTCGAAATATTGAGGGTAGCCATTTTGTTTGTAATATTTATTAATGTTTATAAATGAAATTTAATCAAAATCGTTAGAGCCGATTTTGAGAAAATCGACTTTTTCTCTTTTTTCCCTTCAGTAAACTACCCTTAATTTTAGGGGTAGATATCCAATTCCAAAAACCCCTCGGGGCAACCCTATGAAAACCCTAGATATCAAGTTTCAGCTCAATCGGTAAAATAGTTTAGGCTCTAGTTGGAGGTACAGACAGACAGACAGACAGACGGAAATTCAAAAACAAGTTTTTCGGATTCAGGGAGTCATGAAACGTCAAAATTCATCAAAATCTCGAGTTCGATTTTTTTGACGATCACCATACTTTCTCTACCTGTAAGATAGAGAGAAAGTAAAAATTGAGCAGGAAATGTTGGAAAGTTGTATTTTAAATAGCTTGACTAATCGTTCGTGGTGAATAAGACCTCATTTACTTGACATGGTGCGGAAGGCGGTGTTGTTATAATATTAAAACTTAATGAGCAGTATTTTAAATGCTAATTTTAAGCAAATGAACCAGAATTTACCTGGATAAAAGATGGTAAGACCACAATAAAAGTAAACCCAAACCCTTTTCTACACATCACGCGGTCGGAATTTGAATCGAACAGGAGCATCCGAATCGGAAACAAACAAGCTAGTTAAACCACTGTGACGGGCCTGAGCCATCCTTGTTTCTAATCGGTGATGTTCTATGCCCCTTAAAAGAATGTTTTGTTATTAATGTTCGTATTATTATGATATTCCTTAAAGGAAACTAATATAGTAGCTTTTGCTTATAATCCCCCTTAACTCCATCATTTACAGTTGACTAAGAATCCCTGCATAGAATGCTAAGAATATTTTTTCTAATCTTACATTCACTTTGGTTTTCAGAACATCTAGTCAAAGTAGAGCGGGCACATTTGATACAAGCCCTCCGTCTCCTAACCCTTTGAAAAAGCTAAGATTTTAAAACCTTAATTTCAAACACACTTGATGATATAAATGTAATATTTTTATTTAACTATTTTAGTAGCTTTAAGTAATTTTAGAAACTAAAACAAAAGAACCTTTATTGAATGCTATTTGAATTCAGCGTTTGTATTAATCTATTAATAATCCTAGTTTTGAACAAGTTAAATGAGGAAAGAAATATTTATTATTTTAACTTTTTGGGTGTATCATTTTTAGCACCCCCCCCCCCTAGCCCCCACCCTCACCCCAAGGATCCTTACTCAAAACAGCAAGTAATTTTAATAATATTTCAAATAAACTTTATATCACTACACACATTAAAAGAACTCCTAAAATTCTGATTCGGGAAAAAAAATCAAGGATTAATAGCTTCAATATGCGCCATGCGATCTAAGCCATATTCTTATTGAGGTTATTTTTAGTTTCTAATTTTTAAAAAAGAGAAAAAAAAAGATATATTAGGTTTGCTTCAAAAAATATCAATTTTAAAAATGAAAACTTTTTTAGAAGTTTGATCAGACGAGTAAATATCAACCAATAAAATTGTATTATTCAAGTTTTCCTTAAGCCAGATGAGTGGTTATTTTAAATTAACTAGAAAATATATTTAAACTAAAACAATCTTCTGAAAATTGAAAAATGACACCTGGACACGGGAATCAAATCCGGGATCTTTGGCTTAGTACGCTAATGTTCTACCACTGAGCTATCCAGGAGACTATGATATCTAGATGGTGAATTCCTCTCTAAAATTAATAACAGCTTCGGCCATTTGATTCTTAATATTATCCGTACAATTATAATAGTAATAATAATATTAACAATAAGAATAATAATGACTGTACGAGGGGCAGTAACAAGCCAACTACCGAGTCAAAGATAGGAAACTGTATTTGTTTTATCTACATAATAATATTTTCTCATCAAAACGTTTATTTTACTTTAGTTTCATTGTGAATGGAAGGGTGGGGTTATGGGAGTACGTATGAACATGTAAGCGCATTTTTAAAAAGGGTCGCACAGGTTCTATTTTACTGGATCTATACACAGTTTTGGACACTTGAGAAATTTGTTTTATCTTATTGATGAGTAGGCCTAAGCGTTTGAACTAAAAACCAAGAATATCTCCTCGGATATTTTTTAAAATTATATATATATATGGGATGATATAAAACTACCTATATTTAATGAATACATGCTACATTCAAGTTTTTTTATAATATAATTCTATATTTTACTTTCTTTCAAGGCTTTAATTTTCCAAACTGAGTGAGGTCCTCTTTTAACTTAGCCATATGAAATTTCGTCTGGGTGTTTGTTCCGCGATTAATCCGTTTACCAGTTCCAATAAAATTTGGCAGGATCATTATTTGCACCATGGTTGAATGACGTGTATATATAGTTTTACAATCTAGTTATCTGTTTTAAGATGGCGGCCGTTCAAAAAGTGTTTCCTGTATTAATAGCTCATTCACAGTGATACGAATTTAAAATCATAAGCAGTAGATCGAGCACTTTGGGCGTATTTGAATTTTGACATATATTGCGAGACTGACGTCACAAATCACGTGGACAGTGGTTATTCTCTATGAATATAAGAACTATTGAATATAGTTTATTTTCCTACCTAATTTGATCACAAAACTAACATATTAACTTCAAATCCAAGGAGAAGTTATAGGAGGTATTTCAACTTGAGATATAAATAGAAAATGTGACTATCATGTAACTGGTGCGTAATTTGGCGGTAGCATGGACCATAATTATCAGCGATGTTTAGATAGCCTACATACGCATGCGCAGAAGAGTAACAGAAATTCTTATGTTAGCAAGTTTAAGAATGGTTTTCCTATAATTCAAGCAAAATTAGGATTAAAAAAGTCTTTATTTTGAAAAATAATTTTAGATAAAGTCTATTGATTATTAACTACGCCACCGAGGCGGGTGACAGTGATTAAGATAACGTGATGATTCACTTCATTTGGTTTTCCCCTCTTCATATTAAGACTAAGGGATGAAAGTGATGATTCACTTCCTTTTTGTTTTCCCCTCCCACATTCTTTCATTTCATTTCTTTGAATGTTTGCTCAGTTTCAACTCAATCTTTGAGAGACAAGGTTGTCACATACAGTGTAAAAATCACTGCTCAAGTTTTTTTTCCCATCAGCTGTTGAGTTTTATTTGTGGTTTTAATCTGATTCTAAGTCTGATAAATGGCTTCAAGGTCTTGTATTAATTCAGCTAACAGTTTTTGTTACATTTGTGGGGACTTTGTAGTAAAGAAACAACAAAGAAACATTACAGATTTTGTTGAAAAAGTGTACTATGCATATTTCGGTGTGAAACTTTGTGACCAGCATAAGTCGTGGGTTCCACATAAAGTGTGCTCTATATGTGTAGAAGAATTCAGACAGTGGTCAAAAGGTAAGAAACAATATTTTCATTTTGGGGTCCTAAATGATTTGGAGCAGAGGTCCCCAACCTTTTTGTACCTTAGAGCACATTCAAAACTAATGGTAGTACGGCGGGCACAAATTATTTTTTAAGGCAAATTTATATCCGAACATAATTTATAATGCAAATAACACACAAACAAAAAACATATTAAAAAAAATTGTGAGTTTAAAATTTAAAATTATTTTTTAAATTCGTATATAAAATAAGGCAAATGCAAAGTTATCCAAAACCAGTTTAAACAATTGAAACAATTTTTACCAAACCAAAAGGTCAATGTGATCCTTGACACTGCAATTCATCAGCCAATACTTTATAATTCGGAGCATAGGATGATATTCCTGTCCGTAAACAATCATCAAGATGTTCTTCAATAAGTCGAGATCTGTAATTTGATTTTATGATATTCATGGTAGAAAACAATGATTCACATAAGTATGTGGAACCAAAGAAAGATTTTATCTTGGATGCTGCACTTTTCAAGAAAGGAAACTTTTTTCTGTCAACCAAATTCCAAAATTTCTCATTTGTTATATAGGATTTTAGCACAATGTCATTCTGAAGATCCAAAATCTCTAATTCTAGTTCTTCTGTCCTTATTTGAATAAGTCTTTCAATTGATGCAGCTAATTCTGTTGTACTTACTTGGTTAGTAAAAGGATTGATAAAAAAAAGTGACCATTGGCTCGATGATTGTAAACTGTTCAAATCTCTTTTCAAACTGCTCTTGAAGCACTTGAAGGTGAATAACAAATGATAACGAGTTAAAGTCACTCTCACCTAACATTTTCTTCATAGTTGGGAAATGCACGAGAGATTTCATCTGCAGATGAGACATCCACAGGACCAGTTTAGCTTTAAATGAGTTCACAGAGCTCATCATTTGAGCGACATGTTTATCTTTTCCCTGTAGCTCTAAGTTCAAAGAATTCAATTTTTCCATGACGTCTGTGAGAAACCCAGATCAACCAACCAGCAAAAGTCACTTAGTTGATCGTAATTCAGATTTTTGGTATAGAGAAATGTTTTTATCTCTTCAATCAAGCTTACACATCTTGTAAGAACTTTACCTTTACTGAGCCAACGTACTTCTGTATGTAGTATAAGATCGGGCTGTTTAACTTCAGAATCTTCTAATAGGGCCTTGAAAAGTCGGTGCTGCAAAGGTGCTACTCTAATATAGTTGATTATTTTTATAACTATTTTCATAACATGTTCAAACGAAAGTACTTTGCCACACAAGGCTTCTTGATGAATAATACAATGGTACGACATAAAGTTCGGAAATGATTCATCTTTCTTGCACAGGTCAATAAATCCATTGGTATTACCCACCATCGCAGGTGCCCCGTCAGTGGTGATCGCAGATAGCTTGTGCAGAGGCATATCTATTGATTTGGTATATGTTTTGAATGTGTTGTAGATATCTGCACCTGTTGTTCGTCCTTTCATTGGCAATATTTTCAATAGCTCTTCTTTTGTAGTGAGATCATTAAATACCATTCTTACCATAACTGCCAACTGTGCTTGGCCAGCTATATCTGTTGACTCGTCAAATTGTAATGAGAACCATTCACATATTTCCAAGTCATTCTTTAGCTGAATTTGCATGTCAGTTGAAATTGCATGTATTCTTCTTGTAATGGTGTTATCTGATAGCTGTAAGTCTTGGATCGCTGACATAATCTCACGCTTATTAGAAAACCCCTCAAACAAGCAATCAGCTCCAGTCAGAAAGGCCTCTTTTAACAACTCCCCATCCAGGAATGGTTTTTTCTTCTTTGCGAGCGAGTGAGACATTTTGAAAGAAGCAATAGTGGAATTTTTATGTTTTACCATGGGTCTTGTGAAAACCAACTGCTGGGCAGTTAGGTTTGATTTTAGTTGATTTAATTTATTTTTTCTTAATTCAGATTTAAGTGAATAGCTAGTTTCAAAAGAGGCGTGATTAGTCTAGAAGTGACGTTCAACATTATGTTTTTTTGGCACTGAAATACTACTTCCACATAACAAGCAAACACATTTATCTTTAAAAGTGACAAAACAATACGATTCTTCCCAGTCAGTATTAAAATTATATGTTCGTTTTCTTTTACCTGATACACTCATTTTTGGATAAAAGTTGAAATATTTTTAAAAAATAAGTATGAAAAACCAATAATATAATGTATGAATATTTAACTAGAATAGAGCATGAACTACGATTAAATTGTCATGATTAGTTTACACTGCAAAGTAGCTACTAACTCCCGCCAGGCCAGGCTCAAAGGTCAGCCTCACCGCTAAACACACGGCCGGTCAACTGGTCAACGGCCGTGTTAAGTTTCCAACTAAAGGGTGTAGCCAAGGGGTGAAGAGGAGGAGGGTTCAACCCCCCAAGTTGACAAAAAAACAAACAAATAAAAACTGCTTTATTTATGGTTTTAACAAGACCAAAATAACGACACAAGGAAATATTTAACTACTCAACACCATTTTGGGACTTAGGTACATTTTTAAAATCTATATTTATTCTGTGTTTATTCAGGCATCAAAGCTGGATAGACCTCTGTCAAGATATTTACAATGGAAAAAGGAAGTATTATCATGGCACTGTGAGTATGGGTAGAATGATGAACGGGGGTAGGTCTTTGAGATTAGGAAAAAGCAAAACCATTCAGCTTGAAATCATTAGAATGATAGTTCCGAGTAAAAGTACACTTTGTAAATGAGCCAGCAAAGAAAGAAGAATGAAAGGGAGGTATTGGAAAGAGGGAGGCTTTCAATCACCAACTTCTTGAGAAGAGCATACCTGGAGATAAGCACAAGCTTGATTTTTGTCGGAAAAGTGACAGATTACAATTATTTGTCAAGAACTTTTCAGTAGCCAAAAAGTGGCGGGCAGACGCTAAAGGCTCGGCGCGCCATGGCGCCCGCGGGCACAGGGTTGGGGATCCCTGATTTGGAGGGAACCCCAAAATCACAGTGATGACTGCTCCTTTTGTTCGTGTAACGTTAAGGGTTTCAATTTAAAAAATAAGAAAGACATTTTATATCCAAACCTTCCGTCGGCTATGCGTCCTGTACCTCATGGCCCAGGAATACCCATACCTACATCTCTAGATAAACTAGAGGAGATTCCCGATGACTCCGATAAGGAGGCCAATGATTTTGATGAATTTCAAGATGTTTCAGAGGGCAGCAAGCCCAAACTTTTTTCACAGATTGAATTGAACGATTTAGTCAGAGACTTGGATCTTCCTAAAGATTCTTCAGAACTGTTAGGATCAAGGCTAAAGAAAAAGAACTTATTGGCTCTAGGTACCTCTTTCTCATGGTTCAGAAACAGAGAAAAATATTTTATTCCATACTTTTCTCAAGATGGTGACCTTGTTTATTGTAGCAATGTCCCTGGATTGATGGTGAGGTTTAACATACAGTATGACGTAAACGAGTGGAGGCTCTTGTAACATTGAGTTACATTTGAACCCGCCCCCATGCTAAACTTTATACTCAACTCGCCGCAGATTCATACTACCCGCTCCAAATAATATTCAATAATATTCTAAACCCTACAATAGTACATTTCACTATTGTAGTTCCTGTAAATTGAGATAACATAATAGACAATTCTAATCATCAAATCAATTCTATAAGACAGTGAAATACGTTGGAATCTGTACTCACCTAATCTATCTTGTGTAGACAACGACGAGCTACACCGGGTAGTAACAGAGACTCCTTCACCGAAGTCAACCCCGACTAAATCAAATAGACACTAAAGACGTTCCGAGCCAAACTATCCACGATCAACAGAATACTACCCACCTGCACCCTGGTGGATCAGATACTAACTTTATGGTCAGATCACGGACTTGCCGTATGTATATATTTAAGTTCTTGGGTAGGAAGAACAGTTTATAATCGGTAGGAGGGACAGTTTAGAATATTCACACATAATTTTCTGTCAAGTGTATCTTGACGTAATTGTGCTTTCCTGTAAAAACTCTACTATAGGAGTCCTTTTACCGTAGATAAGAATCAAATAGTTAATGGCGTGAGCGCTAAGTGTCATTGCGTGACACAAAAATCCATGTCACGGAGCTGACCGGAATTTTCCTGATTGAACATGTTTACCGATAATGACTGCACTGGGGCCCCAGGAAATTAACAGTAATGCTCTCTTCAAACTTGGGATCTATGTGCCAAGGTTGTGGTCACTCATTAGTAATCAGGCTCCGCTGCTCTCAGTCTGTGGATTTCTAGAGGCGAGCTCCAAACACTGGCTGATTAATTATGGTTCCGAGTTTGAACCTCTACACTGCCTATAACTGCCGACACATCGCGGGAGGAATGCTCGAGACCACATGTTCCCCCCACGTCAGTCCCATCCAATGGGCATGCATAAAAAACGAATGGGCACACATTAAACTCTAATGGGGCTGGGGCACACATAAAAATCAAATGAGCTAAAACCATCAGCCCTGGCTAGTGGGTCGGTGACCCTCCACTCCTGCCGGGGTCTGAAGTATGGTCTCGGGGATGTGGGTGGGAAATAACGGTAAATCAACCGGATGTGGACATCACAATACACACTCTCACTGACGGTAAATAGTCTAGGGGCTGTGACAGGTGGTCCTCACAACCACAGGATGTGGGTGGGGGAATAACGGTAAATCAACCGGATGTGGAAAGGTGGGGGCACACATTAAAATCTAATAAGCACACATAAAATATCATTAACGAACCGCGCGGGGCAAAGGGGGTCAGGGGTGGGGTGGCAACACTGTAATGAATCTGGGCTATTTATAGCAGCTAATCACAGGCCTGAGCTATTTATAGCAGCTAATCACAGGCCTGACTATTTGTATGCAGCAATGAGCATCGTGTGACATGTGTTGTACTAGACTACTATATTTATATATATATATATATATAATACACCAAGTAAAATGGTAACAATAACTTGAGAAAATGTAACGTAGTTTAACATGCAAAGTTTGAATAAAGTTGGTTACGTCATTATTTAGATAAATCAGTCATTATTAATGGTACCTTCTCCATCCAGAAAGAGGCTTTCTACGCAAATCCTCTTCAGACAGTCCCATTAGACCAATACAAGCTAGGCTCCACGCTATCACTAGCAAATATATGATGGCCGCTATTCGCAGGGGAAGCACAATGACCGTCAAGACACCCGTCTGGGGAGCAAACACAATACAAATTACACACAACTCAAACAACACAAATAAATAACATCATTTAAGAAGCACACTGGTCTGATATTAAGGTTTTATATATATATCTTGTCGATGTTGTATGAATATGTGCATTTTTTTTAACTTGGAAAGATTATATTTGACACATCCTTTTTGAACAATTAATAAAAATAATCAGATCGAGTCCGACGTAATTATATTCAACATTTAATTAACTACATTATATTTTGAAGTAAATAATCTACGTGGTGCAACATCCTTCTGTTTTTCTTTACTGGCCACCCAGGCAAATCTTCTCGAAAAATTAGGGGTGGGGGGGAAGAGACGAGGGATGATTGCATCAAGTTATTCGAACATTCTAGAAGCAAATTAGGGTGACCTGGTGGTCTAGGGGTAAGGTGTCAGACTTCTGTGCTGGGGATTCGGGGTTCAATCCTCGGTCCCGGCACTGATTTAACTGATTACCAAATCCTTCCTTCACCTTTTACAAGACTTGTATTAATCACAACTTGTGAATGTGTGGAATACCAGGCCTCCACCGTGGTTCGGACTCCACGTTAAACTGTAAGTCCTCCATTTCATCTCACAATCACCCTACCATTACACATTAGCGTAGGTGCGTATAACCCGAACGGCTAGTAAGACGCGATGTTAATAGTAATAAAAATAACATTAATAAAAAAAGAAAACATTTTAATTTTTGTTCCCAAGGCCGTAGTCAGAAAGGTTTTGGGGGTTCAACCCCCCCTCCAGAAATCTTTGAAAAAAAATGGCTTTATTTATGGTTCAAACACTTAATTAAAATTAGGGTACAAATAGAGATTAGGGGGCTGTGTTACCACAAAAGCCACTTCAGAGAGCTAGATGTGTTTAATATCTATACTTTTTCCTTGCCTTCATCATTTAAGGGGTTATGTTATCATAAAAAGCACTTCAGAGAGCTTCGAGAATCTGTTTACCATTTAGAATTTTCTCTAGCCTCCAGCATTTGGGGAATGGGCTCACTTAACCCCCCCCCCCTTAAAATTATTGGCTGGCTACGGCCTTGTCTGCAGGCTTCCCCTCCGCCAGATGAAGAAGGAAGGCCCGAGCCGTCACCTCTTGTGAGCACTTGTTGCCAAGAGACTCAAGACCTCGACGTCAGGGATCCCTCCCTGCTCCTTGATGCATTCTCCTGTTAGTTGCCCCTGCCAGGATCCCGCTACCGGTTCATCCAGGATTGTTCCACAATCCCGAGCATCCAGGCCCAGTTGCCACAGCAGGTTTCAGGATAACTCAAATCCTTTTTCTTGTTACAGTCCAGTGTTTGTACCTTATTGTCTAATTTCCCTGCCCAGT
Source organism: Timema podura (assembly GCA_033556935.1). Classification (NCBI taxonomy): domain Eukaryota; kingdom Metazoa; phylum Arthropoda; class Insecta; order Phasmatodea; family Timematidae; genus Timema; species Timema podura. The sequence continues at coordinate 59,583,406 of JAVRXN010000004.1, forward strand.
TTGGTAATGTTTCGCCTTCATCAGTTTGATCGTCTTCTGAGTCGCTATTTGTTTCTGTATCCTGATCTGTCTCCCTCATCATGTTTTGTCATCTTCGTTTGTAGTCACCTTCCTCTTTCAAACTAGTTTTAAAGTAATTTTTTTCTTAGTCGTTATTAATGACGCGATTGTATTGAGGTAATTCCACTTTTCCGGATCCCTCAGTATATTTCCCACAATTAGTCCTTAAATCTCCCTAGGTGGTTACGTTTTGATCTCCCATGTTTCTGGACATCCAAGAACCACATGATCTGGTGTTGCCACCTCTCCACAATTGCACATTGCCGTGTCTGTTAATACTCTCTCGTGAAGGGTTGCCCTGTACGGTCCTTACCCCGTGATGTATTGTACAAGTCCCTCCGAGGGCCACAGGTGTTTGTATCAGGACTCTTTCATTCACACTTGGAAAAAGTTGAAAAGCAGGGGACCTGCCAAATGAACTAATTATCTTCATGACAGCCATCGAGGGAGGAACGCACAACACCAGGGACTGCACGCTCCACACCAATAAAAAAAACTGCTACAAATAAACCCCCACGCCAGCCCCGATTCTGCCACAGGCACTTGATCCAATGGGGCACACACAAACAATCAAATGGGGCAAGAATAAACAAGTTTGGACGAGAACAAATATACCCTACAAACCACACCAATGACCCCACACATGCCCACCCCCATAAAAAACACTCCCGAATAAAAATTAAGATAAATACCTATTCAAAATGATAATATATGAGTTAGAAACAGAACTCAAGCTGGCATTGGAAAACATTGTTTTACGTTGCTTAGAGACTTTTGTAAACAAGATTACTTTTGAAGATTTGAGAGAAAATAGTGTTTTAATGATCTCTGTATCGTGATTTTTCTGTATTTAAATAAACTGTATTCATTTTTCCGTATCAATTTGCGCATTACATCTGGCGACCGTGACAGGACTCAGTTGGAAAAATGAGTGATATTAACAGTTTGAATAGGAAACGTGGTGTATATCGCAGAACTTTTACAAAAGCAACAAATTCACTAAAAGTGTTGCTGGAGATGAAATAAATTGATATAATCGTGATACAAGGAAATTATACGTTACTGGAAGAAAAGGCTAACCTCGTACACAGTTTGGATCAGGAGAACTTCCAACACCTCATAGAGACAGAGGCGACCGAAGAAGACCTGATCAATGAGGTAGAGGTAGTAGATGACTACAAACATAATTTCCATGTTTTAGCAGCTGCAGTCTCCGATTCTGTTGCTGTTCGGAAAAAAGAACATGAAAATGAGGCTCAGTCATCTGTAAGTACTTCCCACAATTTAAGAAGTAAATGTCGTCTTCCAAAGATTGAATTCCGAGATTCAGTGGAAATTTACGAGATGGGTTGGGTTTTTGGAACCAGTTTCAGAATATTCTCAAGGATCCGGAGTTAGATAATGCAGACAAAAATGAATATCTTATCCAAGCAACTTTACTCAATTCCAAAGCCCGTGATATTGTCGACAGTTTCCCGGCCACTGGAGAAAATTATCCCAAAGCCATACAGAAATTTAAATCACGCTTTGGTCAAGATTCTTTATTGGTAGAGGTTTACACTAGATAATTATTATCACTAATGAATACCAGCGTTCCTGATGTCTCTTCTCTGTATGATAAAATCGAAACTCACCTTAGTGCTTTGGAGAGTCTAAAGGTAACGTCAGAGAAATAGCTACAATGTTGTTCCCTATGATAGAATCATGTTTGACTACAGATATGTTACGTGCTTGGCAAAGGAGTGGGGAGAGAAAGGAAAGGAGTGAAAAAAACAGATTGAGGAAAGTTGATGAAAGATTCTGGAGAATGAAGGTAGAAGGGGGAGGAGAGAACAAGCTTGCTGTCAAAATTCAACCTAAAGGTACCATCATTATAGCCCTGATAAGTCAAAAAGTAGGAAGAAAAATTCTGAAAGTTACAATGAACTAATTTCCTTCAGCAGCTTCTCTTGTGTAGTGTAGTCCTCTGGTAGCATGTATATTTTGTGATAGGTCTCATGTTAGTGACAACTGCTTCTTAGCAAAGAAGATGACTTTAAGGGAAAGAATCTCCCTTTTGAAGGATAAGAAAGCATGTTTCTTTGTTTGAAGACAGGTCACATTTCAAAAATGTGTAGAACTAAGTTAAAATGTGATTGCTGTAGTAAAAGACACAACAGTCTAATATGTCAAGACTCAAAGCATTCTAATATGAAACTTTAGTCTCATTCTTTGATTTCTAACGAAAAGGAGCGTGGCTGTGGGTTGACGAATGTGATTTTACAAACTTTGAAGGTTAGATCAGTTAAGAGACACCTTGTTGTAGAGTTCAGGGACAATGCTTGTTACTGGTCGTCAGAGATCTTATATTCTTGACTCAGTAGCAGAGAAGTTAGGTTACGCTTGTCATCGCACTGAAACCCTACGACATTCGCCGTTTGGTGGTGTAGTAACCGAAATAAGACTACATTCATACTATAGGATATTTTTGGAAAGTTTAGGGAAACCTTATGCACGCAATTTTGAAGTCCTAGGGGAAAAAATGATTACAGGGTACCGTTATTTTCAAAAGGGTTCGTGGTTGAAGGAACTTAAGGCAAAGAAAATACAGATCAATGATAATGAAGGTCCCATTGAGGTATTAATAGGAGCTGATGTAGCTGGAAAGTTAATGACAGGACAAACATGTAGACTGAGTAACGGTCTTTGTTTGTATTGAGACCCTGCTTGGATGGACCATAATGGGCAAAGCAGTTTCCAGTGATTATTCTGCTTCGACCAACCTTGTTACCTCTCTCTATATTGGAGATATTTCTGTGGAAAACCTGTGGGAGCTAGATGTACTTGGCATCAGTGATCCTATCGTAGGAAAAACTAAAGATGAAGCAAAAGCAGCAACAATGGCATTTCCTATGAACTGTACATATAAATGAAGAAAACAGGTATGAAGTTCATTTGCCTTGGAAGACAATCACCGTTTCTTACATCCAATAAGGTCATGGTTGAGAAAAGCTAATTAAACACGACAAGAAATTGAAAACCCTGATTACGTGAGGAAGTATGGTAGTATTTATACTCAGTGGAAAAAGGACAAGATTATTGAACCTGCTCCAGAGAATAGGAGTTTCAGACACTACTACCTCATCGCGTTGTAGTGAAGGAAACTAGTGCACCCCGCCCGTGCGCCCTTTATTTGATGCCTCAGTAAAGAATTTGGAACCCCTCCTCTAAATGATTTATGATGGCCCATCCTAATCGAATTAGTCCCAATTATCCTTCATAAGTCAGGGAGAAGAAAATAGAAATTTTTGCAGACATTTAATGTTTGTGGAAATGAATATCCTGTAGTAATAATCTAGTTTGAGATCTCAGACACGCAAGAGTGGTATTATACATTTTAAAAAAAGTTTCAATCATCATTAAGAGACTTCTACAGAGCTTCTATGTAGAAAACGTTGTCACGAGCATTGACGGTGAATTAGAAGTAAATCAGTTTATTCAGCAATCAGTGAAGTCTTATCTGAAGGCACATTTAATTTGAGAGGATAGCAAATTATACAAGATGAGGGAAAATCTACCCCTCTCTCTTCTGCATAGGAATGTTGTGGGATCGGCAAGATGATACGTTGCTTCTGAATGTGGATTTGGTTGAATAGGTGTAATGTAGGAGAAGTGACAAAAGGAAATTTTGTCTCTTGCGTAAATAATTTTTGATCCTGTGGGAGTGACTTGTCCCGTTACTCTATATGCAAAACTGTTGATTCAGAGGACATTGGAAGACTCGCATTGGATGGGATAGAGCTGTAGATGAAAAATCTAAAGCTGAGTTTCTCCCTGGGTAAAGGATCTGCTTCTACTGGTGGAAATCAAGATTCCTCGGTGGTTTGGAAGAAGTGATCGTGTACAAATTCATGTCTTCTGTGACCCAGTCAACATGCTTATGCGGCGGCTGTTTTCATTAGATGCGAATCCAGTGATCATCACACAAGTGTGCAGTTATGTTAAGCAAGATCGCGCGTAGCCCCCCTCAAAGAATAACTATCCCTAGATTAGAATTTTTAGCAGCTACCATTGGTGCGAGTGCTAAGAGGTGTGCTGGAAGCTACTTGTTTGAAGGTTCTTGATGTTTTTTATGGTCGAATTCTTCTACTGTGCTGGCTTGGATTTGTAGGAATGATAACTGGTCTGTTTTTGTAAGAAATCGGGTGAATGAGATCAGGAACTTGACCGATCCCAGTCGTTGGAGACATATTCTAGGTTCAATGAACCCAGCTGATTTGCCATCACGTGTATGTTCTTTTTCTCAGCTGGTGGATTCCCGATGGTGGGAGGGCCCTGCCTTGTTACACGAATCACTAAACTGTTGGCCTCAAACAGAATCTGTGTGTATAACGAAAAAGACATATCTGAGGAAATGAAGAAAACTCCAGTGAATTTTCTTACTATAGTCGACGAAGCTTCACCAAGGTATGCAAATTATTTTTCCAATTATCGAAGAATATTTCGTATAATTGCATGGATTATTTGTTTCTGGAAGAATTGTCTAGGATGAGAGAAGATTTCACAAGAAAATCTGGAACGCTAGTGAGCTAGAGAAGGCTGAAATTAGACTCATTAGTTTCATTCAAAAGGAAAGTTTCCAGTGCCATCTGATAAACGATTATCCTCAGCTAAATCTTTTTAGGAAGACGGTGTCCTAGATTTAAAACAAGACTATTCCTTATAGAAGATTTGAAGCTGTTCAGATTCCTATGATTCTCCCAGCGCACCATGTTGTTGTTTCCCTTCTCATTTATGGAAGAGCATGTGAAACACAATCACATCGGAGTGCAACTCTTCTTAATCACCTAAGACAATGTTTCTGGATTATTGGTGGGAGGAGAACTGTGAGAACAGTTATAAGTAATTGTATCAGATGCAGGAAGCATGAGGGAGAAACATGCGGAGGTACTCAGCTCATTTAACCCTCTACCGCATAAGAGAGGCATCTGTGTTTGAAGTAATAGGGGTTGACTTGGCGGGTCCTCTGTTTCTGAGAGATGAGAGTAAAGCATGGATTGTAGTTTTCACTTGTGTTGTCTACCACGCAGTACATTTGGATTTGATTACTTTTCTCTCCACCGAAGCTTTCCTTCAAGTTTACCAGGGTTTTGTAGCTCGAAGAGGGCGCCCTTTTTGTTATTTACTCTGACAATGGCACCAACGTCACCGGTGCTAGTAACGCTTTTCAAACACTTATTGGGAAAATATTTCGGAACATAGGAACATAGGAAATTTAACCCCCGTAGTGCTCCATGGTGGGGAGGCTTCTGGGAAAGGTTAATAAGAGTAATAAAACAAATTTTGAAAAATATTCAATCTCCAATACCAAATAAATATAAATAATTTAATACTTTGTGTGTCGAGAGTCATCATAAGGTGCGTCAACTTGCGCAACATTCAAATTGAATCCAATTTTGGTATTGAATATTATTTAATCACAGCTATGCTTTGATCGTTATATAATTTTTTAACATTTATTTAAAGTGGTTTATCATATTCTACGTAATATATTTCTCTTTAATTCTAACCGACACTTTAGCACGTGTGCTTATTATAAGAGTCCCGCTTTTGATTCCAGATAAAGTCGGTAATTTAACTTTAGTAAACTGTTATGTATGTCATAGTTAAAAGCTAGTTTTTAATCGTGTGCTGATATAATTTGTTTTCATAAATTACTTGTTAAAAATCCCCATTAAAAACTATTTTATATTATCTAAATTTATGTAACTAATGACCGATTTATGGCCAGGGAATAGGTTTACGTGATTACAAATATTATATTTGTAAATTACACTCAAAACTTAAGCTTTTATGTTTGTTTTTTAAATTCAACCATTTTCAAAAATGTGTTTTTTTAGTTAATTTAAAAAATATATGCATAAAAATAATTATATAATTCAATATCAATTTAGAAAAATGTACATACACTCATAACAAAAAGAAATATCACTATTGGTTCATCTAGAATTTCGGTCGCAAATCAGTCATTTATACTGTGTGTTAGTAGCTATGCGACAGCACCTTAATGTTAGCTGTGGAATCTGTTATAAAATCTAATCCTGCATTAAATTCTCCATAAAATTCCGGTGTATATATTTAAATAATAAGTATCAGCTCATATAGAGCATGTTTTTTACAGTTAAAAATATTTTTTTAGATTTCACTCTTAGCAATTTCAGGCATACATAAAAGTTTTCTTCCATTAACGAGACCATTTTCACTGTCAGATATAATGAAACCTGGACAAAGCCTATTGAAACAACTCCAGCGTATAGTTGAATTTTTTTTTAAAGTGTATTTATGTCCTAAATAAATTATTGCAGGTTTGCTACGGATTGTTTCCACAAGATTAATTTTATGTTGGCTTCGAGTGATAGAGAGAAAAATCTTCCCAAACAAAAAACAAAAAGGGGAAAATCCCGTAAAACACCAACGAAAGACGTTTATTATTGTTTCCGTGCCTATGAAATAAGTTGTAATGTATTGAAATGTTGGGATTTTACAATTCAGTGTGTATAATTATATTAATAGTGTTTGGTAGGAAGTGGACTGTATAGTTTTGTATCACATAACCACAGAATGTTTATGTTATACGACACACGATGAATACGAGACGGAATCCAAAACGAGATTGGGCTGCCGCGACCAGAAATACGACCGCGAGAGATAAACCTTTAAAAATAAGAAGGGCGCACAACAGACGCCAAACCAAGTTTCTTGGCGCGAAACAACACCGTAAACATAGTTCAAAATAAAACAAAATAAAATAAAAACCATACACACATATACAAGCCCCAAACATCCCGCCCTCCTTGAAATACTCGTATTTAAATTAGTTTGAGAGGAGGGGAGACAATTTCACCACTGGTCTGGTGAGGACACCTTGTGTAGTACGGACTTGAACGACACGCACTATGCCATCAGGACCAGGAATGTTTTCGCCCCACCACGTCCTAGTCGCCAACCTAGTGGGGACAGGTTTGGTTCCTTGATGAGGACTAGGGCACCTTCTTGAAGTTTTCTTGTGGATGACTCCACTTAGCTTTGGGCTGGAGTTGATGGAGGTAGTTTTGGTGCCAATGCTTCCGGAAGGACTGGTGGATTTGCTGAAGCAGGCTCCATCTCGTCAGACGATTGATCGGGGTGGCGGTGACATCAGACTCTGGTAGTATCTGTGGTGGTCCCAAGGTTAAAAAGTGACTTGGGGTTAGTGATGACAAGTCACTGGGATCTGCTGATAATGCAAAAGTGGTCGTGAATTGAGAGTGACTTCAATTTGTGTCAAGAGAGTGTACAGCTCTTCATATGTTACGATCTGAGAGCCAATAGTTTTGATGAGTAATGACTTGACTGATCGTATCCCTGCTTCACAAAGTCCTCCAAAATGAGGAGTTGCAGGGGATTAAAGTGCCGGGTGATGTTATGGTCAACGAGCTGTCTACAAAAAACTTCATTGTTGCCAGAATCTGTGAGAAACCTTTGAAGAGTGGAAAGCTGTCCATTAGCACCAACAAAGTTAGTTCCCCAGTCACTGAACATATCTGAACAATGTCCTTGACGTGCGACAAAATGACGAAATGCCGCAAGAAAGGCTTCAGTTGATAAGTCTGACGTGAGTTCTATGTGAATAGCCTTCGTAGAGAAGCAGACAAATAGACAAATATAGGACAAACAGATTCTAGGTTTGCGTACTCGAGCCATTGTGATTGTGAATGGACCCCCATAGTCGACACCTGTCTTCAGAATGGGTTTGGATTGACAAACACGAGCAGCCGGGAGACTTCCCATGACTGGTGTCAACAAGGTTGGACGAAACTTGAAACATTTTAGACATTTGTGTAGCCGAAATCTGATTATGTTGCGTGCATCAATGATCCAGAACTCACGCTGAAGTAAGGATTGCAAGCTGTGTGGTCCTGGATGTAGATGATCAAGGCGTAGTTGATCAATTTAAAGTTCCACGAGACTCCACTTCGGGAGTAGAATAGGATATTTTTCTTCAAAGGATAGATTGGATCGTTGAAGGCGGCCGCCGACTCTTAAAACACCAGCAGAATCGAGAAAGGGATTTAGCCTTTTTACTGAGGATGAACAAGGTTTATCCTTGACAATACGAGGGATATCATCAGCAAAGTCAATCTGTTGGCTTTGTTTGACCCAAAATAACAGAGCCTTGTGTAGTTCATCAACTTGCAAGGGTCCGGTGGGTGCGACACGACCAGGGCGAGAAGCACAAACAAAACTAATGCAATAAGCTCATATATTATTATTATTATTATTATTACTAGCACCGCGTCTTACTACCCGTTCGGGTTATACGCACTTACGCTAATGTGCAATGGTAGGGTGATTGTGAGATGAAATGGAGGACCTACAGTTTAACGTGGAATCGAACCACGGTAGAGGCCTGGCATTCCTCACATTCACAAGTTGTATAAGCTCCTATACTCCTTATTTTGATAAAGACGGAAACTTATCTAACAGGTCCAGAATGTTGGTGTCAGGGGCGACTGTAGTCAGAGTGAGTGTTTTGCGCTCTTCAATAGGTTCAGCTAAGCGAGGCAATTCTTTAAGTTGCGGCCAATTGGTTGAATCCTCCCTAAGCCACAAGGGTCCTGCCCACCAAAGTGGGCGCTCGACAAGCTGAGAGGGAAACAACCCACGAGAGGCACAATCAACTGGGTTGTGCTCCAACGGTATATGGTGCCACCATTCAGGGGAAGTGAGATCTTGGATCTTACTCACACGATTGACAACAAATGTTTTCCACAGGTGGGACGAAGATTGGATCCAAGCCAATATGATTGTAGAGTCTGTCCAGGCATTGACCTTGTCGATTTTCAAGAACTAGTAGGTTTCCATTAGCAAGTGCAACATGCGTGCCAAGAGTAATGCCGCACATAGTTCCAAGCGAGGAAGTGAAACTTGTTTTATGGGTGCTACCTTTGATTTAGCGAGTGATAGTTGCACCTTTACTGTGCCATATGAAATAGCCCTGAGGTATACAGCACCTGCATAACCACTCTCAGAGCTATCAGAGAAGCCATGAATCTCAAAGCTACAAGCTGCATCTGCAGAGACCAGACATCTGTCGATTGAGATGTTGGAAACAAGTGAAAGCTCAGCTCTGAAACGACTCCATCTTTCAGCTATTTCAGGGGAGGGAGAGTCCCAGTCAACACCTTTAATCCATAGGAGTTGGATAAGATATTTTGCGAACAAGATGATAGAAGACAGCCAACCTAGTGGGTCAAATATTCTTGCAATATCCGAGAGAATTGCTCGTTTGGAAAGGGATTTTGAGGTCATTTGTACCTTGTATGAAAAGGTGTCTGACCCAGGGTTCCATTGTAGACCGAGAAGCTTGACAGTGGAATCATCATCAAAAGAGTATGACGATGGAGGCATTTGAATATCTTCTGGGCGTAACCCTTCTAGAAGTATTGGGTGGTTACTTGCGAACTTTCGTAATTGAAAGCCACGCGTCTTCAAGAATTGTACAAGTTCTTGATGTAGAGCCACTGCCGTTTCAAGGGTATCAGCGCCCGAACACACATCATCAACATATAGAACATACAGATCTTAGTATATCACCCTTGAGGCCTGTGGAAAGCGGGTCTTTTCATCATCAGCAAGCTGGTGTAGGGTACGAATGGCGAGATAAGGTGACGAGGATACTCCGTAAGTTACCATCTTCAGACGATAGACTTGAATAGGATCACTGTCATTGAACCGCCAAAAAATGCGCTGGTAGTCTTGATCTTCAAGATGGACTTGAATTTGACGATACATTTATTTGATATCAGCAGTAAAAACAATTGAATGTGAACGAAAACAAAGGAGAACTTTTATAATATCCTTTTGAAGTTTGGGTCATGTTAGGAGTTGATCATTTAGAGAAGTTACCAAGTCTGTCTTGGCCGAAGCATCGAACACCACCAGAAGCTTAGTGGCGGTACTGTCAGGTTTAATCACACAATGATGGGGAATATAATAAGAATAGCCAGAGTTGAAGAATGGATCCGTTACTAGCTCCATGTGACCTGTGTCTAGATGGTCCTGCATGAAGTCCAAATAACTGGCCTTTAAATGAGGTTGCCGGTGTAGTCGGCGTTCGAGGGCTTGATAGCGACCAAGAGCAGTGGTGTGTGAGTCACCAAGCTCTGGTCTGGGCCCATCAAATGGGAGTGACACACTGTATCGGCCCATAGCATCTCGAGTGTGCATTTTGACAAAGATGTCTTCACAGAGCGCTTCCTTGGGGGGATGATAACTGGGGTTGACGGCAGTTCTTCCAGCTTCCAAAACTGCTCCACAACATCTGATAGGGTTGGTGTGCATGAGGACGAAGGGATGAAGAACGATGACATGTCTGGAGATGAGGTGTATGGTGACACTGAGGGTTGCTTTACCCTTCTTGTTAACACCCAGCCAAACAGTTTCTGGGGAACAGGGAGTTCCAGCTTCCCCTTCCAGCTTCCTTCCTGTGATGATGTGGAAGAAGGTTTCTGCACCGATCAGCATATCTATGGGTCCTGGGGTACAGCACGTAGGATCTGCAAGTTTTAAATTTGAAACATGAGACCACGTTGGAGATGATAGGGGGGTACTGGGTAGGTGACCAGTAATCCGGGGTAGAACAAAGACATCGATATATAATCTAGGAGACAACAATTCAATGGGTCGGACAAAACAGGTTGAGACCCCTTTGGCTACAGATAACGGTGTATGGGAAAGTCCATGAATGGCAAAAGACGCCTTGCGTCGTGACAGGCCTAGCCACGACAGACATTGGTCAGTGATAAAACTAGCTTGACTCCCAGAGTCAAGTAGCACCCTGATTACTTGATATGATCCTGATACATCCTGTGCTTCAACAAGTGCTGTGGACAGCAGGATGGTCGACGGGTGGGTTACTCCTGCAAAGGAGGTCATGATATTGACTGGAGCTCCAGCCTAGTTTTGTGTTTCTTGATGCGTGTGGTGATCCTGTGGTGTACTAGATACAAGAGATTCTGGAAAATGCAGTGATGTATGGTGCTTGGCATCACAAGTCCGGCAGCGATACGATGAGGGACACTGTACAGATTGATGAGAATCTCTGAGGCAGTTTAAGCAAAGTCTCGCTTGCTTGATGAAGTTGAAGCGCTCTTTTGGGTCTTTGAGAAGGTAGTCAGGACACTTGTGCAAGGAGTGGGATGCATTACATAAAACACACTGTGACGTTGAAGTTGAAACCATAACTGCAGCTGGTTGATTTGATCTTCGACCACCAATGGCATTGAAGGATGACCTTGGAGGTGGTTTGACCTTGTACGAGGCCAGGGATTCAAAGGACGGACAATATATTTCCAAGAAATTTACGAAGCTGTCAACAGTGGGTAGCTCCGAGCCAACAAAAGTGCGCTCCCATTGAGCACGAAGAGCAATGTCTAATCTGTTGCTAAGTATATGGATGAGGATCAAGTCCCAATGAACCACAGGAATTTCCAGGGCATGAAGAGCAGCTACATTTTCCCTCAGTGTAGAGAGAAGGACACGCAGCGCAGTAGGAGACTCAGCCGACACAGATGGTATTTGAAGGATTGCATCAATGTGTTGTGCCACAATGAGACTTTGTTGTCATATCACTTTACTAACAAATCCCATGACACAGGATAGTGTCCATTGGTGAGTGGAAGTGCCTGTACTATTGATAGTGGTTCGTCACTGACTACCGACTTCAAATAGGATAGCCTTTCAATGTAGGTTAGGTTAGCGTTATCACCGACAAGGGTTTTAAATAAATTGGAAAAATTGGTCTATAATTTAAGATCACCACTGAAATGTGGTAATGGAATGGCCGAAAGTGTTATGCGAGGAGCACTTGAGGGGGTAGGTCGTTGCGTAGAGCTGTCGGGACATTTCGTGGCACTAACACGATCCAAGATAGACATTATGTAGTAATAGGTGTTATCAAAGTCACACAGTCTCTTCTCGTGTGCATCAAGGTCAAAGTCATCAATGTCTTGACTATTTAATTGCACGGTTAAATGGTCTGTCTCATAGGTCTCACGCATGACCTTCAGATCTCTACAGGTGGCTATAAATAGCTCACAACACTTGTAATCTAGGTTCTCACTTTCTTTAGTTAACGTTTCCACGCGTTTAAGCACTCGGCGCGTGTAAGCTTGATTAAAGCAGAGTCCAGTGATAAATTCGACATTGTGAGTTAATTCTCTACCTACTACAAAAATACACGACCGACACGAAAACACAACTAAAGTTTATTTACAATCTGACAAAGTAAGCATCAGAGCGGTGGAAAATGTAACGTTCCAATATGGCGTTGGCGCGCATTCAAGGCAGGAAAGCGTTGTTTAAAAGATGGTCTCCATTAACATAAATTACAAGAAAAATTATTTACGCGAAATCCACACGTAAATTGTGACAAAGTACATTCAAGCGAGAGAGAAGTACCAAAAACTCATGATTTCACACGATAAGAGCAGATATAGGCCTATAAACAGTGTTCTGGCGATCGTGACAAATAATAATTACGCTGCGACCATCCTAGGCCTATGACTGGCGAATAAACAACACGAGAAGATTCCCACTTATTATCGATAGGACATATGTAAGGAAAATGTTCACAAAACAATACGAGAAAATAAAACGACGCGAGGAAGGCTCAAAATCCGTCACGGATGGACCAAATGTTTGGTAGGAAGTGGACTGTATAGTTTTGTATCACATAACGGGTGCAGGCAAAGTGATAGACAACAAAGTGGCCGACATGAGAGGACAAAGTGATAGACAGCCAAGTGCTAGACACGAAGAAACGACGTGGACCAAGTGATCGACACGAGCTGGACAATATGATAGACAGCCAACCGGTAGACAAAATGAAAACCATTATTTGGAAGACTGGGTGGGTCAAGTGGCCGACACAACTTGGACCAACTGCTAGAAAAGCTCATGTATAGGAGTACAAAGTGATAGACAACCAAGCGGTCGACACGAGAGAACCAACTGCTCGACAAACTTTGATACCATCCAGTTAAGAGTGGGTTAAGTGACAAAACAGTTAATTCAATACACGATTGTCCTTGTTTACACTCAAATAATTCCCCCCTCGCCCCCCAACCCGTCAGCTTAACCTCACACTTCTTGACATATTTTTTGAAGGGTTTGCTAAAGTAAAAATGTAGGTGAAAATAGCTCGAACTAACGATGACCTTGTAAAAGAATATCATGAATTAAACAGTCGTAAATAATTCTGTAACGGTGGCTGCAACATTAAAGAACAGTGAAAGCTGCTCCACATCTATGAACTATCTTATTTTTATATTAATAGATTAGAGGTGAGGAGGGTATAATTCAGAGAAAATATACCCGCTTTTACATGAAGAAAGAGTTGAAAACCATTTAGTAAAAATTCCTTAGTGGCCTTTATTAAAACTTGAAATTTGAAAAACTGCCCTCAGTACACCCGATCGGAATTCTAACCCCGATCTACCTGTAATCGGAAGTCTAGTCTATTGCGAGTGTGATGCCTTAGACCATGCTACCTATGAAGCGGGTTATATAGAAACAGAACAAGAGGAATGGGGGGCGGGAAAATGTTCAAAAATGCACCTAATTTTCAAACGCGTGAGCTACATGCTAATAAAATATTTATGCTAGCTTTCTTGACATAATTGATTTAAAAACAAGTTCACACACTTTAGATTTACAATCTTGCAAAATGACAGGAACATTATTATTTGGCGAACTGAACTCGATTCAACATAATACATACACAGTATCTAGTAAAATACACCAAATGTAGGCCGATATCCGCATCTAAATAACTTCTGTTCTTTTAAAAACCTTTAGCAATGCTCATATTTAAATGAGAAATGTAAAATAACTTTGTTGAGTAATTTATTTGCCGTTATTAGTTGCATTTCACCGTTTGTAACAACCATAAACTCATACCGTTTGTCACAAGGTCTAATAAGGCTTAAGAGTAGCTTGAATAAGAGTAAGCATTCCGACTGAGTGGATTGGGCTGATAGTTACCACCCTTGTGGTTTTTACATCTTCTTTTTACACTAATGCGGGATTATTTCATCTTAACTTAGCTCCTTATTCCAACCCATTAATAAACCTGGTGTTAACGCAACATCAACAAAATATTCTTAGCTTCGGTGGTTGATGGTCTAAGGCGTCACTCTCACAATATACTGGACTGTCAGTGACGGGGATATTGGGGTTCAAACTAGGTCGGGTGTACGGAGGGTGGTTTTTCATTAATGGTTTACACTCTCCCTACATGCAAATGAGAGTACACATCTCATAACAACATCCTTTCTGCAACCCATTAGTGTAACTATATTTTGTTTATCACCGTGTCTTACCACCTGTTTGGGTTATACGCTTATTTACTAGTTACGTTAATGTGTTAGGGATGAGGAAGATTGAATTTATAGGTATTGCACCCGAATTTGCGTGGTGGTAGAGTGGAAAACCTTTTAAGAAAAATCACTCACTGCACCTGACCGGGATCTAACCCTGATCTCCCTGTCCTAGGCAGCCAATCAATTGCGAGGGTAGTGCGTAAGACCATGCGGCCATCGAAGCCGTCTTTAATTAGTTCATATGTGTATTAACTGAATGAGTACAAATACACGATGACAAAATGAGAATTTTACAATCTTTCCCTAACGAGTTATACTTTTAAACTTTAATGAATGATTCTATTTTGTTGAAAGTTACAAAATAGTGCGTTTGGTAAGAAGGTATGTTGAAAGTAAGGGTGGATAAGGCCTACATAAGCTAGCAACTTAGTTTCTGGCACTTTCTCTTTTATATAAGATGGTATTTCATCTTGTTAATTCTTAAAGTATGATTTTACAATTTATATCAAATATTTGTCTCCTTTCTTCAGATCAGATACCATAATGTATGTATCAAAACTTATTATTTATTCGAAATTATAACAAAACTAGCGTTAAAAATATTTTTTGAAGAGTGCAACGTGAAAGTGAATTATTAAAATTAAAAAAACTATGGTTTAAGTTTATACACGTATAAGTGGACCTCACCCTTTTAGGGCTAGTTAAATCCAGGGGGTTGGGAGGGCAGAAATTTATGGGAGGGTCAAGACCATTCTAACACACAGCTTTCTACGCCCATGTTTATCACTTTGTTAGTTTTGAAATAACTTGTCTGTCACTTGAGCCACTCTTAGCTGGATGATATCAAAGTTTGTCGAGCAGTTGGTCCTCTCGTGTCGGCCGCTTGGCTGTCTATCACTTTGTCCTCTTATATGGGAGATTGTCTATCACATGGTCCAGCTCGTGTCGATCACTTGGTCCACGTCGTTTCTGCGTGTCTAGCAGTTGGTCTGTTTACAGATTTGTTCTCTCGTGTCGACCGCTTGGTTGTCTATCACTTTGTACTCCTATACATGAGCTTGTCTAGCAGTTGGTCCAAGTCGTGTCGGCCACTTGACCCACCCAGCCTTCCAAATATTTTTTTTATAGCTTGTCGAACAGTTTGTTGTCTAGCAGTTTGTATGGTGCCACAGAATGTTTATGTTATATAACACACGATAAATACGAGACGGAATCCAAAACTAGACTTGGCTGCCCGCGACCGGAAATACGACCGCGACCGCGACCGTTAAAAAAAAGGAGGCGCACAACAGACGCCAAACCAAGTTTCTTGGAGCCAAACAAAACAGTAAACATAGTTCAAATAAAATAAAATAAAAACAATACACACATATACAAGCCCCAAACAAAAAGTGACCTGTGTTTTTATGTGGTGATTTCCTCTAAACATTTTGCTAGTGGAAGAAGTTTAAATAAAGCAAAATTAGTTTGTAAAAATATAAAAACTGTGCGATAATTTACTAGTTTTAGTAGGTCTATAATTTTTGGGGACTTGCTCTGCAAGTTAAGACTTTGTCCTACGATGTTACATTGCTAAAGAAGTTTTGTATAAATTACTTCATAAACGCGTCTAAGTTTTTATTATCAATAATAGTATTTATACTGTATAGAAACGATAATAGACTTAACCTAGTTGTGTGTAATGCCACAAGGGTATCACATTTCATTGATACGAGGATTGAGTGTTTGGCTGCTGAAATCGGCTACCATTTGAGACCTAGCACTGAAATAGAAGATGGTTACAAACTCTCACTGATTCGTGCACTGCAGTACTGAAATAGACCAAGTCAAGTTGAGTTCATTTGTTCAGAAGTTATGATACTAAAACAAATACGATGCAACCATATAACAAATATATCCTTATAGACTTAGCTTAGGATAAAACTTGTTTTCACAACTAACACTCTATGATAATTATTAAATATAAACCACTTCCTCACAAAGCTCTGTATTAACATAGTAATCGCCGCCTTAAGACATACCGACATAGACAAACATGGTCTTGGCTAATGGAGGAAAAGAGGGGTTGGAAACTACATAGTGGCGTGCACCTTATCATAGAGGAGGGGGAGAGGGAGTGTAAAAACCGAGGCGAGCTAAGCCTTTCTTTCTAGCTGAGTGCATGAGATAGGAAAAACAAGTGCACGACACAAATAAGACGACTCTTTACATAATCATATCGCAACATATATAAATGCACGAGGCGGGACAAATTCAAGGACAGGACAAATTCAAGGAGAAAGAACCGTGGGCATGAACCTCCCGTTATAAACTATATAAAAAGCATTGCACTATAGTATTTATGCTATAGTTTACTCCTTCCCATTTTCGATAATCGTAATGGCTGAAGACTCGTGGGACTCGTGGGAATAAGAAGGACCAGTTGTAAATTAGGGGGATGGGATGATTGAAGAATGGTGGGAATAAGTGGGTACAGTTGTAAATCAGGGGGAGGGTATGATTGAAGACTACTGGGAAAAAGTGGGTACAGTTTTAAATCAGGAGGATGGGATGGTTGAAGACTAGTGGGAATAAAAGGGAACAGTTGTAATTCAGGAGGATGGGATGATTGAAGACTAGTGGGAATAAAAGGGTACAGTTTTAAATCAGGAGAATGGGATGATTGAAGACTAGTGGGAATAAAAGGGGACAATTGTAAATCAGGGAAATGGGATGATTGAATACTGGTGGGAATAAGAGGGAACAGTTGTTAATCAGGGGGAAGAGATGATTGAAGACTAGTGGGAATAAAAGGGAACAGTTGTAAATCAGGGGGAAGGTATGATTGAAGACTAGTGGGAATAAGAGGGAACAGTTGTTAATCAGGGGAAGGGATGATTGAGGACTAGTGGGAATAAAAGAGAACAGTTGTAAATCAGGGGAAGGGATGATTGAAGACTAGTGGGAATAAGAGGGAACAGTATTAAATCAGGGGGAAGGGATGATTGAAGACTAGTGGGAATAAGAGGGAACAGTTGTAAATCCGGGGGAAGGGATCATTGAATACTGGTGGGAATAAGAGGGAACAGTTGTAAATCAGAGGGAAGGGATGATTGAAGACTAGTGGTAATAAAAGGGAAAAGTTGTAAATTAGGGGAAGGGATGATTGAATACTGGTGGGAATAAAAGGGAACAGCTGTAAATCAGGGAAATGAGATGATTGAAGACTGGTGAGAATAAGAGGGGACAGTTGTAAATCAGGGAAATGGGATGATTGAAGACTAGTGAGAATAAGAGGGAACAGTTGTAAATCAGGGAAATGGGATGATTGAAGACTAGTGGGAATAAAAGGGAACAGCTGTAAATCAGGGAAATGAGATGATTGAAGACTGGTGAGAATAAGAGGGGACAGTTGTAAATCAGGGAAATGGGATGATTGAAGACTAGTGAGAATAAGAGGGGACAGTTGTAAATCAGGGGGAAGGGATGATTGAAAACTGGGGGAATAAGAGGGGACAGTTGTAAATCAGGAGGAAGGGATGATTGAAGACTAGTGGGAATAAGAGGGAACAGTTGTAAATCGGGGGGAAAGGATGAGTGAAGACTAGTGGGAATAAGAGGGGACAGTTGTTAATCAGGGGGAAGGGATGATTGAAGACTAGTGGGAATAAGAGGGGACAGTTGTTAATCAGGGGAAGGGATGATTGAAGACTAGTGGGAATAGGAGGGAACAGTTGTAAATCAGGGAAATGGGATGATTGAAGACTAGTGAGAATAAGAAGGGACAGTTGTAAATCAGGGGGAATGGATGATTTAAGACTGGTGGGAATAAGAGGGAACAGTTGTTAATCAGGAGGATGGGATGATTGAAGACTAGTGGGAATAGGAGGTGACAGTTGTAAATCAGGGGAAGGGATGATTGAAGACTAGTGGGAATAAAAGGAAACAGTTGTAAATCAAGGGGAAGGTTTGATTGAAGACTAGTGGGAATAAAAGGGAACAGTTGTAAATCAGGGAGAAGGGATGATTGAAAACTGGGGGGAATAAGAGGGAACAGTTGTAAATCAGGGAGAAGGGATGATTGAAAACTGGGGGGAATAAGAGGGAACAGTTGTAAATCAGGGAAATGGGATGATTGAAGACTAGTGAGAATAAGAGGGGACAGTTGTAAATCAGGGGAATGGATGATTTAAGACTGGTGGGAATAAGAGGGAACAGTTGTTAATCAGGAGGATGGGATGATTGAAGACTAGTGAGAATAAGAAGGGACAGTTGTAAATCAGGGGGAATGGATGATTTAAGACTGGTGGGAATAAGAGGGAACAGTTGTTAATCAGGAGAATGGGATGATTGAAGACTAGTGGGAATAAGAGGTGACAGTTGTAAATCAGGGGGAAGGGATGATTGAAGACTAGTGGGAATAAAAGGAAACAGTTGTAAATCAGGGGAAGGTATGATTGAAGACTAGTGGGAATAAGAGGTGACAGTTGTAAATCAGGAGGAAGGGATGATTGAAGACTAGTGGGAATAAAAGGAAACAGTTGTAAATCAGGTGAAAGGGATGATTTAAGACTGGTGGGAATAAGAGGGAACAGTTGTAAATCAGGGAAATGGGATGATTGAAGACTGGTGGGAATTAAAGGGAACAGTTATAAATCAGGGGGAAGGGATGATTGAATACTGGTGGGAATAAGAGGTGACAGTTGTAAATCAGGCGTAAGGGATGATTGAAGACTAGTTGGAATAAGATGAGACAGTTGTAAATCAGGGGGAAGGGATGATTGAAGACTAGTGGGAATAAGAGGTGACAGTTGTAAATCAGGGGGAAGGGATGATTGAAGACTAGTGGGAATAATAGGTGATAGATGTAAATCAGGGGGAAGGGATGATTGAAGACTAGTGGGGATAAGAGGAGACAGTTGTAAATCAGGGGGAAGGGATGATTGAAGACTAGTGGGGATAAGAGGAGACAGTTGTAAATCAGGGGGAAGGGATGATTGAAGACTAGTGGGAATAAGAGGAGACAGTTGTAAATCAGGGGGAAGGGATGATTGAAGACTACTGGGAAAAAGTGGGTACAGTTTTAAATCAGGAGGATGGGATGGTTGAAGACTAGTGGGAATAAAAGGGAACAGTTGTAATTCAGGAGGATGGGATGATTGAAGACTAGTGGGAATAAAAGGGTACAGTTTTAAATCAGGAGAATGGGATGATTGAAGACTAGTGGTAATAAAAGGGGACAATTGTAAATCAGGGAAATGGGATGATTGAATACTGGTGGGAATAAGAGGGAACAGTTGTTAATCAGGGGGAAGAGATGATTGAAGACTAGTGGGAATAAAAGGGAGCAGTTGTAAATCAGAGGGAAGGTATGATTGAAGACTAGTGGGAATAAGAGGGAACAGTTGTTAATCAGGGGGAAGGGATGATTGAGGACTAGTGGGAATAAAAGAGAACAGTTGTAAATCAGGGGGAAGGGATGATTGAAGACTAGTGGGTATAAGAGGGAACAGTTTTAAATCAGGGGGAAGGGATGATTGAAGACTAGTGGGAATAAGAGGGAACAGTTGTAAATCCGGGGGAAGGGATCATTGAATACTGGTGGGAATAAGAGGGAACAGTTGTAAATCAGAGGGAAGGGATGATTGAAGACTAGTGGTAATAAAAGGGAAAAGTTGTAAATCAGGGGGAAGGGATGATTGAATACTGGTGGGAATAAAAGGGAACAGCTGTAAATCAGGGAAATGAGATGATTGAAGACTGGTGAGAATAAGAGGGGACAGTTGTAAATCAGGGAAATGGGATGATTGAAGACTAGTGAGAATAAGAGGGGACAGTTGTAAATCAGGGGGAAGGGATGATTTAAGACTGGTGGGAATAAAAGGGGACAGTTGTTAATCAGGAGGAAGGGATGATTGAAGACTAGTGGGAATAAGAGGGAACAGTTTGTAAATCGGGGGAAGGGATGATTGAAGACTAGTGGGAATAAGAGGGGACAGTTGTTAATCAGGGGAAGGGATGATTGAAGACTAGTGGAATAAGAGGGGACAGTTGTTAATCAGGGGAAGGGATGATTGAAGACTAGTGGGAATAGGAGGGAACAGTTGTAAATCAGGGAAATGGGATGATTGAAGACTAGTTAGAATAAGAAGGGACAGTTGTAAATCAGGGGAATGGATGATTTAAGACTGGTGGGAATAAGATGGAACAGTTGTTAATCAGGAGAATGGATGATTGAAGACTAGTGGGAATAAGAGGTGACAGTTGTAAATCAGGGGGAAGGGATGATTGAAGACTAGTGGGAATAAAAGGAAACAGTTGTAAATCAAGGGGAAGGTATGATTGAAGACTAGTGGGAATAAAAGGGAACAGTTGTAAATCAGGGAGAAGGGATGATTGAAAACTGGGGGAATAAGAGGGAACAGTTGTAAATCAGGGAGAAGGGATGATTGAAAACTGGGGGGAATAAGAGGGAACAGTTGTAAATCAGGGAAATGGGATGATTGAAGACTAGTGAGAATAAGAGGGGACAGTTGTAAATCAGGGGGAATGGATGATTTAAGATGATGGAATAAGAGGGACAGTTGTAATCAGGGAATGGGATGATTGAAGACTAGTGAGAATAAGAGGGACAGTTGTAAATCAGGGGGAAGGGATGATTTAAGACTGGTGGGAATAAGAAGGGACAGTTGTTAATCAGGAGGAATGGGATGATGAAGACTAGTGGGAATAAGAGGGACAGTTGTAAATCAGGGGGAAGGGATGATTGAAGACTAGTGGGAATAAAGGACAGTTGTTAAATCAGGGGAAGGGATGATTGAAGACTAGTGGGAATAAGAGGGACAGTTGTAATCAGGGGAAGGGATGATTGAAGACTAGTGGGAATAGAAGGAAACAGTTGTAAATCAGGTGAAAGGGATGATTTAAGACTAGGTGGGAATAAGAGGGAACAGTTGTAAATCAGGGAAATGGGATGATTGAAGACTGGTGGGAATAAGATGGAACAGTTTAAATCAGGGGAATGGGATGATTGAAGTACTGGTGGGAATAAGAGGTGACAGTTGTAAATCAGGCGGAAGGGATGATTGAAGACTAGTGGGAATAAGAGAGACAGTTGTAAATCAGGGGAAGGTATGATTGAAGACTAGTGGGAATAAGAGGTGACAGTTGTAAATCAGGGGGAAGGGATGATTGAAAACTGTGGGAATAATAGGTGACAGTTGTAAATCAGGGGAAGGGATGATTGAAGACTGTGGGGAATAAGAGGGAACAGTTGTAAATCAGGGGAAATGGGATGATTGAAAACTGTGAGAATAAGAGGGGACAGTTGTAAATCAGGGGAATGGATGATTTAAGACTGATGGGAATAAGAGGGAACAGTTGTTAAATCAGGAGGATGGGATGATTGAAGACTAGTGGGAATAAGAAGGGACAGTTGTAAATCAGGGGAAGGGATGATTGAAGACTGGTGGGAATAAGAGGGAACAGTTGTTAAATCAGGAGGATGGGATGAATGAAGACTAGTGGGAATAAGATGAGTACAGTTGTAAATCAGGGGGAAGGGATGATTGAATACTAGTGGGAATAAAAGGAACAGTTGTAAATCAGGGGAAGGGATGATTGAAGACTAGTGGGAATAAGAGGGACAGTTGTAAATCAGAGGAAATGGGATGATTGAAGACTAGTGGGAATAAAGGAGAACAGTTGTAAATCAGGTGAAAGGGATGTTAAGATGTGGAAAAAGAGGGACAGTTGAAATCAGGGAATTGGAGTGATTGATAGATGGTGGGATATAAGTGGAAACAGTTAAAATCAGGGGGAAGGTGATGATTAGAATTACTGGTTTGGGAAAGAGGTGACAGTTGTAAATCTGCGAAGGGATGATTGAAGATAGTTGGAATAGAGACGAGGACAAGTTGTAAATCAGGATGAAGGGATGATTGAATGACTAGTTGTGAATATAGGTTAGCAGTTAGACAATCAGGAAGGGAATGATTGAAACTATGGAATAATGGTGACGATGTATCAGGGGAAGAGAGTGTATTGAAGGACTAGTGGGGTAACAGAGGAACATTAGTAAATCAGGGGAAGAAATTGAAAATAAGTTGGAATAAGAGGAACAGTTGTAAATCAGGGAAATGGATGATTTGAAGACTAAATGGAATAAGAAGGACATTTTTAAATCAGAGGATTTGGAAAGTTTAAGATCAAGTGGAATAAAGGAACAGTTGAATTCAGGAGTGATGGAAGTTTAAACTAGTGGAAAAAGAGGGACAGGTAATCAGGAAAAGATAGTGAAGAACTTTTGATAATAGAATGAGACCATTGTAAATCAGGGAATGGGATGATTGAATACTGGTGGGAATAAGAGGGAACAGTTGTTAAATCAGGGGGAAGAGGATGATTGAAGACTA
The DNA here is from genome assembly GCA_033556935.1 of Timema podura. NCBI lineage: Eukaryota > Metazoa > Arthropoda > Insecta > Phasmatodea > Timematidae > Timema > Timema podura. The sequence continues at coordinate 59,606,261 of JAVRXN010000004.1, forward strand.
GTGGGAATAAGGGAGCAGTTGTAAATCAGAGGGAAGGTATGATTGAAGACTGTGGGAATAAGAGGAAACAGTTGTTAATCAGGGGAATGGTGATTGAGGACTAGTGGGAATAAAGAGGAACAGTTGTAAATCAGGGGGAAGGGATGATTGAAGATAGTGGGATAAGAGGGAACAGTTTTAAATCAGGGGGAAGGGATGATTGAAGACTAGTGGGAATAATGAGGGAACAGTTGTAAATCCGGGGAGAGGTGATCATTGAAACTAGTGGGAATAAGAGGGAACAGTTGTAAATCAGAGGAAGGGATGATTGAAGACTAGTGTGTTTAATAAAAGGGAAAAGTTTGTAAATCATGGGGAAAGGGATGATTGAATACTGTGGGAATAAAGAGGACAGCTGTAAATCAGGGAAATGAGATGATTAAGACTGGTGAGAATAAGAGGGGACATTGTAAATCAGGAAATGGGATGATTGAAGACTAGTGAGAATAAGAGGGGACAGTTGTAAATCAGGGAAATGGGATGGCTGAAGTAGTTGAAGAAGAGAGGGCACGTGCAAATCAAGTATTTGAAGAGCGTGAGGAATATGATGGCGATATCAGCTGTGAAGAAGACGATTGGTGTAGAGAGGAAGGCTAAGGAGAGGTAACAGGCATACGAGAGATATAAAGAGAGTGTGTGTGTGTGCTAGGGAGAGAGAGAAAGTGCGCGAGTGAGAGCCAGTTTCCTAGTCAGACTGAGTACGTCTTAAGTGTAGCGCTACAATAGAGACAGGACGACACCTACCTAGACCAGAATTGAATGGGCCAGTTTCATATGCATTAGTTGTCGTCCTATATTTAGCATAGCACCACACTCTAGGCATACTCAATCTTACTATGAAACTTGCTCTTAAGTGTGAGAAAGAGAGTGTTTATTGGAGGGGATAGTTGGGGTACACAGAACATCACTTCACAGTATATTATTTGTCAGACACGACCAAAATATGCTCAAAAATAAAGCAATCTGCCATAATTGAGAAAAAAAAATTGTATCGTAAATGTGATCCGGTTTGAAAAAAACATAAATGGAACTGAACGACTATCTTTATGAGGATTTAAATGTTCCTTTTACCTCAAAAATTTATTACGAAATACCATCTGCATTATGGATGACTGGAAAGTTTAAATGATTGGAAAATATTCCCGGATGGCCACGGTTCATGGAAAAAATCACGTGTAAAGAACCTTTTGATCAATCGAGAATAATATCCTTACTGTTCATAAATGCTGTCCCAAGTGACTATGACACTAGATACACATCTATAATGATGGCTGTCAGAGAATCAAAAGAGATCAAATTTTAAAACAACATTTGTAGCCTTTGACCCGCCTTTAAAATATGAAGGTTGTGGATATAGTGCTTTCTGCTCAGCCAGAAAGAACTTGATGTCGTGAATGAAACATTTAGGACTTTTCATGACATATTGCCAAAAAAAAAAAAAGCCAAACTTGAAGATAATTAATTGTCACATAAAAAATATAACTAGAATTGAAAAAAATTGAAAAAGTCCAATTCCTAAACTACGGTTACAATTTCGATAAATAATAATTGAATACATTATAAATAGTTTTTTTGTATATATAAAATATACAATATTTATTTTTAATTTCACATGATTCTAGAAAGAGTGTGATGAAATGAGGTAAAAAAAAATAACACTGTAAACTTTTGAAAATTAATATTTAAGTTTATAATGAAGAATAATAATTAAAAATTAATAAAAGATCTAAATAATGTGTAAAATATAATTGAATAAGACATTATTATGTATTTACATATAGTTTGCATGATAAAATCAATATTAATACTAAGTAGCGATAAAGTTAATTTTGCCCCATCTAGCCCCTTTCATAACACTTTACTACTATTACTACTATTATTAGTACCACTAATATTACTATTAATAAAATACTACTATTACTCTTAATAAAATACTACTACTACTCTTAATAATACTACTATTACTACTACACTACTAATAATAATAATACTTTTACCATCACACTCAGGATTAGTATACTTTGGGTTTTAATACGTTTATTTAGTTATTTCAATATATTATAATTTCATTTGGATAAAAAATCTTTAATTTTTAATGAGATAGTGAAAATTACCATAAAATGACAATTTTGCCCCATTAAACTTAAAGCAGGTACCCTTTTTTTGGGACTCCTCAGTTTTCCGAAGAGTAAGTGTTCTCAAACATGTCTACAAGTGTTCATTAACATCTCAATTAATTCCTTTTTCAAACTTAATCTTACTGTGCTAATAGAGTGATTAAAACTGACCATAAAGTGTGCAGATGTTTGTAACACTATTTAGTCCTTTACCAAATAGGTCGTAAATACTCGCGCTCAACTTAACATTTAAAAAATAATTAGACAACTTTGTGTGGTAGGCCTGCCATATTTTAGGTTTTCTAATCAAAGAATTAAATTAAACAGATGTTTGGAGTAATTAAATTTTATTTTGGAGATGGTTTGCTACTATTAGTTGTGTATTCCTTCTGTAGGCCTACTTGGCAAACCCTTGACCACAAATTATTATTTTGTATTATGTACTAATAAGCTTTCATTTTTTTTCTGTAAACAAAAGCAATGTTGCATTATACTTCTGAAATTTTTCACTCTTTTCAATCAACCTGTTTCAAAATTTCCCCATTTTATTTTTTATTAAATTTTCTATTATAATTTAGTAAACTCATTTCCATTTGTCTTTTTATAGTTTATTTTTTTAATTTTTAATTTAATTTTAGCAACGCGTCTTACTACCCGTTCGGGTTATACGCTTAAGTACTAATTACACTAATGGATTAGGAAATGGGAAGGTTGAATTTAGAGGAAGTGAACCCGCATTTGCGTGGAGGGAGAGTGGAAAACCATTTAGGAAAAGCCACCCCCAGTTCACCCGACCGAGATTCGAACCTCGATCTCCCCGTCCTCGGCAGTCTGACTCAACACGACTAGCGCGTTAGCCAACTACGCCACCGAAGCGGGTATAGTTTATTATCTACCAGGTAGTTTTGATAACTTCTGTAAGCACATTGATCAAGAGTTATGGCGTTAAGCGCTGGTTGATTTTGTACAGTTGTAAACTAAGAGTTGACCCAGTGTTAGGAATGTGTGGCCATGAATACACTTGAATGACCTCAATACCGCCATGGACCAGAGGAAGGACATTCACAAAGCCTCATTATGAGCCTTCAAGAGTTTAACTACCGTGACACACCAGTTTGTAACTAGACTGACTTCCATAGGAAGACCGTTACTTGAAAACTGCAGCCAAAACATGTACATTCTTAGTTACATTGTAGTTTAGTTATTGATGTGAAGAGAAACCAAAGAGTACTTCATAATGAAGTATTCATTATTGGAAGATTGTGATAACTTTCGGGCGGTCTTTATAACTAATACATCAAATAAAACATATCCATAAAATAAATGACTTTCAACCAATGTTGCTGCTCGAAAGTGGGCTTCCAATTAAAATCGGACTTATGAAGCTTGTTTGGGCTGCGGAGAACAAAATACATTTCACTATTTCGAACAATACTTTATAAAGAGTTTGATTACCGAGCATAAAAAGAGTGTAGGTATTGAAGTTTAATTTAGTCAGTTATAAGTTGTTCATTCCAATAAATGAGAACGTTTCCAATAAATTATTTTAAAATTGTAGTTATTGAAAAATAATTATGGAAGGATTGGATCCAATTAAAATTAAAATAGGTAAGCCATCAAAAGCTTACTGTTTTTCTATCACTATTATACGAAATGGCCATGATCTAAGTCACATATCACACATTTTAAAATAAATTATAGTGATTTGATTGATGTTATTGTTTTTATTATTATGATAATAATAACTATGATAATAATAACTATGATAATAATAATAATAATTATAATAATAATAATTATGATAATAATAATAATTATGATAATAATAATTATTATTGATAATAATAATAATAATTATAATAATAATTATTATAATAATAATTATTATGATAATAATAATAATTATGATAATAATAATTATTATGATAATAATAATTATTATGATAATAATAATTATTATGATAATAATTATTATGATAATAATTATTATGATAATAATAATTATTATGATAATAATAATTATTATGATAATAATTATTATAATTATTATGATAATAATTATTATAATTATTATGATAATAATTATTATAATTATTATGATAATAATTATTATGATAATAATTATTATGATAATAATTATTATGATAATAATTATTATGATAATAATTATTATGATAATAATTATTATGATAATAATTATTATGATAATAATTATTATGATAATAATTATTATAATTATTATGATAATAATTATTATAATTATTATGATAATAATTATAATTATTATGATAATAATTATTATAATTATTATGATGATAATAATTATTATGATAATAATTATAATAATTATTATTCTTCTTCTTATTATTATTATTAGCAACGCGTCTTACTAACCGTTCGGGTTTATTGTTTTATTAACTCACTATTGTGAGCCCTAAGAGACTATATAGCTTAGCAAACATAATATGTTCATCTATTCGAATTTTCATAGACACCTTCACACTATGGAAAAATAAATTATAGCTAAATATATAAATACTTGAAAAAGAAGCTTAAGTATGAGAATCAAACCAGGAACTATGTATTGGATCGAGCTCAATTTAAGAGTGTCAATAGGTCATTATTAACCTCATTTCTATTTTAATAAATGCACGCAAGACAAGCCTAAAACAATAATTTGTATCTAAAAACCTATTTTGTAAATATTTTATATCTGATTTGTTTTGGAATACACAAACTCCCTGGACCTTACTTAACAATAACGAGTTTGTCTCTAGCTATCAACAACTCAACTGACCACTCCAACAATAACGAGTTGGTCTCTAGCTACCAACAACTCAACTGATCACTAACAATAACGAGTTGGTCTCTAGCTATCAACAACTCAACTGACCACTAACAATAACGAGTTTGTCTCTAGCTATCAACAACTCAACTGACCACTCCAACAATAACGAGTTGGTCTCTAGCTATCAACAACTCAACTGACCACTCCAACAATAACGAGTTGGTCTCTAGCTATCAACAACTCAACTGACCACTCCAACAATAACGAGTTGGTCTCTAGCTATCAACAACTCAACTGACCACTCCAACAATAACGAGTTGGTCTCTAGCTATCAACAACTCAACTGACCACTCCAACAATAACGAGTTGGTCTCTAGCTATCAACAACTCAACTGACCACTCCAACAATAACGAGTTGGTCTCTAGCTATCAACAACTCAACTGACCACTCCAACAATAACGAGTTGGTCTCTAGCTATCAACAACTCAACTGACCACTCCAACAATAACGAGTTGGTCTCTAGCTATCAACAACTCAACTGACCACTACAACAATAACGAGTTGGTCTCTAGCTATCAACAACTAGAGTCCACAGTTTTGTACATTTGTAGTTATGCTTGCTATATATTGCCTGTACAGTTGTTGCATTCAATTTTTTAGTTGGACATGATACAGATACTAACTTTTTCAATAATCTTGCCAGAGCTTATCCTGTTCACCTGATTCAGTGGCCGCATGGGCTAAGGCGCTACTCTTGCAGTAGACTTGATTGCCGATGACGGGGAGATCGAGGTTTGTATCTCGGTAGGGTGTAGTGAGGGTGGTTTTTAATTCTCTCCATGCAAATGCATGTACACTTCTTATAAATATAACTTTCCTCATCCCTAAAACCATTAGCGTAATTAGTACAAAAGCGCATAACCCTAACTAGTAGTAAGACGAAGTGATAAAAAAACTTTAACTGTGTTTGCCCTATAAATACATTTTTAAGAATCCAGGGTTAGATCAATAATTTATTAACAACTGCTTCCGCGGTAATTCCTTGCGTGAATTTTTTTTTTCTTTGGTTTCGTCAACGCTTGGAAATAAACTTTTTATCATCTTCCTCAAGTATAGGAATGATAAACATTGCAGTTGAAATATTGTTCAGAAAAGTTAAAACACTTTACAAAAGTAATGTTTCAAAATTATATATGTCAAGGCTGGTAAGTGTTCAAAGCAATAATTACATAAATAGCACTCTTAATTTTGTTAGCATATTTGCTAAATAGCTAAACCTGGACATGGGCATTGAACCCGGAACCTTTGGATTAGTGCAAAAATGAATTCTCTTTAAGTTTCAAGCCAATGCCCTTTAGTAATTTTCATCACAATATTCTAAGGGTGTTTGCGAACGGTACATAATAATTACCTAGCAAATTTATTTTTAAATTATTATTTAGATGTTTATTTGTTGTATTTTTCAACCCCTGAAGTATTTTTGTTTAATGATGTACGCAAAACATATTGAGATTGTCAGTATCGTTCAAAGTTACTGATCAGTTTTTAAATGCCAAAAACTTTAAATATCCACACAATTCTCCTGAGAGCCAGCAGAGCGAAGGCCTCATGACGTCACTACAAGCAGAGTTGACACAGTTCACACACTGGCTGACGCCCATGGTTACAGATCTACTAGTGCTATTGCTATTTGTGATACAATGTTATTATTGGTGACCTGGTGGTCTAGGGGTAAGGTGTCAGACTTCTGTGCTGAGGGTCCGGGGTTCAATCCTCGGTCCCGGCACAGATTTATCTGATTGCCAAACCCTTCCTTCACCTCTGACAAGATGTGTATTAATCACAACTTGTGAATGTGAGGAATGCCAGGCCTCCACCGTGGTTCGGATTCCACGTTAAACTTTAGGTCCTCCATTTCATCTCACATTCACCCTACCATTGCACATTAGCGTAAGTGCGTATAACCCGAACGGGTAGTAAGACGCGGTGCTAATAATAATAATAATAATAATAATAATTTCAGTCTAGTATTTTCCCCACAAATGATAGGTATCCTTCACATATTTCGCAAACCTATTCTGCCATGGAATTCTTCCAGATTCAGAAACGAAGTAGTTGACACCTTTTTTTCTGTTAGGTATCATCCGCTAGACAAACCGCGTCTTATTGCTTGTGAGGGAGGGAGTTCTCTTAGTTCCGAATCCAAATCTATGATCGTATCGGCTACAATTTTATTAATTCCCTCTTCTTTGTGGATGAAATTTTTAAGAAAACAACTTGCCTTCACAATATCGGTCACAAAATCAGTGGAGACATCTAATGGCCGGTGAAAAATTCTCCATTTATTACTAATTATTCCAAATGCACATTCTACTAAACGTCTTGCCCTGCTCAAGCGATAGTTGAAAATTCGCTTAGTATGGTCTAGTTCTCGACCACTATAGGGACGAAGTAAATTATTATGTAATGCAAAAGCTTCATCACCTACTAAAACATATGGTAAGTCCTCTTCGATATCTGGTAGTGCCCTAGGAAGTGGTATGTTTAGTGTATTTTCATGCATTATTTCCCTAATGAAGTTTCTTTAAACACACTTTGAGTCGCAATCTTTCCCGTAAGCACCAACATCCACAAAAATAAAATTATAATTTGCATCAACTACTGCCATTAGAAAGAAAGAATAATAACCTTTATAATTAAAAAAAAAATTGAACTATTCTTTTCTGGTTTAATAATTCTGATGTGATTGCCATCAACGGTCCCTATACAATTCAGAAAATTTGCCATACTTTTAAAATGACTTAGTATATCCATCCATTTATTGACAGTTAGAGTGGGCATGTATTCTTCATGTTATAGTAACCATATGTTCATGCAAACCTCACGTAGAATTCTACTAATAATTGTTTTATTCCCAGTCTTAAGCTATAATGGAGGTCTGAGAAAGTATTTTCTGTTGCTTAATACCTGAAAAAACCACCCTTTTTTCAACTATTTTTCAGGAACTTGGTAATGAAAAAAATTAAAAAATATTAGGGACAACTGGATGAAATAACATAAGAAATTAAATGAGGAGCAAAAAATCTAGTGCTGGAGCAAAGAAAAAGCGCAAATGTATGTTCTATGAGGAGTTACTATATTTCTGCAAAAAAAATAGCAACTCATCGACAGACTTTTTCAAATATTCCCGATAATTATGTAATTTCTGACACCCAAAACAAGACACGAGAGAAAAAATAATATAATAATGCAAAAACAGTACAAAAAAAAGTCTACCAATGAATCAGACAAAAAAAAAATGGCTATTAGAGATGCTTCAATTGAACATGGCCAAAGAAGAAGAATGTTTTTTTTAAGGGCATTGCGCCTACTGAAGACAAATTTAATGACTAAGATATCGTTGACTTTGTTTACGAAGTGATGCAGTTGATTAAGAATATTAAGTCAAAATATCAAAATAGTCAAACTTATACCCAATACTCTCAAGTTTCATATCACAAGTATCATACACCACGTTAATACCAAACTGTTGGAGGTCTATTATCATCACAAACATCATGGCTAAATCAAGAGCATCGCCCTCCATTTTATTCCACTGTCGAACATTCACAAGCATCAACTAGTACCATTGCTGCGACCAATGAAGAGTTGTGTATTGAATCTTAGGGTTCGGCCAGACTGACAAGCGAGTGAGTGAGCGCGTAAGCGACTGGGTGGCCAGACTGACGAGCGCGCGAGCGAGCGCGTGATTAGCTGATACCTCTCGTTATTTGTTGACGAGGAGGCTCCGAATCTTGGCTGAGTTAACTAAGGGTGGTTTTAACAAGTGATTTATTGTTGTGGTTTTCTCATCCTCTCTCCACGCTAATGGTGATTCTTATTTGTAAAGGCCTACTTTGATAATATTGAAGTATTTTAACATATCAGTTATGTATATACATATAAGTATGGTTTATGATCTTAACAATTAAATTAGGCCGTTAATAGCAAGTGAGCTAAAAATAAGAATTGAATAGTCAAACGGTGACCTGGTGGTCTAGGGGTAAGGTGTCTGACTTCTGTGCTGAGGGTCCGGGGTTCAATCCTCTGTCCCGGCACAGATTTATCTGATTGCCAAACCCTTCCTTCACCTCTGACAAGACGTGTATTAATCACAACTTGTGAATGTGAGGAATGCCAGGCCTCCACCGTGGTTCGGATTCCACGTTAAACTGTAGGTCCTCCATTTCATCTCACAATCACCCTACCATTGCACATTAGCGTAAGTGCGTATAACCCGAACGGGTAGTAAGACGCGGTGCTAATAATAATAATAATAAAAATAATAATAAAGCTATTATTTATGCTTTTAGTGAGGATTACTCCATCTAGCTATCATATTCTGAAAATTGAAAAATGACACCTGGACACGGGAATCGAACCCGGGACCTTCGACTTAGTACGCCAATACTCTGACCACTGAGCTATCCAGGTGTCATTTTTCAAATTTCAGAATATGATATCTAGATAAAGTAATCCTCACTAAAAGCATAAATAATAGCTTTGGCTATTTAATTATTAGCATGAAATCCCGTACAATTATAATAATTGTACAAATGGCAGCAATAAGCCAACTACTGAGTCGAAGATGGCTGCGTTATCTGATAGATAGCTCGTGATATTAATATAATCACACACTTGTAGCCGACGATTTCCACACTCCATCATAGACTCTGCCTTAAAATATGAGTGAAGAATGACCCTGGGCACGGGACGAATCCTGGATAGCTCAGTGGTTAGAGAATTGGCGTACTAAGCCAAAGGTACCGGGTTCGATTACCGTGTCTAGGTGTCATTTTTCAATTTCCAGAAAGTGTGCTAAACCTATCGATAGTAAGAAAAATGTCAAAATGAGAAGTTTTCCTAGCACTCAATGAACCAACATACAATAATATTTCCTAGCACCTGTAAACTAGACTGTACCAGGTCGAGCGCGCGCGCTTGAAAAATAGAACCAGTTCTATCTTTCAATCGTGCGCGCTCGAAAAATAGAACCAGTTCTATCTTTCAATCGTGCGCGCTCCAGTCTGGCCACCTCTCATTACAACCCATGTGTTCTATTTTATATTTTAGTCGCTCGCTCAGTCTGGCCGCCCCCTTATACGAGTCCTGGGTCTACCTTATCCAATGTTTCGGATAATTTTGATTTTTCTAAAGAATACTGAAACGTCTATTTTGTGTGTGTTTTGTTTTAACTTTAAAAATGGGATTGTACAAAAAAAAATTAATAGACATCGATTTTATATTTGATACATCATGGTGTTAATTATTATAAAACAAATAAATATTTCCAAGCAAATAATTTTAAGAAATAGGTAATCACTCTCCTCAGTGTCCCAGCCACCCTTACTGCAGGAGAAATGCAGTTTCGCATATTTCATGTTTTAAATTTTTGTATAAAATTCTCAATAACTTGCCAAATGTCTCTTTTGATAATCTAAAAAAATTAACATGCTTTGCCTCGGCATCTTAGTTTTTCAAACTGTGTGAAATGCGCAAAACTTAAATCTTTCTTGCAGCGTTGGATGCATTCAATATATTCTACGTCGTTGCTGGTTTTTTTTAAAATAATATAATGCAATAATATTACGTATATCATACATATTCACTTTCGAAAGGTGTATGTATGCACCAGAGTATAGGCCCAACTAAACTGCCGTCCCGTGGACAAAACCACACTTTTTTACTAACAGCCGTCGGAAAATCTTGTCGTGGACAAGGGAAGGGGCCTTACAGTTCTCATTTGCCAGATCGCGGATCAATTAATTTCTCGGAAACTAATGTCTCATCTTTCTTTGTTTTTCATTGCTGTGAAAATTGGATTGTTGAGGAAAGTGAAGAATCCAAACAGAAAATATAACTTTCAGATTCAGATCCTTGTTTAGACCTTTATTGAATGTTTTTTTTTAGTATTGCTATCATGAACATTAAATACCCGAAATATGTTTTATGTGCTCTCAAACTCAAACCTGTGGATCTTACATTCTGTCTGTCCATCTGTGTGTCTGCCTGCGCCTGGTGCTACAGTCATATTGTTTCATATATTTTGTTCAACCTTGATATTTATATGTTATATGGTAAAATCTAAAAGCTAAATCCGCTAAATAATAATGTTAATTTTAGATCTAAATTTAATGGTAGTTTTAAGTAGGCCTAGATGTGTAATTTTGAAGATTAGATGTATATATATATAGCTACAAGCTGCTCAAAATATTTATTTCGTATTGTAATGATACTGTTTTGGACCCCTCTCATATATTCAAAATGTCATGGATGAAGTGTATTTTTCTTTAAAGTACTGTATATAAAGTTTCCTTTTAATACTTCATCCATGGAGAATCACGCGTTTTCAGGAGTAATTTAAATACACTACGTTTCAAAAACTTTTTTTTATTTAAAATATCAACTTCGTTGCAGTTGAAGATCATGTGAAATGCTGGCTCCCTTTACCCAATAGGAAGCTAGTCTTCACAACATCAGGTTGCCAGGAGTTCTCCTATTAGTTAGTTTTAACACTTATGACAAGGGATCCACGAAGCAAGGGATAGGTCATATATAAGCAGCTTGTGTGTATGAATACACATAATAATATAATAGAAATACAGTACACCGTACTCAGAATACAGAAAAACCTAGTTATATCACAGAAACCTAGTATCATTACATAGAAAAACATAATTTTGAACTGCATTGATCTGGTTCATCAAGTCAATCCGTAAATGAACAAAAACTATATCACTTTAACATCAAATCTACAGTACCGAAAGTGTAATCATCTAAATAAATCGTGTGCAACAATAAAAGTTGTACTCATTTCATAAGAATAAGAATTACCAATAATCAGATCACATAACCGTGTACAAGTGTGTAATAAGACATGCACGCGTCGTCATCATACAACCCGGTATCGTTATACTTACTGCTCACCGTAAAACATACAAGGGTCCACATTATTAAATCATTATCATCATCGATACAATCCGGAAACACTATAATTGATGTTCAATCGCGGAGCAAATATCACAATAAAATCCGGTATCATTATATTATGCTTAACAAAGTAGTGTTTTTATGAGTAAAATTTATTTAAGATTAGTTTACTGACAGTCGATTTTTGAATATTTAAAATATAATACTTAACGATTGTATTGTCCCGTTAATTTTTTTTAGCTTGCACTACTTTCAAAATTACGTTTCAATATCAAACTTAATTTACCAGTGAATTAATTGCTATAACTTTGTCAATAATAACACAGTAAAATTACACAGTAAAGTCACCATAAAATTGAGTAGTAAACACAGTAAGGAAGGCAATCGGTGAATAATTCTTAGTGTAGTTAAATATTGGTAGGTACAACGCCGACATTTTTCTCTAAAAAAGGGGATTCGGCCCGCTGACCGAGTATGGTTTGTCAAGAGGGGCAAATGGGACAGGTTTACCCAGGGTTCCGCTCCACGAGGATCCGATCACCCAAACATCTCTATTATTTCACAGAGAACTCTCCCCCAGTCACAATACAGTTGAATAAACCCATTTTTAAACTGTTTTATTTAAGGTGTCGCGCGTTTTAAAGACAAATAGTCTAGCTTAACAACTGAAGGAAACTTGTTATATTTTTTTCATCCACATGGCTCTATAGTCTATTAGATTTTACTAACATAATATTTAAACACTAAATCAAGTTAATTTTGTGTGCGAAAGAGGGTCCCCAAAATTCTACAATCCATCCCCCGGAATTGTCTGAGTGGCCCTGTTTGTGTCTATGTGTCTGTAAACACGGAGCAAGCTCTAGCCCAAAAAGAATGGTTGTACACCCAGGTTACAGCTTATTTGGTGCTGACTGACAGTTCACAGCTGACTTCTGACAGTCAACATTTAGGTATATACCTAAATTTTGACTGTCAGAAGTGACAACTGCTAAAGACATGTTTTTTGTAGATCATATGGTTCGGTGTAGGGATACATAATTTGGTCTGGTAGCTTTTCAAAGCCGTCAGAAGTCAGCTGTGAGCTGTCAGTCAGCACCACAGAAGATAAAACTGAGGTATACAATTGTTGACTTCCTGTTTAGCTATCTTATATCTCAATCCACCTGTGTTCTTTGACCTGGCAATAGGCAGAAACGTTGTGACTTGTGAAGCGTCCAAAAGCCACGCTGGTATTCACAAACACCTTATGCAATCCTTCGCTACATCATATTTATGCTCATTAAATTCTAGAGACTTTTTTTACTTCTAAATTTAAAAAGCACTTTCTTTTTAAGTGACTAATAGCTCATTAATGTTTTCCTCTTTTAAGTTAATATGACCCGCCTCGGTGGCGTAGTTAGCTAACGAGCCAGTCGTGTTGAGCTAGACCACCGAGGACGGGGAGATCGAGGTTCGAATCTCGATCGGGTGAACTGGGGGGGGGGGTCCTAAATGGTTTTCCCCTCTCCCTCCACGCAAATGCCGGTTCACTTCCTCTAAATTCAACCTTCCCGATTCCTAATCCATTAGTGTAATTAGTACTTAAGCATATAAACCGAGCGTGTAATAAGACGCGATGCTAAATAAATGAGTTTATATATGATTTTTACTTTTCTAAAAGGCCTCCTCTTGTAAAAGTTCCCCTCTTCTCTAAAGCAAGGCCCTGGGGCAGGGCCCCTTTGTTCCCTCCCCTACTCCACTACCCATTCTGTAAGACAGCTCAGTAAATAATTCTGTCGACAGGAATGAACTTTGGAAAGTGACTACTCGATGCAGCTGACTGACTTTCTCCCTGCTTGTTCCTACTAACCTACTGACTTCCTGCTTATTTTGTGGGTCCCCAATAGGCAAAACGCTTAGCACAGAAATTAAAAGTAGCGCTGGTTAGTTTAATATTGGGCTATTTTTTCTGTAAGTTATTTAACAAGACCTCGATATAAATGATAGAGATTAGTATTTTTTGGAGAAGTTAAGCAGGAATAAATAGTTGAAGCTATTAAAATATAAAACTTACATCGATGAAAAGGCACTTTATAAAAAATATCAACATCTTGTTTCTACACTTGCACTTAGACATATTATTTAGATTAATCACCGAAAACATTTAGGGATGTTTGCGAGCTTCATTACAATAAATAGCTAAACCTTAAAGTCTAAACTAAAATTGCTTAGTTCAACGAACGTCTATAACTTAAATAATTTTGGTTGTCAGGGCATTGTTTTTGTCCCTCCTCCCTCAATAACTCTTAACTATTAAATAGCACAGCCAAGGAAGGGGTAAAAACTATTCTAAAAGTGTATAAGCCGAACGGCCTACTAGAGTTCGCTGCTAGAAAAAAAAGTAGTCGATAATACTTCCTGTATTTATTTATATTTAGCTTAAATTTAGGAAATTTGTTTAACATCAAGCCTATGATAAATTATTATAAATTTTTTCAACAAAAAATTGATTTGCGTGATCGAGAATGGCTTTATTCCAGATGGGCCTACCTGTTCGATTCTATCATGCGAGGCAATAGTATGACTTTTTGACCCCCTTCTTAAATTTATACCAATATTTTCAACGCTTGGAAGTTCGAAAATAACTACTATTTTAAATACATTTCCATTAGAGATAGGCCAACTAGGTACCTATATAATTATTTAAGCTAGAGTTGGCTAAAATCAAGATTATTACTTAACCATAGTAATTTTGTCAAAAACAATATATTATAAAAATAATGTACCTAACAGCTATCAAAAATATGACATATATTGCTCAATAATTAGTTAACAAGTGGGATCCAATCAACAAATTAAAAATAGCAATTTACTAAATAGCTAGTATCTGAAAAATAAATAAAAGTAGAATCAAATTTAAAAGATTAATTTTTTAATTTATTAAATATGTGTGGTCACTACTTACTTTGATTTTATCGTAGGTAGTAGACAATTCCAAATGATGAACGAAGGGGTTGATTAAATCGGGTGGAATATGAAAATCTTTAGTGGAATTGTAATTCAGTTTTTCAATCATTTTAACACCTAGTAAATTGTATTTACAATATTATTATATATTTAATTGAACCAATGGAGTAACCAGACTACTTCATATTAAATTATAAAACACATCAAGCGATCTACATTTATACCGTGTTTACGTTCCCGTCAAATCGAACACTGAAGAATTGAACCCGCGATTTGACAGTTTATTTTGGTTGTTCCTTAGTTAAATCTGACAAGAGCCATCTACTAGCTACAGATACTACTACAGGTAGAGCACGGTCTTATATAAACTGGTATGACTTCTTACACGATTTTCACGATCACCGTTTGAATATAAAACATTTTTAAGCTTGTCTTTTTAGCAAAATGTAGCGATTATAAATTCTGGTCTGACACGAGCAAACGAGGGGCTTAGAGGTACAGTATTAGGTGGGGTTTATATAAATACATAATGCATAACGAGGAGAGAATAATATGTATCACATAGTGCGCAAGACGTTGAAATTTATTATTTTAAATAATAGCATTTATAATTGATACATTGAGTATAGTAAAATGCGTAAGTTGATTTAAGTTTTATTTCTTGTGCATTATGCATATAGTTAATCATTGGACTTGATACGCATCAGTCAATGAGAATGCAAGGCGAGCACATAGCCAACCAAATACTAGTATATAATCAGAAGAAAATAATTATATAAAGTTTCGAAATGCCTTGTGGTAGCTATGTTTATTTTTTCACGAATGTTCTTTGTTTTAACGTCAATGACTATGATTTAGCTATTTAGTTAAATTCAAGTTTCAAAAGATACAATTTGATTAACGATGTTTTTTGAATTTCCAGTTTATTAAATAATTTTTAGAGACATTATTTTGTTGTGAAAAGGTGTTAGGCCGTTTTCTATCATTAAAATATCTACAATCAATTTAGGTGAGACTCTATATACTTCGTTTCGTTATACACTGATATATTTTCTTATTAATTGTGCTGTGATCGCTGACACTATTTATTATTAGCTCTGCGCTATAGATGAATATAAACTCAAAATCAGTTAAAAGAGCAAATTAAATGTTTAATATAACCTTGAATTAAAGTTTCAGATTAATGTAGCCTAGGCCTAGTGTTTGAATAGTCTTGTATGTATAAATAAGTTGAAAGGGCGTGTAAATAGTAGGGTTGAAGGTCGTCTTGACATCCTCCCGCTTAGGGAATCTAGATTCTACTACGCATCTGTATAGTGTATTGTATTTTGTATTACACTGAATATTCCAAGAATTTGCTTCACAACAGAGACGATAATTCCTACAACAAGGCAATGACTTCAACAATAATATTTTACAGATGTTAATCTTTCACCTTTCCTTTTGTGACCTCTATTGGGGCTAGTGGGATTATTTTTGGAAAGGGCATTTGCTGTTTCTGTTCGTAGGTAGAAGATGTATACATTCAGTTTAACATAGTTTTTCATAGTGTAAATACCGTACGTACCTATTTGAAGTTTTGAGTTATGTGCCACAAGTGAAAATAAAGAGAAAAGGACACGTATTTTGCAAGTACATATTTATTTTTATAAATCATGTTTCGAATAAAATTTTATTTATCTATTCAAGTTAGCAACAATATTTTCTTGCCGTGTAAGTTTATAACTAAATATATTTTCTTCAAATATTTATAGCATTGAATGAAATAAAAAAGATGTCCGTTTGTTCGTTGTCAGCGGCTAAATCTTTAGAAATGCTGGGCGTATTTAATAAAAACTTAACCTGATCAGTAGTCAGAATGTACATGCAAATTAAGCCAAATAGACTATGTGATGTCTGAACACAAATATATTCGAAATTCACACCGTAATACTAACAATGTGTTTTAAAAAAAACACGTGCCCTGTTGGTCAAATAATATTTATAAATGAAGAGTCAGCAAAAACGATGGATGTACTTTCGCGAAAATGAGTTGAGGCTGGCAATATAGACTTCAAGTGATGTAGAATTAAACTACAAGAGCCCACGGCATTAATGGTTAAGGTTCCTGAGTTACAGAGGAGAGAAGAAATCCAATACAGGGAAAGAATGCTGGCTGTCACTGGTAAACATAGCAAGAATGTTGGATGTCATAAATAAAAAGGCTCCATTGACCTGTGTATTGCACCACAAAGATATGATTGTGCTCCTCAGTTTGCCAGTGATGCAGCTAGTGTACAGTCTGTTGTTTTAGATAATAATTGTGGTGTTTGTTTAATCGCTTCCTTTTTGTTTGGTTCTGTATACAAACATCATGAACCCAGAAAGTGATAGAGAATCGTATCAAGTAAAATGAAAAAATCTGCACATAAGAAAAGGAAGAAAAGTGGTAGGATGAGTGAAGTCATGAAGAATATGAGATTATATAGTCACAAGACTGGCCCAGACTGTGAGTGTGTGTGGCTAAATTGTTTTAAAAAAGGTTTATGATGTACAAAGAAAATGTATAATTAGTTAATTCAATCAAATTACATGCTATGATGAATAAAACTCATATTTGTTTGTTTTAATGTCAATTAAGGCAGTTAAAAACCATAGGCCCAGGAAAGAAGAAAACAATGCAAAATTTCATACAAATGTTTACACCGACAAAGTTAGAGTTTGTGATGATAATTATGGGAGTGAGATTTCAGTGTGTTGTGAAGGCTTTTATATATATGCATGTCATAACTTCAAGGAGGGTACATACATTACAGACATCGTGTAAAAAGACTGGACTGGCACCAAAAGATAAGAGGTGGAAATACAGTCACTCACATTGTAAAATGCCTCCTATTATTGAGAACAGTGTAGCCAATCACATAGTTTCTTTTAATGGTAGGCCTAGTCACTAAGCGCAAAAGTGATAAAATCTGCCTTCCCGCTGTGTTAAATGCGAAGAAAATGTATGAGATATACATGTAACAAAACTTAACAACAGTGTCCTATAAGTAGCACAGAACTATTTTTAATACACAGCTTAACATAATTTTTGGATACCCAAGATGTGAAACGTGTGCTATCTGTGACAAATACCAAGTAGAGAAGAAGGTTGCAGAAAAGAAATGGTCGGATAGCTCATTATCAGATATAGAGTATAATTTTAAGATTCTGAACATCATGTTACAGATAACCTGCCAATTTTGTATGAGAAGTTCATAGACTTGTAACATCTCATGCAATTTTGTGGGAAAGAGACCAGGGAGTTATAATATAGTATGCTTCCACACAGAGAGAAAGTACAGAAAAAAAGAAAAGTAAAGAATCACAGTGACAAGTGATGAGTGAATTTTATTAATTAATTTCTCTAGAGTAACTTTCTTAGTAACGTTCATATGTAACATGTACTGTTCTTTGATTCTATAAGTGCTGAATTTCTACTCCAAGACATTCATTATTCTTGGACTTTTTTCATACATTCAGCATTTTTGCACTTTTTACTGTGTAGTTAACAAATGTTTTAATATATTATAAAAACTGTATTTTATGTTTTGGAATTATTAAATTATTTTAAACAAATTCTACTATCTTGGAAGCATATATAAGTTAAATGCTTTTTTAAATAAAATATTTAGTCGTCCTGTATAAAGGTTTTCAACTTTAAAAACTGTTTCCTGTTAAATAAGGATTTTTGACATCCATCATTTTTGCAGTGGACTCTTCAATTAAAATTTGCACGTAACAGAACGGGCTTTATATTTAAGAGTAGAATATCTGGTTGTTTCTGCCAATTTATTAAACAATGTTTGTTATGAAACATTTTATATTGATTCTGAAAATTGAAAAATGACACCTGGACACGGGAATCGAACCCGGCACCGATTCCCGTGTCCAGGTGTCATTTTTCAATTTTCAGAATATGATATTTAGTGAAGTAATTCCCTACTAATAAGCATAAATAATAGCTACGGCTATTAATTCTTAATTTTATATTGAAACAAAAATCTTCATATGTATTAAAAAATTGCAATTCTTAACATTCTCATAATTTTTTATAACAGTGTAAAACAGAGAATTTTTCAATTTTTATGGTGCCATATTTTACCTCTTCTATAGCACATTTTGTAGGATGAAACTTATTTTTACTTTACAAGAAGTGATTTTGAAATTGTTTTAGCGTGCACATTTCTCTCATTGTAATTCTGTAGCATTTGTTGTTATAAATACAGTCAACTAGGCAACAAAGCAGTACTTACCCTATATCACCACCCAGGCTCAGCAAGAAATCAATAACACGTCTGGCCGCATCGGAACCCACTCAACAAATGCCAGAGAGCTTTCAAGAGTCCGGACACGCCCCGCTAGAGTCCGCCACAATAGTACCAACATAACAACTCCAAGAAGACCAGAGACTTTCTTATAGAAGGAAGTGGAAAAGGCTTCCAGAAAGATGTAGACGTTATTCATAGCTACGCACATCCCCCCCCCCCCCCCCCCCCCCCTTCGTGGATCCTGTCACCCTAGTTCGTGAAGTTGCGCCGTATAAAAGACCGCCCAACCGGCTATGGCTTCACTCTTTGGTCGGCGCTTGAAGCAGATAGGTGAAGCTTAGGCTTCGAGAACTTGTCACGTAAAATGTAAGGAGAAATTCACTTTTGGCGTAATTTTTTATTTATGTTTTTCAAAATTTTCTTTCGGATCAATATATTTTGTTAATGAAAAGATCTTTACAGTCATTTTAGATGGACATTGAAATATGTCATTGTTATGGAAAATAGCTTCGTAGTCTTTAGATAAAACTGGACTTATAAACTTTTAAATGTTTTTCATAATATTTAACTGAAGGCTTATAAAATTATTAATTTTCCTTATGAAGAAGTTAGTAAAGACACTTAGTTGGAACATGTCACTATTAACAATGGTGTTACGCGGGAAGATAGTTTTGTCTAAAATTGAAACTTAGCCTATAGTACTTAATTTATGATTTTGTTTACAACTATTTATGGAAGGACCTTAAGTCAGAGCATTCCGAAACTAAGCAAGATGTTTTGCGTGATATATATGTTAAATATTAAATTTTAAACTATTGTGTTAAAAAAAAAATAACATCTACGTCTTATTGTTACGGAGTTAATAAGGATATTATCATGAACTGTCTGATATCAGTAATGATAGGCGTAATTTACATTTTGTTCAATGTTAAAATTAAAGTCTTTAACTTATAACTATTTTCTTTTTGTCTGATCGCTATAACATTAGGAATGTATGCGAGAAATATGTTTTGAGTAAAATTTAAATTGTGAACTAAACTGTTGGACTTGATGATTAGGTATACCTTGAATTTACTTGTGGAAAGACATTATATTTATTTAATTGAAAAGATGAAAGAAAGCAACAATATTATGTCCAAAATAATATTTAATATAATAATTATTTTTATATATAAATAAAACTTTATTTTCTATTTGCCGTCTTTTGAATTCTGTTAGGTTAAGTTATCCCTAGTTTAGGATATACATACTACTCAGGCACTTCCCATCTGGTTTTACTAATTTATTAAATTAGTACAGTATATCTCACATTTTTTTAATGAAGGAGGGTCGTGTTTACTTTTGCTTATTTGTTGGTATTACTGTGCACGTTTTCCGTACCCAGTTTCTTCGCATTAATACTTACTCTTACTGCGCACTCCTATTTAATTTTGCATTTAACTTATCTGTCGAGAACTTTGCTTTCTATTATTTGTATTTGTGCCCCTCTATTTCTAGAGCTTGGATAACAATTCAATCAATTTCATTCTAGTATTTTCCCCACAAATTATAGGTAACCTTCACATTTTTGTCGATGTTTCAACTGTGTTATTTTTTACAAGAATGAAAGAGATGTGAAACAACATTGCTTAAGTATAAAAATAGGGATAAAATAAATACTACTCCTATAAAATGTATGCTATTATTTATTGTAAATAAAATAAAAAAACTTAAAATATAGTAATATTCATTAAATATGTAAAATACTTAAAATATGTGAAATATGCAGGAACAAATTTTCTACATATTGATATTTTTTTTGTATGAAATGTGCAAAAGAATAGGTTATCAGTAGCTCATTCCAAAAATTTGCACACAAATTCTAGCATTCCTAAACAAACACATCAGTTTACAAAATATTTCTAAGAAAATTAGATTATTTGGAATAGTGCACTAGGCTAAATCATAATTTGAATTAGGAGGGATAGCCAACGCATTTACCTTGGTGATACTGGAGTAAAACTGTTTAGATATAACACTAAAAAACACATACAAATTTTTTAAGGACAAGCTTTCACTGTCATAGACAGCTTCATAAGGTCAAGAGAGTAGAAACCAATTTAAGAAAATAAGTCTCACTAAAACGGAGCTATATATCAGCATGGCGATGGTAATAATAACAAGTGTAAAAATGTATTTTTCGCAAAAAAATGACTGTTAAGTTTGATGAAAATGAATGTGTATAGAAATCTGTAGTTTGCATTGCATGTTTTGTTACTCTTTTCATGCAACGCTGGATCATTATGTTGGCAAATTCTAACTACAATATTGTCGGGAATGAAATTAATTTTATTCAGCTTCCTATTGTTAAATATTGGTTATTAAACTCTAAGCAACACTTTGCCTCTTTAAAATAAATATCACATATTTTTATTTTAACTGTATTTCATCAGTAGCTTTTCTAAAACACAAAATACTCTATGTGTTTGGAGAGGGGGAGCTGAATTGTATCGATTCTGAACGGTTTTCATTAAGACATTTCTTAAACAAGTACCACAAATAAAAAATCTCATCTCTATCCATTCTCATAATATCCCCAAAATCCTGAATTGTATCCATTCAGACATTTTCTTAAACAAGCACCACAAATAAAAAGTCTGATTTGTATCCATTCTTATAATATCTACAAAATCCTGAATTGTATCCATTTAATTTCGGTGCTACTTGTCTGATAGATGGCAGCAGCAGAGACTCTTCTTAACTCATTCAGTGCTTACTAGAGAGCAGTACTATCCCAATGATAATATATAAAAAAAGATAAATACTTATTCGTGTTTCTTTTAAAAGAATTATATAAGGGTACTTTACAAATGATTGATTTTTAAAAATAATTATGATCTATTTTAAAATTGGTACATGGGGCAGCATTTCCTAAAATAAATTAAATTTTAATAGTTTGAAAAATGTAATATTTTTGGATCCCTAAATTTCATGAAAAATGTGTTGAGGCCTGAAAAGTTAAGTTTTTGGGTTGGTTCGTTTATAGTATAAAAGTTATAACTATTGCCTATTAAATACTTTGGTCATTAGTAACATATTGTTACAGTCTTTGAATATTCATGTTATAGATAATAACGTTATTCATAGAAAAGACAGTTATTCTGTGAATTATGAGAGTTTTGTTGATTTGTTTGGATTATATATATTTTATTTTACAGTATTAATTTTGTTATCATTGGAGATTTGTTTTGCTTCTGTGTGTAGAGATGCCAATTAACTTATATGCATACTGGTACATAATCACTTTTAACCATAGTCTCAAGAATTTCCTTCAAATCACAAGATTAATTTTATTATTTAACAATTAAAAGCAAAGAATTTTATTTTTTAACACTGACCACCTTCTCGTTTCACTTCAGCTAGATAAATGGCTAGGAATTTCTACTCATAAATTCACATTGTCTGGACATCTAGCTCTTGCTGAGAGTGGTAAATATAAACAATTTTAGGGGGTTTTTCAATCAAATTTAACAAAACTAGCACATAAAACGTAGGTCTGTGTTCAAGTTGAGTATGATAGCCTATAAATAAGATTTCTTAAGGTCATTTGTACAGATATTTTTGTCTTTCGCCATTCAAAAGACTTTTCTTACATGAAATGTTACACACCATAAATGTATTTTTATTAACGAGCTATGAGGGTAAGAAACTTTAATTTTTACGTTTTTCGAAACTAGTTTTAGACCACACTTTTTAAAATAAAAATTTGAAAATTGAAATTTAGTATCTTTAATACTATACCTATTTGATAAAGCTGGGATTTTACCGTAGTTAGAAGCATACTCTATATAAATATGCTTAAAGTTCCCTTAAAATCAACACAATCAACAATTGTTAATTGATACTAATTCATCTATAAATATTAGTATTCATATGATTTATAGATGTATATACTTAAGACTACAAAACATATTCAGATTTAAATATGCAACATTTTACTGAATAGCTTGATTTCTGTATGACATAAAATATACACTAGAATTCCAAGCTGGCTCATGAGATCAAAACTTTATAGGGAAGTGTAGCTTAGTTGACAAGTACGGGTGATAGCCCGCATCCACAGTTCACGTAACACACAACGGTTACTCCAGCTGTATTATCACAGAAACCCAAGTAATCTGCAGTCCATACGAGATTTCTGTTTGAATGATCATTCACAAGCTGTCTCTTGAATTAGTTAGTCTCGTATTGTAGTGATATTGATCTTTATATCATTGCAGGTTTTTTTTCCATTGCTGAAACATGTAGTAATTTTTAGATTTGTGTTTTCTTTGTGATCAATGTGAACTGCAAAGAAACTATATATAATTATTAAAACAATAAACAATGGTTCCTTCCATCACAGCCTGGAAAATGCCAAGCTTCGAAACCAAGAATGAGCATGATGTAATATATATATATTTTTTATGTTATGTGTTTCTTAGAATCAGTAACACACAATATACAATCTAATAAACAATAAAAGGCTGTAAGCGATCACCCAAGGTTTCGACACATTGTATATCAAGATTGGCGAAATAAATACTTAACATTTGAAATCACTTTTTACAGCCATTGTAAAAAGAATCTTTTTCATGAAAAAAAATTAGTAATTTAGGCAGTTTATAGTGTTTTAATGTCTTAGCTATTTGAACTAGTTTAGTCATTAATAATACATGGAAAGGCATTACTATAGAAAAAGGCATTATTTTATAGAACTTAAATTGGCAAAACTTATTACTATGAATATATTAATATGCATGTAGAAAAAATAGTTTCACGATCTTCAATTTAGTGAAAATTGCCATTATTATTTTCATTTAAATTATCTATGTTTTTATATGTATTTATATTTTAATTAGAGGTAAGAATATTTATATTGTCAGCCAGAGCTTAGATCTTGGTTCATATGGATTTATCTGCATAATAAACTTTATGGATAAATTACATTTTAATTCACATTAAAATTTTGTGATTATCTACATTTTAAATCATCTGGATGATTTTCCTCAAATTTTGTAGGCCTAGGCTAGTGGTAAATATAATATGTGCATAAATGATGATTATAAAAGCATGAACATATATATATATATATATATATACACACACACACACACACACACACTTTACCTAAAGTAGCAAACCTAAAAACCCTGGTGAAAATCTCAAGAGGAAACCAGAGGAAAAAACCAGAGCAAACCAGAGCAAACCAAGCTCTGGGTTTTACTCTGGTTTTCTCTATGTTATGAAACAACCAGAGTTAGTCTGGTTCTTTCTGGATCTAAGGTTTACTCTGGATTTGTGTGGTAACTCTGGAATGCTATGGTTTTTTATTTCTTCATAATTCTCTTGTTTGCATTGGAAAACTCCGGTATTGAACTCTCGAAGGGTCTGGTTTGCAATGGAATACTATGGTATTTTACTCCGGCCTTTGCTGGTTCTCTCAGGGATGCTATGGTATTTTACTCTGGTTTATGTTGGTTCACTATGGGCTGCTATGGTATTTTACTCTGGTTTATATTGGTTCTCTATGGGCTGCTATGGTATTTTACTCTGGTTTATGTTGGTTCTCTCTGGGATGCTATGGTATTTTACTCTGGTTGGTGTTGGTTCTCTCTGGGATGCTATAGTATTTTAATCTGGTCTATGCTGGTTCTCTCAGGGATGCTATGGTATTTTACTCTGGTTTATGTTGGTTCTCTCTGGGATACTATGGTATTTTACTCTGGTTTATGTTGGTTCTCTCTGGGATGATATGGTATTTTACTCTGGTCTATGTTGGTTTTCTCTGGGATACTATGGTATTTTACTCTGGTCTATGTTGGTTCTCTCTGGGCTACTATGGTATTTTACTCAGGTCTATGTTGGTTCTCTCTGGGATGCTATAGTATTTTAATCTGGTCTATGCTGGTTCTCTCAGGGATGCTATGGTATTTTACTCTGGTTTATGTTGGTTCTCTCTGGGATACTATGGTATTTTACTCTGGTTTATATTGGTTCTCTCAGGGATGCTATGGTATTTTACTCTGGTTTATATTGGTTCTCTCAGGGATGCTATGGTATTTTACTCTGGTCTACGCTGGTTCTCTCTGGGATGCTATGGTATTTTACTCAGGTCTATGTTGGTTCTCTCTGGGATACTATGGTATTTTACTCTGGTCTACGCTGGTTCTCTCTGGGATGCTATGGTATTTTACTCTGGTTGGTGTTGGTTCTCTCAGGTATGCTATGGTATTTTACTCTGGTTGGTGTTGGTTCTCTCTGGGATGATCCTGTATTCGACTCTGGTTTATGTTGGTTCTCTCAGGGATGCTATGGTATTTTACTCTGGTCTACGCTGGTTCTCTCTGGGATGTTATGGTATTTTACTCTGGTTGGTGTTGGTTCTCTATGGGATGTTATGGTATTTTACTCTGGTCTATGTCGGTTCTCTCTGGGATACTATGGTATTTTACTCTGGTTTATGTTGGTTCTCTCTGGGATGATATGGTATTTTACTCTGGTTGGTGTTGGTTCTCTATGGGATACTATGGTATTTTACTCTGGTTGGTGTTGGTTCTCTATGGGATACTATGGTATTTTACTCTGGTTGGTGTTGGTTCTCTATGGGATACTATGGTATTTTACTCTGGTTTATGTTGGTTCTCTCTGGGATGCTATGGTATTTTACTCTGGTTTATGTTGGTTCTCTCAGGGATGCTATGGTATTTTACTCTGGTCTATGTTGGTTCTCTCAGGGATGCTATGGTATTTTACTCTGGTTGGTGTTGGTTCTCTATGGGATACTATGGTATTTTACTCTGGTTTATGTTGGTTCTCTCAGGGATGCTATGGTATTTTACTCTGGTTGGTGTTGGTTCTCTATGGGATGTTATGGTATTTTACTCTGGTTGGTGTTGGTTCTCTATGGGATACTATGGTATTTTACTCTGGTTTATGTTGGTTCTCTCAGGTATGCTATGGTATTTTACTCTGGTTGGTGCTGGTTCTCTCTGGGATGCTATGGTATTTTACTCTGGTTGGTGCTGGTTCTCTCTGGGATGTTATGGTATTTTACTCTGGTTGGTGTTGGTTCTCTATGGGATGTTATGGTATTTTACTCTGGTTGGTGTTGGTTCTCTCAGGTATGCTATGGTATTTTACTCTGGTTGGTGCTGGTTCTCTATGGGATACTATGGTATTTTACTCTGGTTGGTGCTGGTTCTCTCTGGGATGCTATGGTATTTTACTCTGGTTTATGTTGGTTCTCTCTGGGATGATCCGGTATTCGACTCTGGTCTATGCTGGTTCTCTCTGGAGTGATATGGTATTTTACTCTGGTTCCTGATGGTTCTCTCTGGAATGCTATGGTATTTTACTCAGGTTCTTTCTGGGTTGCTATATTATATGTTGGTTCACAAGTTTAAATCATGGAATGGAGATCTAGTGATTGAAAAACACATTTACAAGAGAATTCAATAAAAAAATTTTTTAATAAGGATTAAGAATAAAAGGTGCATTATGGTTATATTTTGTAATTAAGATTAATAAAAGATACATTAAGTAACTATGATAAAGAATAAAAGGTTAATTGTACATATAATTTAGTTTACATTTTTTAAAATTAGAAGTATATTCATCTCATTAGTCGTCACTAAATAATTTATTGAAAAAATAAATTGATTTTTCTGTATTTTTTACCCTTTCTGTGTCTTTTACGGAATATTCCGCCAATTAAAATAAGCTCAAGTGTCATTTACGATATATTCCACCTCAACTTAGTATGCTTTACGTGTCAAAAACAGAAAATTCCTCGATCACTTGTTTTTCTGTGTTACACAATATTTTGTAGATGGCAGCAGGCAACTAGAATGAAAATATGTGACTTATCGTTTCCATAGTAAGTAAACAGCACGGATACCAATAAAGCGATGGAAAGGGTGCGGGATACTAAACTTGACCAATGAAATCCCCGACCTTTTCCCTGATTTCCCCTGATCATTTCCTAAAATTCCCGACTAAAAAGTATGTCACATCCTTCTAGCTCGCTCCCTCCCCCCTCGTTTTTCTATTAATATTTTGTTATGAATAATAATAAGTTTAAAAAATTTAAATAAACATGTTTTTTTAATCTGTATTAACATTGTTTACTAGTAATTAAAAAATATATTTTACAGCTATAAACAAAAAAATGACGGTTTAAGTCACATTATAATTTACTGATTTAGTGATTATCATCTTTCATATTTTGATTAAAACAACATTTTCCCGGATTTTTATTATAATTTACTAAATTCCCGACTTATTCCCGTTTTTTCCCGATCACTTCAAATTCCCGGCTAATTCCCGTTTTCCCTGATTTTCCCGGATGGTAGACACCCTGTCATAACATTTTTGATCAGCAGGGAAGCCTCATATTTTAGACCAGTGAGGCTGAGGATCAGCTATCTTTCCGCCAACCAAACTGTTCATTCTCGATAAAAACGTGGATTTGTCTGCTCCATGATACCCTCGTTTATCGAGGTACTCTTCGTATCTAAAAAATAAAAAAATCCACGTGAAAATTCTGTAACATCACAATTTACACACATACCTAGTCAAGATGCCCCCTCACGGGGTAGACAAGAAGTTGGAAACAACTTTGTACTTATTGATCTACTCTAACTTTCTCCATGATACTCCATCCTTTTATACTCCCCTCTCTTCGACAACATCCATATAGCCTAGTCATACATACCCCTTAATTCTTAAAAACTTTTTTAATTTTTCTCTTTTTCAATCATTCTTCAACATTTAACCACATACAATATGGCCCACCTCTTCCTTTTGACTATTGGATTCACTTTCAAACAGCAATCTTTCAGCATCCATTCATTATGGACAGTCCACACAAGTTTTTTCAAATATCTCATTCCAATTGCATTTACCTTTCTCTTGAGTTTCTCCTGATATTCACATGCTTCAAATCCATACAGCAAAGTTGGCATTAACACACTTTTCTTTTTATACACTGCTGTCTTAGTCTGTTTCTATACTATCTCATTCTTAGAAATAGTCCGCATACACTCAAATACTCTCCTAGATGCATTCACCTGTCTGAGGTGCTAAAAGCTTTGAAAGTGTTGAAGAATGGCAAAGCTGTGGGTGAAGATGGGATTACAAGTGAAATACCAAAGCGTGGAGGTTAGGTACTTTTTGGCAGATTATTTGAACTTTTAAATGTATGTGCTGGAATTTCAAAAGTCCTAATGATCGGAAGAATGCTGTCAATGTTCCTTTGTACAAAGGTAAAGGCAGTAAGGGTGAATGCAAGAATTATAATGAGTGAAAAAAGCGAGAAGATTTGGGGTGCACAATGCGGTTTCATACCAGGTAGAAGATACATAAAACAGATATTTGCGTTAACACAAATTATTGAGAACTGTATGGCAGTAAAGAAGAAAGTGTACTGTGAATATGTCGATTTGGAGAAAGTGTACGATCGGGTGAATAGGAGTATGTTGTGGAATGTTGTGAGAGATGGTGTGGATGCGTGGTTAGTTAATGCAATTATGGCAGTGTATGTTGGAAGTGAAGCATGCGTTAGATGGGTTTGGGTGTCTCTATGGTTGTTTAATATATTTTGGATAAGTGTATGAGGAGTGTGTGTGAGGACGCAGTTGGTATGCAAATGGACAGTGTGAATGTGAGAGTGATGTTATAATTATGCGGTATGCAAATGGACAGTGTGAATGTGAGAGTGATGTTATAATTATGCAGATGATACCATATTAATGGCCCTTCATATAAATGTTTCCAAAATTAAAGTGATGGTTTTAAGTCACTTTAACCCAAGGCCGACAACAATTTGCTGACTTATTTTAATTGTTATGTTATGGGGTACACCCATTTATGCCCTTTAATTTTTAGCCCCTGTTTTTAATTTTAACTATTATTAGCTTTATATAATTTTTTTCCTCAATTTAAAGTTAATGAAGATATAAGCTATAGTTCCACGCAATCAAAAAAGAAAAAACTAATGAAGCACCAGCTCGAGAAGGAGTTATGAAGGATGCTTTAACTAAAGCAATTAACAATTTGGGGACTTTTCCCATAATGTAGCCAAAATTCTGAATATTTGTCATGTTACTCTATTCAGGTACCTGTGTAAAGAAGTAGACTACAAATTTTTCTCAAAGAACAAATAACTAAATTATATTTTAAACCTAAATATGTCACAAGAGTTGGAAGTGAGGGTGAATGATTATAAGCATAGGTTAGCTAATGCAAAGATTGTACTTAGACCAAGAAACTCATTTCGGTTTATGGTAATTTAGTAAAGTCTTTGCTTTTTATGTTAGCTATTAAAGATCATCATATTTGTAATTAGATGTTTTCCTTATTTAAAATTTGAAATACAGTAAGAGCTCTCCTGCCAGCCACATTCTGTGAGGACTATTAACCCCCATCCTTCCTGTTTCTGTCATTTAATATTGACGAAATGGCAAAAAGGTGAAACTACACAAACCAACATTTTAAAGGTTCAAATTATTAAATAAACCATAAGTTATTACTCTTTAATTTTTGCAAATCTCAAATTTGTTCAACTGGGTAGCCTCATCATTGTCATTATCATACTCATCACAATCATCACCCCCTTCATAATTGTTTGTTTGTTTTGGTGACTCAAACTCTGATAAATCCAACCTAGGTATTTTGATAGGCTTTCCCTTTCCACAGCTCTCTTCTAAAATTTCTTGCTGCGAATCTTTAAACATATAAGAGACGAACTTATTGGCAATAATTTAAGACCATTATAACCAACTTAACACATTAGACTACTAACTAAAAGGGACAGTTTCTTTGTCCGACTTAACACACTTTACTATCAAATATTCAGTATCAATCTAAACCCCAGTTAAATATGTTCCAGTTCCAATGAGCCACTCCAAATTATGTGAAGAAAGTTTGGGCAAAAGTATGAGCAAGGACTGCATCAAACCATTTACAGTACTAGAAGTGATACTATTGTACTTTTAAAATGGCTTACGATAAGATTTTTGATTTGGTCGATGGGATAAGGTTATCACTTTTATTTAGATACTAGCAATCCCGCACTTTGCCGTGACCCCCTGAAGTATAAGAATTATAAAAGCTCCCCCTCCCCCCCATTAAACTAAATTCAATACCAGATAAAAAAAATTCTTCCAAAACTTGTTAAAAAATAGCCTAGTTAAAAATTTAAAAATCCAGCTTCGAGGTGCATTCGGACATGCTTCTGTCCACCTATGTTAAGAATTTCAGATCTATGTGTGCCATAGATTTGGCTGGGCATCGCACACAAACACACACACACACACACACAAACACTTCCTTTTATTAGGTATTATAGACTAAACCTAAAGTTTTTTTGGTTGGATTAAGGTAGCCCTGTCCGATTACCTAAAATAAAAAAATAAATAGAAAAAATTAATTCATGAAACACTGAACTTGAGTATGGATTTGTTTAGCTTAGGCCCATTGAAAGTAGTGACTAACAAGCATACTGTGGTTTAAGGCGTGTACAGAAAGAAAGCAGGTTTGTGCTAGTACCCCACACCGACAAGTTTACCGGAGTGAACATTTCATTCTTTTTTTAGTTGGCGGCCCTGTGTGTGTGTGTGTGTGTGTGTGTGTGTGTGTGTATGTGTGTGTGCACATTTAAAATTTGTGAAAATAAAATGTCTACCAGCCAACCTTGCGTACTCGGCCGCTTAGTCCGAATTTTCACTAATGAAATAAATGTTGTGAAAAATCTTTAATTCTTTAAGATAAATTGACTGGTCTTTCCATAGGTTGCCTTTGTTCCTCTGATTAGATTCAACAGACATTTCAGTTGGATGTTGCTCAAAGCCTTCTCTATCTAGAATCTAAAAGTGTATTGAAAATCTCTGTTTGTCTGGCTTTAGGTCATTAAATAAATGGTGATATTCATCATATTTCCCCACCATGAATTATTGGATGCATATAGATTTTTTTTTCCAATTTTGGAGTAACACCATCAAAAAGTAAAAACTCTTCAGCGCTGGTAACAGGTAAGCAGTCAGCCTGCTTTCTTTCTGTATGCGCACCTTAATTAGGATTGTGTGATTTATTAATTTTTATTTGAGCATTCATTTTGTAGTTTAGATGAGTCAAAGTCACAGACAGCCTTAACGACTGTCATATTTGTATTCCCGGGTTGCTTGCAGTGTGCCAGTCCATCCTTGTTTCTAAGCCATCAAGTTAGTCTGTTCGCACATTAACACTCCTTTTGGCACAAATCAAAGTTTATTCAGTTAAGTTTTAAGAATTTTACTGAATTTGGTCTTCAAAAGTAAATTTTTATTTTCCACCGCAAAGATTTTTAGCCATGGAGGTATTCAGCACAACATATTATTTTACAAATCATTATAATCACTACAGTCTGTAGAATATAATATAATATTAAATATTTAATTAATTTGGTTCAATATTTGAAGTTATTCTATGAATCTCAAAAAAATGGCCTACACTTGTACCAGAATGAAACCTACCTAATGTATTAATGTACCTAGGGCACAGACAAATAATATATACAGACACTCAGCCTCCAGGTTAAAATGGTTGCACTCCTTTTGCCAGCTTGAGTCCTTCAACACTGGAGGTCAAGGGGGCGAAGGACGGGTATCTTTGCAAAGTCAACTACAAAGTCACTTACTTGCAAGCAGAGATCCAGCTGAACAATGAGGGGGAAGATAATTCATCTAACGATACAGGACTTAACATTACCTTACTGTATTTCAGTTAATACCTACTAATAGTGTTACTCTAAAACTAATTTCGTCCGCTATTTTGATTCATTTAAACATAATACTAATTAGAAAAAGGTTTATCTATACTTCAAGTAAAAAAAAATGACAAAACAACAGGACCTTGGGACTGTGAATAACATTAGGCTAGTTTGTCTACCACATTGTGATCAGCATTATTAATATTAATACTCACAATCTATATTATTGAATTTTAACCAAGGTTTGTACAGAACCTATCTGCATTATGGTTTTATACTCTAAACTAAAATTCTTTTGACAAAAGTGACTAACGGGTCTGCCCTTTTGTTTCTTATTAATGTTTTTTTGTAAATTAAATCTTTTGCAGCTATTACCGTATTAGCGCAAAAAAGCAATATGATAAATTCTTAATTTGAAATTATTTCCAACGCCTCATTTTTATAATTTCCCTTTCCCAATATTTTGACTCATTTCCCCTCCCGTTCTCGTCATGCAGTAAAAATGTAATTCCTGTCCATACCTAGTATTTTTAATACACACTAGTTGACAATGTTTTATTATAAACTATCTCAGCTTAATAGAATCTAGCCTTCAATGTTTCAACAAGTTTTCCCAGAAATGTCAAAACCCCAAAATATCTTACATTAAAATCCTGTACACAATATTTTTATCCATGGACAGATTAGATCCCTATTATATTATATTGGTCCTATTCAAAATAAGTAGGCCTACTTAAAATTAGAGATGGATTGAATCCTGTAGTTCTCAAATCCATATTTTCATTTTAACTCTGAAACCTAGAAAACAAATAGGCACATTTGTATGGTTTTATTTCTTCAATTATTCTGATTCTGTTCACAATAAGTGGTTAATTAATGGCCTGGGTTGTTAGAATTGAAATTAAAATTTTCTGTTGTGAGCCTATTGAAAAATCAATGTATTTAGTTAGAGGGATGCTAAATCTAGAAACCTTTTTTATCAAGCCTAGTCACAAAGCTCTGCTAATATGGTTAAAAAGCATTGAAAATGAGCTAATATCACATCACGAAATAAACAATAAAACTCAAAACATGGGGTTTTAAGGACAAAGATCCATGTAATCTTTACACTTCATTTTGGTGTAAACAATATTTTGAAATAAAACATAGGTAGCTGATTAAATAATAGATTATAGAGCTGAATGTCTGCAGAGTAATTTTCGGCTTACTTGGGTGGTTCCTTTAACATACATTCATAAACAACACTGAAGTTATGTTTTAGTGAAAGCTAAAGGAGTGAGGTAAAGTATTTATAGTTTTATTGTTAGTAAATTTAATGGAGTGAGGTAAAGTATTTATAGTTTTATTGTTAGTAAATTTAATGGAGTGAGGTAAAGTATTTATAGTTTTATTGTTAGTAAATTTAATGGAGTGAGGTAAAGTATTTATAGTTTTATTGTTAGTAAATTTAATACAGAGGCCATTTCAGGTACATTATTGATGATTTAAGTCTCTATTTAGTCCACTTTAAACATCAGTAAATATACTTAACAGACCCGGTTACAGGCTGGAAGCAGTGCTTGATGTATTATACTCTATACCGACATACTCAAAAATGTTTCTAAATTGTTAGATATTTATGTTTATTAAGTAACGCGTCTTACTACCTGTTCGGGTTATACGCACAAGTATTAATTATGCTAATGGTTAAGAATTAGGAAGGTTAAATTTTAGGAAAAACCACCCCCAGTTCACCAGTCTATTTTCGAAATATGTACCGTAAGTTTGTAAATTGATCCTCCACCTGCTACTAACAGTCAGTAATGACTACACAAATGATTTTATGCTTGGCTTAAGAAATTGTTTTGGCCTACTAACAACATGAAAACACCCAAGGGAATTTTTGACCATCAAATATTTTTTCACCATTTTGAGTTCCATAAGTCATAAGTCTAATGGGAAGGTCTCAACAGTTAATGCCATCGTATAGTATATCTTCACAAATGATGTATGTAGGGTACTTTCACACTTAATCACTGGAACATTTTATTAATTTATTTTTATTTAGCACCACGCCCTACCTGTTTGGGTTGTACGCATAAGTACTAATTACAGTAATGAGTTAGGAATTGGGAAGGTTGAATGTAGATGAAGTGAACCCACATTTGTGTGGAAGAGTGGAAAACCATCCCCGAGTTCACCTGAGCAAGATTCGAACCTCAATCTCACCATTCTTGGAAGTCTAGCTCAACAAGCATTCTTTCCACAGAAATTTAATTCTGGCTACTTACTCAATCCCCCCCTCCCCAAAGTAAATCTCTGGGTGTTGGTATTCATATAATACAAGAAATATTACATTTGAACAATTTACACTTTTATTAGTTCACATTATGCAAAAATTAAAATTGATAGTAAGCTTATTAATATTATTATTATCACTGTATCTTACTGCCCGTTCGGGTTATACGCACTTACGCTAATGTGTAATGGTAGGGTGATTGTGAGATTAAATGGAGGACCTACAGTTTGACGTGGAATCCGAACCACGGTGGAGGCCTGGCATTCCACACATTCACAAGTTGTGATTAATACACGTCTTGTCAGAGGTGAAGGAAGGGTTTGGCAATCAGATAAATCTGTGCCGGGACCGAGGATTGAACCCTGGACCCCCAACACAAAAGTCTGACACCTTGATTATAATAATGATGAAGACGCCAACCCTAGTGCCGCCACTGCATCATCCTACAAATAATTCTTTAGTTTTTTAGGCCAATAATTTAGATTTGTGTATATTAAGCCCCTACTGTATTTTTTCAGGCTTAGATTTTTTTTATAAAACACTTATGATAGACAAGTGATTTGCCTACCCAGGTTCAGTGTTGCGCTTAACAGACAAATACGTATTAAATAAATAGGCAATTTACTTAATTATATTCTACAAAATTTAAATATTTTACTAGTCGAATTATAAATTCCAAAACCTCAAGTCATTATTCAAGTACCAGTGTATTAATCTAAATTCATATCAGTATTATCGGATCCACTTACCTCCTATACTACAAACAAAAATCCTTTTTCATAATATTCTCCATTTCGTAGTTCATGGCAAACTTTATTTTCTTTAATAGTTCCATCTTCGCCGTTTAGATCTTAGATATATTTTATTTCTACTATCTCAAAATGGAGATCATTTGCAAATCTAACCTGGGCAAACATTTTACGCAAACAGAAATAAACTTTTATATAGGTATAGCGTACTCGTTTGAATCGAAATTTCAAGACAAAAGATCGTTGATGGTGAGAAATTCATAACGGTTGAGGAATGAGGCGTCAACTTTTGAAGAAACAGTCATACCAACATCACTGCGAAAATGTCGTCCAAAACGATTTTGATTTTTTTTCAACTCACATTTAATAATATATATTTAAATGGGTTTTTTTAATCGCACCTACATTAATGTAAAATTAAATATAATGTAATAACTAAATTACTCAATAATATTAATTTTGTTTTGTGTTCCCTCCTTTCATGGTTGTTCTTCATTATTATGTTTTTTTTAAGCTTTAATCATATTGACTGTGTACTTGGTATGATTATTTTCATTTTCTGCTTTCGCGTACTCTCTTAATCTTTTATAGGGTATGCGCTAACCCTAAATTTGAATCATTGAAGCTTGGACACGTTTATTAATATTAATAGCTTTTCGTGAGTGATATTTATTCTGAATGTTGTAGTAGGTATCACGTTCATCCAATAACCGCGCGTCTAAATATTTACCTATTATTGAGATGTCTCTTAAAAGAAAGCAATATTTGGAACTAAATTATAGACCAGGCAAGGCTATTCCAAGGACCGCTAAATGGAGGTTAACATCTTGGGAAACATGTTCTGAAAATAAAGACAAACTAAGACGTATAATTAAGAATAAAAAAGTATTTTTATTTTTGTTGTCACCTTTAGCATCAATATGACGTAATAAACGTGGTTGTCTAGTGTTAGACAAGCAACCCACACAATTATATGGGGTAGGCCTATGTAGGCAACAGTTCTCTGCTTAAGTCCCTGTGAAATTAATTTAAAAACAAACAAGCCCTTACACCTTTCAATATTAAAGGCACGCATATATTAGTTTGGTTCGTATTGGTTTGGCCCATCCCAGAGAAAACCAGAAAAAAAATTACAGTTCCAGAGGTTTCCAGACAAAGCCTGGTTCGTGTTGGTTTGGGCTGTCCCAGAGAGAACCAGAACGAACCATAGCCACATAGTATTCCGGACAAAGTCTCTTTCGTATTCGTTTAGATCGTTCCAGAGAGAATCAGACTAAACCGCAAACCCAGAGTGTTCAAGACAAAGTTTGATTCGGATTGGTTTGACTTGTCTCAGAGAAAACCTTAAAAAACTAAAATTCCAGAAAAATCATGGTCTGTATAAATTATCTCAGAGAAAACCAGAAAATACTACAGTTCTAGAGTTTACCAGATAAAGTCTGGTTCATATTGATTTGGCCTGTCGCAGAGAAAACCCGTAAAACTACAGTCCCAGAGTGTTGCAGACAAATTTTTGTTTCCATTGTTTATTTCAGTACATAAGAGAACCAGACTAAACCACAGACCCAGACTGTTCCAGACAAAGTTCGGTCCGTATTAGTTTGTTCCATCCCAAAGATAACCAGACTAATCCACAGTACCAGAATGTTTCAGACAAAATCTGGTCTGCATTGGTTTGTTCGGTCCCAAAGAGAACCAGACCAAATCATAGTCCCAGAATTTTCCAGAGCAAGTCTGGTTTGTATTGGTTTGGCCCGTCCCAGAGCAAACCAGAAAAAAAAACATAATCCCAGTGTGTTCCAAGCAAAGTAAGGTTTTCATTGGTTTGTTCCGTCCAAGTGATAACCAGAAAAACCACAGTCCCATAGTGATCCAGACGAAGTCTGGTTTGCATTGGTTTGTTCAGTCCCAGAGCAAACCAGAAAAAACCCATAGTCTCAGAGTGTTCTAAGCAAAGTCAGGTCTGTACTGGTTTGTTTCGTCTCAGTGATAACCAGAAAAAATCACAGTCCCAGGGTGTTCCAGACAAAGTCTGATTTACATTTGTTTGTTCCGTCCCAGAAAGAATCAGTAAAAACCACAGTCACAGAGTTTTCCAGACAACGTCTAGTTTGCATTGGCCTTTTCCATCCCAAAGAAAATCAGGCATAGACCCGGAGTGTTCATATAGGTTTGGCCCATCCCAAAAAGAACCAGACCAAACCAAAGCCTCGGGGTGTGCCAGGCTAAGTCTGGTTTGCATTGGTTTGGCCCATATTCCAGAGAACCAGACTAAATCACATACCTGATTGACCCAGACAAAGTCTTGTTTGCATTGGTTTGGCCCATCTTAAAGAGAACCATACCAGGCCCCATACCTGGAGTATTTCAAACAAATTTTTTTTGTTCTGTCATAAAAAGAACCCGGAATAAACCACAGACCTGGAGTATTCCAGGATAAATCCGGTCCTCATTGGTTTGGCCCATTCCAAAAAAAACCATACAAAGCCACATACCTAAAGTGTTCAGGACAAAATCTGGTTTGAGTTAATTAGTCCAGTCCCAAAGTAAAACAGACCAAACCACAGATCAAGAGTGTTCCAAATAAAGTCTGGTTTGCATTGGTTTGTTTTCTCCTAAAGAAACCCAGACCAAACCACAGATCAAGAGTGATCCAGACCAAGTCTGGTTTGCACTGGTTTGTTCTGTCCCAAAGAAAACCAGACCAAACCATAGATCAAGAGTGTTCCAAATAAAATCTGATTTGCACTGGTTTGTTATGTCTCAAAAAAACCAGACCAAATCCCAGATCAAGAGTGTTCCAGACAAAGTCTGGGTTGCATTGGTGTGTTTCTGCCCCAACCAAACCAAGACCAAACCATAGATCAAGAGTGTTTTAGACAAAGTCTGGTTTGCATTGGTTTCTTCTGTCCCAAAGAAACCCAGACTAAGCCCCAGATAAAGAGTGTTCCAGACAAATTTTGGTTTGCATTGGTTTCTTTTGTCCCAACGAAACCCAGACCAAACAACCTATCAAAAGTGTTCCCAATAAAGTTTGGTTTGCGCTGGTTTGTTCTGTCACAAAGAAAACCAGACCAAAACACAGATCAAGAATGTTCCAGATAAAGTCTGGTTTGCATTGGTTTCTTTTGTCCCAATGAAACCCAGACCAAACCACAGATCAAGAGTGTTCCCATTAAAGTTTGGTTTGCACTGTTTTGTTTTATCCCAAAGAAACCCAGATTAAACCACATATCTAGTGTGTTTCAGACATAGAGTGGTTTGCACTGGTTTTTCTATCCCAAAGAGAACCAGACCAAACCATATAACCAGAGTGTTCCAGACAAGTCTGGTTTGTATTGGTTAGTTCCGTCCCAAAGAAAACCAGAACAAACCCCAGATCTAGAGCGTTCCAAACAATGTCTGGTTTGCATTGGTTTGGCCCTTCCCAAAGAAAACCATTTTAAACCAGAGACCCTGAGTGTTCCAGACGATGTCTGGTTCTCATTGGTATACTCTGTCCCTGGGAGAACATGACAAATCCATAGGAGCCCACACATGAGTAATGGTCTGGATTTCCTTGGTTTTCCTTGGACCTTAAAGAACAATACGAAACCAACTACGGTTTTCCTTGGTTTACTATGGTATACTCCTGTGCTTTTCCACCAGGGCGTTGTGTCAGAGGTAAAGGAAAGGTCCGGCACAAACCACAGATAAATAGTGTTCCAAACAAAGTCTGTTTTGCACGGGTTTGTTCTGTCCCAAAGAAACCCAGACCAAACCACAGATCAAGAGTGTTCTAGACAAAGGGTGGTTTGCACTTGTTTGTTCTGTCCCAAAGAAGCCCAGACCAAACAACAGATCAAGAGTTATTCCAAACAAAGTCTGGTTTGCACGGTTTTCTTCTGTTCCAAAGAAACCAAGACTAA
This sequence comes from Timema podura, assembly GCA_033556935.1. Taxonomy (NCBI): domain Eukaryota; kingdom Metazoa; phylum Arthropoda; class Insecta; order Phasmatodea; family Timematidae; genus Timema; species Timema podura. The sequence goes on from JAVRXN010000004.1 coordinate 59,645,111, forward strand.
ACCACAGATCAAGAGTGTTCTATACAAAGTCTGGTTTGCATTGGTTTGTTCTGTCCCAAAGAAACACAGACTAAACCACAGATCAAGAGTGTTCCAGACAAAGTCTGGTTTGCACTGGTTTGTTCTGTCCCAAAGAAACCCAGACTAAACCAATGATCAAGAGTGTTCTAGACAACGTCTAGTTTGCATTGGTTTCTTCTGTCCCAAAAAAACCCAGACTAAAACAATGATCAAGAGTGTTCTAGACAACGTCTGGTTTGCATTGGTTTCTTCTGTCCCAAGGAAACCCAGACCAAACCACAGATCAAGAGTGTTCTAGACAAAGTCTGGTTTGCACTGGTTTGTTCTGTCCCAAAGAAACTAAGACTAAACCACAGATCAAGATTGTTCTAGACAAAGGGTGGTTTGTACTGGTTGATCTGTTCCAAAGAAAACCAGACCAAACCACAAAACAAGAATGTTCTAGACAAAGTCTGGTTTGTACTGGTTTGTTCTGTCCCAAAGAAACCAAGACTAAACCACAGATCAAGAGTGTTTTAGACAAAGGGTGGTTTGTACTGGTTTGTTCTGTCCCAAAGAAACCCAGACCAAACCATAGATCAAGAGTGTTCCAAACAAAGTCTGGCGTGCACTGGTGTGTTCTGTCCCAAGGAAACCCAGACTAAACCCCAAATCAAGAGTGTTCTAGACCAAAGGTGGTTTCACTGGTTGATCTGTTCCAAAGAAAACCAGACCAAACAACAGATCAAGAGTGATCCAAACAAAGTCTGGTTGCACTGGTTTCTTCTGTCCCAAAAAAAACCAGACCAAACCACAGAACAAGAGTGTTCCAAACAAAGTCTGGTTTGCACTGGTTTCTTCTGTCCCAAATAAAACCAGACCAAACCACATAACAAGAGTGTTCCAAACAAAGACTGGTTTGCACTGGTTTGTTCTGTCCCAAAGAAACCAAGACTAAACCACAGATCAAGAGTGTTTTAGACAAAGGGTGGTTTGTACTGGTTTGTTCTGTCCCAAAGAAACCCAGACCAAACCATAGATCAAGAGTGTTCTAGACAAAGTCTGGTTTGCACTGGTTGATCTGTTCCAAAGAAAACCAGACCAAACCACATAACAAGAATGTTCTAGACAAAGTCTGGTTTGCACTGGTGTGTTCTGTCCCAAAGAAAACCAGACCAAACCACAGATCGAGAGTGTTCTAGACAAAGGGAGGTTTGTTTTGTCCCAAAGAAAACCAGACCAAACCACAGAACAAGAGTGTTCTAGACAAAGTCTGGTTTGTTCTGTCCCAAAGAAACCCAGAACAAACCACAGATCAAGAGTGTTCTAGACAAAGTCTGGTTAGTTCTGTCCCAAAGAAAACCAGACCAAACCACAGAACAAGAGTGTTCTAGACAAAGGGTGGTTTGCACTTGTTTGTCCTGTCCCAAAAAAGTCAGATCAAACCACAGATCAAGAGTGTTCCAAACAAAGTCTGGTTTGCACTGGTTTGATCTGTCCCAAAGAAAACCAGACCAAACCACAGATCAAGATTGTTCCAAACAAGGTCTGGTTTGCATTGGTTTGTTTTTCCCAAAGAAAACCAGACCAAACCATAGCTCAGAGTGATCCAGACCAAGTCTGGTTTGCATTGGTTTCTTCTGTCCCAAAGAAAACCAGACCAAACCACAGAACAAGAGTGTTCCAAACAAAGTCTGGTTTGCACTGGTTGATGTGTCCCAAAGAAAACCAGACCAAACCACAGAACAAGAGTGATCCAGACCAAGTCTGGTTTGCATTGGTTTCTTCTGTCCCAAAGAAACCCAGACTAAACCACAGACCAAGAGTGTTCTAGACAATGTCTGGTTTGCGTTGGTTTGTTCTGTCCCAAGGAAAACCAGATATAACCATAGACACGGAGCGTTCCAGACCAGGTCTGGATTGCAATGGTTTGGCACATACCATCAAGAAACAGGTCAAACCACAGACCCAAAGTGTTCCAGACAATGTCTGGTTTGCATTGGTTTGGCCCTTCCCAAAGAAAACCATTTAAAACCAGAGACCCTGAGTGTTCCAGATAATGTCTGGTTCTCATTGGTATACTCTGTCCCTGAGAGAACCTGACAAATCCATAGCAGCCCACACAAGATTAATGATCTGGATTTCCTAGGTTTTCCTTGGACCTTAAAGAACCATACGAAACCAACATCGGTTTTCCTTGGTTTACTATGGTTTACTCCTGTGCTTTTCCACCAGGGAAGTCAAGTGGTTACAGTTAAATTGATTATATATATATATATATATTGTTCAAATATTTGATAATTTTAGGAATGTGGCAAGTTTCCACAGTTAAATAGAATTATTGAATTCTAAGACAAACAACATCCAGAAGAAGGCCGAGAATTGATCAACTAATAATTATTATGCCCCTGCCAGAAATCTAACCTGAAACTCTTTGCACAGTAGACCATCCCGCTAACGTGTCGGCCTATGGTACTATCATTAATCACATTTATAGCCTGTATTTTCTTACGTTCTCTCCCACAGCTGTAAAACTATTGAGTGGCCTCTTGAAAATATACTTGATAATAGATTTTTTATCGCCTTAAAAATGGTGTGAATGCAAGAATCTACATTTAAGCTGGCAATTTTTCCAGCATTTTTATATGGCTTTAATTTAGGATATTTGAGTATTTAGAATGTCTCTGTTGATCCCACCTATAAGGATATCATCAGGTCAAGTTTCAGGTTGTAGTCCCTATATAAGTAGTCTATAATGATGTGTCAATCAGTGAGATATCCTGTTGGGTACCTAAACAATATAGGAAGGTATAGTGTTATTTTATTTATGTATTTCGAGCTCACTTAGAAAGTAATTTTAGGCCCAAGTATGATATTATAGTAGTAATTGATGTTTGCATTTGCAAGTGTGTGAGCACTTTGAACTTATTTCAAATGAAAAACCGCTATTTACTATTGTAACAACAGTTTTTCTACCAATTTTTCAATATTTTTTTTCAAAGGAATATCTTTTATCACATAATATGACTTTTGTAAAAAAAATCCTGTGTGAGAGACAGAGAATAATTTTTATTTGAATACATTTAATCAAAATAACTGAAGCATTCTTATCCAAATAAGATGTAACTTATAAACTTATATATAAGGTAAGTGTAGCTACACACTATATTTATTATTAATATAATAAAACTAATAATTTAGTTGCATTACTGCTCTTTGCATGGTCTTATTACTCTCATCTCTTTGGAAACAGGACTGGTCAGTTTTGCAACAGTGTGAAAATTCAACATATCTTGAAAAAGTAAATGTGAATCTGCAATGATATTACCTTTGATCCTTGATTCTTAGAAGAAAACACAATTATTTAAGTGTTGTTTCTTAAGCTTTATTGAAGTCAACTTGTGATATAAACATTATCAGTTTATGTTACTAGTTAATTTAATAATAAGTTATCATTGTTTAGACAGAAAGGCGAATATAACCTAAATTATTTTCATTTTGGTAGGGATATCAACTATAGGTACATTAAGTATCAATATGTACTTGTACCTGACACATGTCAACTATAGGTGCATTGTATAACAATTACATTTTATATTGAAAATGATTCAGGGTCAACACTTAAATGTTGTGGTTTTGTTCGTAGGAAATGGCTCCATCAGGAAATAAAATACTTAAATATTCAGAGGCAGCCATGACTGCAGCTTTAGATTCTATTAAAGGAGGTATGCCAGTAAAAACAGCTTCTACAAAGTTTGGTGTACCAGGGACAACTTTATTATACAAATGGAAAGGCTTGTACCCAGAATGTAGAAAAATGGGGCCTGATACAATATTGTCTCCTGAGGAAGAACAACTTTAAGCTCATTGGGTCTTACAAACGGCTGAAGCAGGCTTTCCCGTTTCCAAACACAACTTATTTCAGAGAGCTTTTAAGCTAGCTTTAGAACTGAAAATAAAAATAAATTAAAACAAAAAACCAGGTAGAAAGTGGTATGAAGGATTTCTCAGAAGACATCCTGAAATTAGTATTAGGGTTCCTCAGAATCTAACTAAAAGCCGAGCTGCAGTCACTTCATTACATTTGACCAGATGGTTTCATGAAGTATATGATCACCTTAATGAAATTAAAAGTACTGACATTTTAAAAGATCCCCACAGAATTTTTAATGATAGTGAATCAGATTTTTTCCTTAATCCTAAAAGATGTGAGGTTTTGGTTCCAAAGGGAGATAAAACCGTTTACACTACAGTAAATAATAATGAGAAAGAATGCCTCACTGTGCTAATGAATGGAAATGCAGCGGGCTTAATTGCTCCCCCAATGGTGATCTTAATGTACAAGAGAATTCCAGCGGAAATATCTGCAAGTATTCCCAGACAATAGGGAATAAGCTGTTCAGATAGTGGTTGGATGACTTGTGACACTTTTTATTGTTATGTAACAAATGTATTTTTTCCTTGGGCTAAGGAAAGGGTTGAATTTCTCATCATACTTTTTGTTGATGGCCATTCATTACACATGCCATAACATTTGAGCAAATTTTGCTTGGAAAATGGCACTATTCTTGTAGCATTATATTCAAATGCAACACATCTGTTGCAGCTCATGGATGTTGCTGTTTTTCGTAACCTAAAGGCTGGGTGGAAAGAACAAGTACTTGCTTGGAGGATTAGAAATCAACAAGAGAGTCTAAAAAGATATCACTTTGCCCCTTTACTGAATGCTGCTATCCAAGAGAGAATCACTGCTGAAATATTACAAAATGTTTTCCGCAAGTGTGGCTCGTGTCCTTGGGATCCATCAGCTGTTGGCAGATTCTGTGGAAATGATAGTATCAAGCTTGTTTCCTCTACTTCCAGTGCTTCTACTTCTACTAACATATTGCATAACAATATCCAGTTCTTTGAGAAATTCATTGAAAAGAACACACTTGATGAATTTAAGAAACAGATTAACAGTGACAAATGGTTTGGCCCTGAGTCTGATACATGATTGTTTCATGTCTGGAGGAAAATGCAGAACTCTGTCATCAACGACAGTACTCCAAGCCTTGATTCCACTATTTCTTCTCAAATAGACTTTAGTGGCATTGATATGGATATGTTTATTGATTTGAATGATATTGATAATGTTGATATCACTGACAATATTTCTGTAATTATCACTGGATCTACGGTTATTCAACATTATCAAGTACAATGCAATAAAAGTCCTCAAGAGACAAGTATTGCAAGTCCTCAAGAGACAAGTATTACATGTCCTCAAGAGACAAGTATTACAAGTCCTCAAGAGACAAGCATTACAAGTCCTAAAGAGACAAGTATTACAAGTCCTAAAGAGACAAGCATTACAAGTCCTAAAGAGACAAGTATTACAAGTCCTCAAGAGACAAGTATTACAAGTCCTCAAGAGACAAGTATTACAAGTCCTCAAGAGACAAGTATTACAAGTCCTCAAAAGACAAGCATTACATGTCCTCAAGAGACAAGCATTACAAGTCCTCAAGAGACAAGCATTACAAGTCCTAAAGAGACAAGTATTACAAGTCCTCAAGAGACAAGCATTACAAGTCCTAAAGAGACAAGTATTACAAGTCCTAAAGAGACAAGCATTACAAGTCCTCAAGAGACAAGTATTACAAGTCCTAAAGAGACAAGTATTACATGTCCTCAAGAGACAAATATTACATGTCCTCAAGAGACAAATATTACATGTCCTCAAGAGACAAGTATTACAAGTCCTCAAGAGACAAGCATTACAAGTCCTCAAGAGACAAGCATTACAAGTCCTAAAGAGACAAGTATTACAAGTCCTAAAGAGACAAGCATTACAAGTCCTCAAGAGACAAGTATTACAAGTCCTCAAGAGACAAGCATTACATGTCCTCAAGAGACAAGTATTACAAGTCCTCAAGAGACAAGCATTACAAGTCCTAAAGAGACAAGTATTACAAGTCCTAAAGAGACAAGTATTACAAGTCCTCAAGAGACAAGTATTACATGTCCTCAAGAGACAAATATTACATGTCCTCAAGAGACAAGTATTACAAGTCCTCAAGAGACAAGCATTACATGTCCTAAAGAGACAAGCATTACAAGTCCTCAAGAGACAAGTATTACAAGTCCTCAAGAGACAAGTATTACATGTCCTCAAGAGACAAATATTACATGTCCTCAAGAGACAAGCATTACAAGTCCTAAAGAGACAAGCATTACAAGTCCTCAAGAGACAAGCATTACAAGTCCTAAAGAGACAAGTATTACAAGTCCTCAAGAGACAAGTATTACAAGTCCTAAAGAGACAAGTATTACAAGTCCTCAAGAGACAAGTATTACATGTCCTCAAGAGACAAATATTACATGTCCTCAAGAGACAAGCGTTACAAGTCCTAAAGAGACAAGCATTACAAGTCCTCAAGAGACAAGCATTACATGTCCTCAAGAGACAAGCATTACAAGTCCTAAAGAGACAAGTATTACAAGTCCTCAAGAGACAAGTATTACAAGTCCTCAAGAGACAAATATTACATGTCCTCAAGAGACAAATATTACATGTCCTCAAGAGACAAGTATTACAAGTCCTAAAGAGACAAGTATTACAAGTCCTCAAGAGACAAGTATTACATGTCCTCAAGAGACAAATATTACATGTCCTCAAGAGACAAGCGTTACAAGTCCTAAAGAGACAAGCATTACAAGTCCTCAAGAGACAAGTATTACATGTCCTCAAGAGACAAGTATTACAAGTCCTCAAGAGACAAGTATTACAAGTCCTAAAGAGACAAGCATTACAAGTCCTAAAGAGACAAGCATTACAAGTCCTCAAGAGACAAGTATTACATGTCCTCAAGAGACAAGTATTACAAGTCCTCAAGAGACAAGTATTACAAGTCCTCAAGAGACAAGTATTACAAGTCCTCAAGAGACAAGTATTACATGTCCTCAAGAGACAAGTATTACAAGTCCTCAAGAGACAAGTATTACATGTCCTCAAGAGACAAATATTACATGTCCTCAAGAGACAAATATTACATGTCCTCAAGAGACAAGCATTACAAGTCCTAAAGAGACAAGTATTACAAGTCCTCAAGAGACAAGTATTACAAGTCCTAAAGAGACAAGTATTACAAGTCCTCAAGAGACAAGTATTACAAGTCCTCAAGAGACAAGTATTACAAGTCCTCAAGAGACAAGTATTACAAGTCCTAAAGAGACAAGTATTACAAATCCTAAAGAGACAAGTATTACAAGTCCTCAAGAGACAAGTATTACAAGTCCTCAAGAGACAAGTATTACAAGTCCTCAAGAGACAAGTATTACAAGTCCTCAAGAGACAAGTATTACAAGTCCTAAAGAGACAAGTATTACAAGTCCTCAAGAGACAAGTATTACAAGTCCTAAAGAGACAAGTATTACAAGTCCTCAAGAGAAAAGCATTACAAGTCCTAAAGAGACAAGTATTACAAGTCCTAAAGAGACAAGTATTACAAGTCCTCAAGAGACAAGCATTACAAGTCCTAAAGAGACAAGTATTACAAGTCCTCAAGAGACAAGTATTACAAGTCCTAAAGAGACAAGTATTACAAGTCCTCAAGAGACAAGTATTACAAGTCCTCAAGAGACAAGTATTACAAGTCCTCAAGAGACAAGTATTACAAGTCCTCAAGAGACAAGTATTACAAGTCCTAAAGAGACAAGTATTACAAGTCCTCAAGAGAAAAGCATTCAAGTCCTAAAGAATTGATTGATCATTCAAACTGCTAGTGTTCATACCAACAATAAAGTTCTCAATATTCCCAGCACAATCCCATTATTAACAAAGATGTACCATCCCCTTTCAAAAGGGTATCATTTTGGCCAGAGCCAAAGTATGACAACAATAAAAACAGAAAAGAAAAAATATAGTGACTAGAAGGAAAAAGAAAAAGAAGGAAAAGAGAGAAAAGAATAAGAGAAAAGTAAAAAGGGAAAAGGTTGAGGGAGCTAAAAAAACAAACAACTAAAATGAATTCAAAAGCTGCGACATAATATTAGGGCTAGTAATAAAAAAACAAAAATAATTGATTCAGACACTAGTTCATCTGATTAAGATATTTTCTTCACTCTGATAATCTTAGTGAAACCTTCAATGATGTGGAGGAATACAATAATGAACAGTTTATAGAGAAAAGGATTATGTTATTATAGATTATGAAGGACAGTATTTTCCAGGGCAGATAGAAGAAATCCGTACTGGTCTGATAAAGGCAAAGAATATTTAGTGTCTGTGATGTCAAGAAGTGGGCCTTCAGGATGGCGTTGGCAGAAAGAAAAGATGTGATATGGTACACCGAAAACAGTGTGCAGAAAAGATAGCCCCTCCTTTGGTAACCAATTCAAGAGGAGTATGTCTTGTTAAAAAAATTAAAAATTACTTTAAAAAATAAAATAGAAATCAAAGTAATTATACCATTTGTCTTCATGAAGCTTCTATAATAAAAAATAAACACCTTAGTTTTATTTTATAGAACTTTTGACTTCTTACTTTTAAAACACAAGAAAATAAATCAGAATATAAAGTGTAGGAAAATGACTTCTTTATTGTTATGTTTTATTTGGATATTAAAGTTATTGTTCACTTTATAATTAATGTTGACATTCTTAATACACATATAACAAAAAGAAATAAATGTATTGTATCATAACTATGGCTATAAATTGCCTTATTAATGAATATAAGAAATAAGTTTTAATATAAATTCTGAGTGTCAGCTAATGGGGCAATAAGTGTCAGCATAAGGAACACTATGAATTCAGGTGTCAGCTATTGGTACAGCCACATACTATTTTAAAATGTATTTTTTTAAACTGTTTATGATTTATCCAGGTATTTTTTTGTGCATGTAATCATTAAAGATTTAGATTTTCATCTAACTGTACATTTAAAACTGAAATATTCCATACCATTGGTTTTTAGTATGAAATTAACTGATAAAAATCCTTATGTGTCAGGCACTGGTACACTTACCTTAGTCACTCTCCAATGTTTTTAGGCACTTTGAATTATTTAGTGATTAGATTTTGAGGTTTGAGTTATTCTTGGGTGAAAGGAGGAAACATTTTTATAGTAAATGCACCCTATTTACATAGCGTGTGGAGGGAGAAAACTATGAAAGAGAACACATGTGGAAAGCCACCCAAAAATCTGTAAAAATATATATATTTTTGTCTAGGTTAATTATTAATAAACCTACCTTTTTTTGTAAACTCGAGTTTATTGTTGCAAGTTCCTAGTAATTTTTTAAATACATATTTTTGGCCTGAATCACCAACTGATCCAAGTCCTAATCAAAGTTTAGCTTTATATAATATATGCTCACTTTGAAATATTAAGTTATTATATATATGTCACATGACTTGCACAAATTAACAACATAATCATCAGTTTTTTCAATTCTCTCTTTCACATATATATAATTACAAATACGCTATATCTCTATTGCAAAATCATTAGTGCCTGTTATTTATTAGAATAAATAATATACATTTTGAAATGATAATTTAGGCCCTAATATTTTTTCTATTACAGAGAAGACGTGTGGTACAGAGTACATGTCAGGTGTGGAAGAACTCCCTCTTTCCCTATTGATAACATTATTAGACATAAGTATTCTGGTGTTGAATGTACCGATTCAGAATTCCAAAGCTCGGAAGAATATGATAGTTGAGAGATTAATTCAATTGAAAATGAATAATTTCGAGTTGTATCGGAAAGAGACAATGATTTCTTTTTAAAAATTTCTTTATTTCATGTTGATCGTTTTAAAATTAATATATTCTTATCACTCTGCTAAGCTCCCTTTACTCACCTCAACTAAATAAAATATAACAAAATTTGTATTTTTAATTTTATAACTTTTTTAGTTTGTTCGTTCTTAGATTTCTTACAAACGCTAAATAAACCAGTGTCACTAGTGATGATGGCCTTTGTTGTGTGCGACCTGTATGGTCACACAGGGCATCAAGTAAAGAATGCCCCACTCTTGTGTCCAAAGTATGAAAAATATTGTCTTTGATTTGCTCACTATGCACAAAAAAAAAAAAAAAAGGCGAAGAAAGTCAGAAATATAAAAACTAGGGAGATCTTGGTCTACAACTTATTGCATGCCATAAAACTCATAGTAAAGAAAAGTATTTTTATAGGCCTCACTTTCTCCTAAGCTCCAAAATTATTGGTTTCGTCTACTTGGGGTTGTGAAATTACCGAAAGATACCTGAGATCTTACCTCCCTCTTCCCCCACCTCCTCAAGAGAGCTCAGAACTATGTTATCCTAAAGCATTGACATCGCACCCTCCTTTTGTTTGCTGCTATTACAGTTACGAAGTAGTAAGTATATCTTTGACCACAAAGTGACATGGTCGGAAGGAAATGTCATCTATTCCTATTATTCCAACTCTGACACGAAGAAGAATATGAAACTCCTCGACAATAAAAAATATTTTTTTCAAATCAATAAAAGTTTACCTGACAATACCCAGAATACATTTACAAAAAAAAAAGATTTAAAAAATACCTATAGAATAGCCTGAAATTAATAAAAATTACTACAAATTTGCCAAAAAAAACCAAATTAAAAATTTAAAAAAAAATCAAAATGAATGCACATGACTAAATCAAACACGTACTTTACAAATGGAATCTAAAAATAGCTATGCAATAAGGTCTTTTAACAGCTAAACTCTTGCATTCTGGTAAATATAATATTGATTTACAAAAATTTACTTAAATAAAATCCCATTCCAATGCAGCTTTTCACCGTTTAGTTTCAGCGTCTCATCGGTTATGTGGATTTTACAAACATGACAAACAACTAAGATACATAGATAATAATAAACATTATTTTCTCATTCCTACAACTGTTTGATTAAAAAGAATAGGTTTGAGTATCAATGCATTATAAAATATCAATATCATTAAAAAATATACTAATTTAACATAAGGGCCTAAATATTATTCAATCGTGAGTTGGCCCTGCTCTCCCCAATGTAAGCATACTATTTGTGGGCTTTTCAAAATGAAACAAACAAATATGTTTGTGTAACAATCCGGAACAAACAAAAATGTTTGTGTAAAACTCCAAAACAAGCGAGGAACAAACGATTGCAATCAAAAAAACATGAATTTTTAAAAGTGTGGGGGGAGGGATTTTCATGAAGTTGGCCCCTCATGAGTAAACAAAGTGTCAAATTCACATCCCATTTCTGTAAGAACAAATAGGCAACAAATGAAACTTTTTGTGAGACAATCCGGAACAAATGAGGTACAAACAATTGCAACAATAACAAATTCAATTTTCGAATCTGAGGGGGGCTACTGTGAAGTTTACCCCCTCACCCTATGTAAACATAACATTTGTGGGTTTATCAAAATGGAACAAATGAAAAAAAATTCAGAACAATCAGAAACAAACGAAGAACAAGCTAATACAATCTTAAAAACATGAATATTTAAAAGTGGGGGGCTACAGTGAAGTTAGCCCCTCACGTGTAAACAAAGTGTTAAAAGTTCACTTTTCATTTGTGCAAGAACAAATGCGGAACAAACAATCGCAACCATAAAAATGTCAATTTTCCAACGTCAACAGTAAGGCCTATTTGTAAAATAAAGTAGGCGTAGTGTGTACAATCTATTTAATTAAAATAACATTTAAAAAATGACAATTTTCCACCAACTTTGGCCATCTTTTTCTGACAAATTAAATTTTGTTAACAGCTTATCATCTAGAACAAAGTGTGGTTTTTGCTTTGGTTTTTCTATATTCTTTACAAACAAATTGTGGTGCACTTATTTTAATTCTAATCTCCTTATACTACGTATTTAAATAGTTTGCTTAAGTGGCGACTTTAAAAACTATGAAATTGAAAAAACCAAAAAGAAATGGCTATTTATTTTAAATATAGTAAAGAAAATATATTTTTATATATTCCTACAGTAATAGATAAACTAAATAAAAATGTCACAATTTACTGTAAATAATGATTTCCTAAGGTAACTAAGAAAAATTGTACTCTAACAGGGATTTGAGCCGTTGTCCTTAGACTTTGGTTGTCATTCTATAAAACACCTAGATTGGGGCTCAAAACTCGGCATCACTCCTTGGAGTGTACATCGGTGACAGCTTGTCTTTTGTTGTGTAGCAAGTGACAAAGTTGAAAGGATTAGGGGATTAACTGTGGAATGTAAGGACACTCTGAAAGGGGGGGGGGGAATTATAGCAGGGGTGAGAGGGGTCACTGTGGTGACTGCCATAGCTACAGTTAGCGCACCTCTAGTCAGATGATAATACATAGTACTACTTGGAGGAGAGATTTGCTAAACCTCGAGAAATCCATCCGAATCTTAATCCATCTTCAAGTTCAACCCAGGTAGCCCTACATTATAAACTGATGAAATTATCTGTAGATAATAGGATATGACACTTTAACACAAATCTATGAAGATTAAAAGTATACAATTACAAAAACATTGTTTCTTTATTGCCATGCTCTGTGTGAGATATAACCTACTTTAATTTTTGCTTAGAGTGGGTGATAGTTTTGCGTGTGCAAAAGTTTAATAAAATGGCATTGTTAAAATAGCTACTGCTGTCAATTTGTCATAAACTCATAATATAGTATCTAAATACAGGGTCGCCAACAATATGATACTAGGGCTATCTATATATAAATATATATAAAAATATCTATATCTTTGTGCATAAAACAAGCACCTTACACACAGGTATATTATGTAATGTTTATAAAAATAAGTCTAATAATCTAAAATCCATGCTTAGATTTTAAAGTAATAAGACAATAAGTAAAAAAATATTTTTTTATATTAAAATAGATATAGTGCTGTTCTCTGCTCTCACGGAATGAGTTAAGGAGAGTCTCTGCTGCTGCCATCTATCAGACAAGTGGCACCGAAATTAAATGTATACAATTCAGGATTTTGTGGATATTATGAGAATGGATACAGATCAGACTTTTTATTTGTGGTGCTTGTTTAAGAAATGTCAGAATGGATACAATTCATTCGTCTCTTTGGAGTTACTACAGATCTCTATTTCTCATGAACAAACCGACAACATGTTCTTATTAGTAAAATGAACTGGTTAATAGGTTCACAGAAAAAAAATCCCATATATAGATACTTAAATTCAAAATGAAGTAATCCAGTGTTTGTGTTATTTGTACTCTCTCTCTCTCTCTCTCTTCTTCTGTTCGATAAAGGCAACAATGCTGAAATATTATTTTATTTGTGTTAAAATGTGTGTGTGACTACTTCTACTATAGAAGACAGAAGAAAAGAAGATGTCACCTTTGTGCATTGGATTCTTCCCACATTTTTCCTCTTTCCCTAGCTGGGTTTTCTTCAACAAATTTACTCTTAGTAGTTTATTTTTCCTTTTTCTTTAGTTCTATCAATTTACTTTACTATAACATTATTTAGCCATTGGGCCACCTCATTCTTATACATTATACATAGATACTTGTATTATTACTAAATAAATAAATGTATTATTGTATATACATGTGGCTATTTATTTTGTTATGTTTCTTCTAATAACAAATAATGCCTTCAGCTTCCATATATTCAATAGTAATAAATGTAGGGGGATTGAAACCATTTATGTCTAGGAATCCTATTCCAACTCTCATCAAATACAGAGATTCATCAAAGGGGTAGACCATGCAAAATTTCTATCAACCAGGAGGTTGACCGAGGTCCAGCCATTGTACTCCAGAGCGATCTTCAATAACAGCTGAGAAACGGGGAACCCTCCTTAAGCAGCCTTCAACCAGCGACTAGAGCTACCTCTACGAATTACATTTAGATAGCCAAGTCAGCAGATAATGCGAAGTGAGATAATCCATTGTTGTGTTAAGGAATGTGTTAGTCAACCAAAGTAAAATAAAGGACAGAAGACTGAAAGCATGTTAAATGTGTTTTTTGTTTGTTTTGTTTTACATTTTGTAGGGTTAACTCTAATGTTATTTTGTCGCTAAGTAATGACCAATTCTTTTTGTAATACAATAACTGTATGTTTATGGTAGATAATTTTAGTGTTAGCTATGAGGAAGATATGGATTCATTCCCAGGAAGATTCAATTTTAATTCAACCGTCAAATGCAGGGATAGCTTTTGAATATGAGAAGGATTTTTAAACAGTATAAGAGTTACACAGTTTTGATAACCTTTTGTCAAATGGGAACATATGTGGAATACGACCTTGATGAAGTATTCTTAGTAAGCAAATATAGGAGATATTTTAGACCACTAGACAAAAGTTATTTTTTGGGTTGTAAGGGGCATTTGGTCATTTGCCCAAATTATTTAATGCTTTTAGATAGTAGCGTAGAAGATTGTGTTTTTAATTTGTTCATGTTTAAAGTGAACAATTGTAAGTGTAAAAGAAGGGTAAGTATATCAAAGGGTCCTGTTTTAAGAGAATAACGTAAGGATGGATGTACAGTGTATCCAAGGACACTGAAGTGACATTTGTTTGTAGAGAAAACATACAACATATTCCTTCTGTTACAAAGAATCTAGTGCATTCGGGAAGGATAGCAACTACTTCTGTTTGTGATTTAATTGGGAAAATTTTCAAATTTCTTATGATTCATCAGGGCACACTGAAAGTTAAGAGTCAGCTATGCAGTTTGCCGAGATAGAACAAGTAATTTGGAAAGAAAGTTTTAATTTGTCTCACTTAGATGTTTCAACACACTTGCAAAAGGAGCGGGAAAATTATGTCATTTGCAGTGATTCAACAGTGGACTTTGATAAGCTAATAAGCCAGGCAAGTCTAGAACCGAGGAAAGGCATTTTGGTAAGGGGATTGATTGCCTATAGCTATGGAACTCCCACTTTGGTAATTTTGTATTTTGTTATTGAGTGTGTTCTCTATTTTTTAAGGAGAGTAAACAAACCTTGTTGTGAAACGAATACTGAAACACCTGCCATACTAAATGTAAATGTAATGATATTGATGAGTCTAGCAAAAAATATGGCCGGAGGTGTTTCATGAAAATCTTGAGCAATTGTGAAATATGTTTTCCAATTTCTTATTAATTTTATAAGCTGGGGTGGTGTCACAACTAGAACCAATATTTAAATGTTTGTGTTAACTCACCTAACTCGATTGGACACACGCCCTACAATTACTGGCTTTAGCATGCATGAAGTAACATACTCTGGAGGTTACAGTAAAGCAATGACAAAGCATAACAATGTGTAAGCTAGCGATGCCGAAAAGGGATGTATAAAAGACCTTGACTTTTTGGCAAAAGGTCACATTTCTATCTATTCTGTGGGTGGTCACTCTGTCCAACACTGTACTGATTCAAACAGCATCTTTAGGTCATCCATAGTACTGGTACTTGGAAGGCATTGTCGGAGCCAAGGGTCTTGGGATCGAGTTCGTTAGAAGACAGCGTCGTATCAGTCAACTTGGTCACTCTAAGTATTCACAAGTTAAGCCAGTGCTTCTATGAAGATGGGTGTCCATTCTTCTTACTCTTATCTTACAACCAATATCACATTTTTGTACCATCTTTTAGTATCTACTATTAAACAAAAATACAGAAACACATAGTGCCAACTGTTTTTGGGAGTAAAGATAAATTTCTTGGCTATGGTTAGTATTTATATATTTATCATCGCGTCTTACTACCCGTTCGGGTTATACGCTTAGTATTTATATAGACCTATTTAATATATATATTAAAATAATAATAATAATAATGATAATTTAAAAAATGTTAATCTTATAGAAAGAAAGAAACTATGAAACTATCTTCTGTTGAGGCCTGGTGGTAATCTTGATTTGGTAATCCATTGGTGGGCCAGTTCCCACTGTCTTTGTTGAGAACTGTTTCACTGTTTGGGAAATGCTCTTAATATTTTGGTGGTGTAGCAGGTTTGAAGTCCTGGTTGTCGGTACCAGCATGAATGGGTACAGGCTTGTCTGGATCTTTGTGGTTTGTGTCAAAACAATGATTGTTCATTCGCTGCCTAAGAGAACCTGTAGTAAGGCCTTTATATTCTGCATCACATGATTTGCACTGTAGTTGATGTAATAACCAAAGATTTTGTATTCCAATTTGGTTACATTGCTGTTGAAGGATGAAGGATTTTTCAAATTATTCTTATTATTCTTATTTAAAAAAATGTATAAATATGTATGTATTTTTTAATAGGTCTATATAAATACTAACCATAGCCAAGAAATTTATCCTAACTCCCAAAAACAGTTGACACTTTGTGTTTCTAACAGTTTTTTAAAAATTCAAAATGGAGTAATCCTGTGTTTGTGTTATTTGTACTTTCTTCTTTGTGTTTGATAAAGGCAACAATGCCGAAATATTATTCTATTTGTGTTAAAAGGTGTGTGTGACTATTTTACTATAGAAGACAGAGAAGAAAGGAAGAAGATGTCACCTTTATGCATTGGATTCTTCCACATTTTTCCTCTTTCCCAAATTTACTCTTAGTACCGGTAGTTTATTTTTCCCTTTTCTTTAGTTTTATCAATTTCCTTTATCATAAACCTTTCTTTTGTAGTGTAAGAGGAGCACAGGTTATCAGAAACAAGTGAGTGACACAAGACAGATACACACTCGCTTTAACAATAACATTTCTAATAATGACAAAACTAACCAAAGGTAGACTGAAGACTGTAATTACATTTGTAGGTTAACTTGCACTTCAGGTATTTGAATGATATATCTCACCATAAGAACGTTCAAAATCCATTTTATAAACTCTCTACAACCATTTAATTCCAATAGTTTGAATAATATGAAATCTTATTTCCAATTATGAGAATTAAAAGTCAAATAAAATGCACTGCTATTTAGAACCAAGCATAGGCAGAAAAATGAACAAAATAACAAAACAAATACAATGTAACAAACTGATTCAACTCACTTGGGTTTGGACTGCCTTAACAACAAGTCCTTCAGAAAAGACGGCGGGATCATTGACGAGCTATAAACTTTTTTTTATAATTGAACCTGCCCATTTCTAGCAAACATTATTATTGGTTATTCTTAGCATTAGTTTAGGTAATTCTCAAAATGTATGAATGGCTACAAGTTGAAAGTGTAGAATTTAAATAGGTTGAATTAAAAACCAATCATAAATTAAAGTTATGTAACATGGGTCGTGTACTAGACATAGATAATTTGGTACACAAAATATCTCAACTTTTCTAGCTTTCCCTGTTTATCTTTAAATGTCTTATAAAGAAATAAATATGGCTTAGTTGATGTTATCTAAAGCTATTCTTTTGCATTTGTTCTTGGAAATAATTTCTCATCAGTTTCTTCATCTTCATTTTTTTTTAAATGTTTAAAATTGATTGATTAGAAGTGAATGGACTTCAACCAGGTGAAGGGCTACAGTCTCGGATGCCATTCTTTGTGATCTGAAATAAATAAAACATCAATTTTGTAACATGAGATGGGAAGTGTAGTGAGCTAATAAAGAGAAACAGATTGTAACTCAGTCAGGGTAAAGTGTTCGCCTCAAGACCCAATGTGTGTGGGTTCAAACCCAGCCAGAGAGTATAGCCCGAATGGGTAGTAAGACGCAGTGCTAAAAAAAAAAGCTGAGGTCAGTGGATTTTTCTTGAGCGATAAAAATAGCTTAGCATAGCTTCCTTTGTAGGGGAAGTAAGGCTGTTGGTCCCATGTCAATGTGGCTTGCAAATACCCTGGAAGGTATGTGAGAATAGCTCTCACAGCAAAATTAGTAAGCCTTTTTGCACTCACTCATAGAAATTTTCGTGTAATTATATAATCCGTTGGTTTAGAAAGTGCTTGTTAAATACTTAAACTAAATTTTAAAAAAGTTATAGTAGATCAGTGGTTCGAGATTAGTTTTACACACCTTGGGGCCAGTATTATTATTGTTATTATTATTAATGTCGTTTTTAGGCACATCAACACAAATAAGTCACTAGAGTATTATAATCAAATGATTAAAAACATAGTAAAATACCCATAGGAGAAGGTAAATAGTCATAATACATCTGCTGTAGACAGCACAGAGGAACAGTCACTTAAATAGACAAAACAAATAAATTAAAATATACTAAAGTATTTAAAACTAACCTCAATATGAGGTAATAATATCCAAGTGAGTGAGTCACTATAAAAGAGTGAGAACTCAAATGGAGTTTAAAAGATTCACCTGACGTATAAAACGAAACATATGACTACATCCACAGTGACAAGTAACAAGTAATGAAGGTCACCATTAAAATCAAGATCAGGAGAATAAGGGCATACTTGCGACACTCCACCAAAATGTGGTACACATTAAGGGAGCATCACAAAGCTATCAGACAGGAGGGGGATCCCTTCTCAATAAAAACCATGGGTGGATTCCCCTCTCAATAAAAACCATGGTGAGAAAATGTATGGCTGACGCAGACTCTTGTCACGACGACCTCCTCTCTTCTAGACTTTGTATAGAAGAGGGCCATCATGACACACCGTCCCTGATGGACTGCAACTTGTTCTGAGCAAGGGTCAAAAACCCACTGCTGGCGTCAGGTGTGTAATACCCCCTCAAACATAGCCCTTTAGATGGATTAATTAGCTAAGCTATTATATTTATTAATTCAATTTAAATAATATGATATCTAGATGCAGCTATAACTATAGCTAACAAACACAAACTTGCAAAAATAAATTTTGAAACATTCTATATTTTTAATTTTTAGGAGTTTTTCAGCTTAAGTTATTCAAAAAAAATACATTACTCTTAAAAGCTCAAAACGAACCAAATAGTGAAATGCTTGTTGTTATCTATGGCCTTACTCTAAATAGGTATAATAGACATTGCAGTGCAATTTTTATAAGAGTGAATAACTTTGAGAAAACATTTGAAATAATCATACCAAACATTTTCAATAGTGGTTATTAGCAAAATAAACTGTTATTTAACCCCTTGACGTACTTTGATGAGCAGGGCTCGTCATAACATAATACGCCACACACATATACGTTGACGAGCATGGCTCACACATTGTGTTCTTGCTTATACTTCATAGATGGCAGGAGGTGTATGAATAAAACTTGGCGGTTTTATTCCTTATATTTCAAACAAATGTTTCAGTTTATTTTTTTATTTTTATTTCTTTCATGAATTGCAGGTGTTAATTCCATAGACGGCAGGAGCGGTATGAATAGAACTTGCAGTTTTATTCATTATATTTCAACAAAAACTTTCACTTAGGTTTTTTTTATCGAAGAGGTGTTACTCAATTATTAGTTAAGTCAAGCTATGAAATGGCGTCCACTAGTGAAAAGAAAGTTTTCGGCTTAAGAATTGGCTAACTGACGAATAAATGACACAGATACTTTATGATTCTGACAATGAAAATGATTTAGTAGATACTAGTGATAATGAGGATGTAGATTTTTCTGATGATTATGATAGTGAAAGTGTAGAACTAACTGAAGGTGTCAGCAATAATAACATTGATAGGCCTTCTGAAGATGTGACAGCTCCTTTGACAGTATTAATTCAGACAATCAAAATGAATGTATAAGAAATACCAGGTAGTTGAAATAAATAGATAGTAGGGAAAGCCGAGATTATAAAGCTGCGAAGGATATGGGGAAAATAATATAAGAGGGAGGGGAGTGAAATAAGGAAAAGTAAAAGTGATAAAGGAGAGAAAGAAATATAAATAAAGGCTGAAGGGAAGTGCTAGGAGAGAGGGGTGATAGTGGAGGTAGATTGATGGCAAACGGGTGGGAGGTAAAGTGGGAGGGAGGAAGAATGTAAATGGGAGGAAAAGTGAGGAGAAAAAATTATAATTTAGCATAGACATAAAAATGCTGTTTAGGGTATTGAAATTGCAAATATATTATATAAGTTATATCAGTTAAACTAAACTTGTGCCTAAAGTATTTTGTACGTGAACTTAAATGGTAATCCTGATCTAAAACATAGCCGATTAAATGGTAAGTCAAGGGGTTAAAAATTATAACACAATATCCAACTAACCTGGAGTTTTTTTACTCCTTTTGGCTTCTGAACCTACAAATATTTCATTTGTTGACAGAAATGACACCAACATTATCATATCTTTCTATAGGTGGCAAATGTCTGTATTGGTTTGCATGAAACCCTTTTCTGTCACTTTGTATTTTATTTGTGTTCAAAAGGTGAGAAATATCAACAGTAAAATGAAAATAATAAATAAAACTCAACAAATAGAATGGTATATATTGAATATGTAAATATTGTATCATAAACAAACAATAGAAAGAATATATGCTAGGATAAAAAAGGAACTAAACAGACATGTAAACAATTCAATAGAGATGTATAGTCTGGACGGCTGGATAGAGGCTACTCAAGAGTTCAGACCAATCACTGGACGTTTGGAATGACCTACAATATTTGAAATCAAATCACATTTCAAGTCCATGTATTTTTACTTAAATAATATTTTTGGAATCCTGAACTAATTTTGCATTTGAAAATGACAAAATTAAGTTTATTTAGACTTAAAAAGAATTTCCAATCCTATTTTAAATATGTAATTTTTTCTTAACCAAACAAGTGTTTTAAAATAAAAAATAAATTTTAGAGGATGTTGATTTGTAAAATTTTTATTAAAGAGGAAACCTTGGTCAGGATTGGCGTTGACGATCATTTCTTCAGAGGCAGTCATTACCTCTTTGTCCAATGCAGCATGAATGTCAACTGTTGTTCTTCATGAAAGCACTATATTATGTTCCAAGCTCATTATCTCTACTTTTCCATTTATATGACGAACAGAATTTTATATGCAATATTGTCAAAGGTCTTATATCACACTCTTATCTAAACTATTAATTATACATGTTGTATTTATTACTCTTAAAAACAAATAAGCACAATTTAAAATAAAACACATAAAAGTAACTAAATTAATCAGTTTTTAGACTTTACTTCCTCTAGCCATTGCCATTTCTATATTTTTTTAAGGAAAAAAAAATTATGTTTGACTTATTGATTATGTTTGTTTAAATTTTGGATCTATTCATCCATTTATAATAATGCAACCACAATGTTAATTGAGAACCAGATATACGAGGTGTGTCCACAAAATAAGGTCAGTTGAGATATGACCACCAAATAACTTATGGGGACACATCCATACATATATCACTTTACTTCAGTTTTATCCTCATCTGATGTTCTGTGAAAGTGATTTAAAATGATTGCTGTCATCAATAATCCCACCAGTTGTGCGGTTCTTAGTGTCATACAATTTTTGTTAGCAGAAAACTTGAACGCTGCATAAATTTACTGACGGATATGTAAGGTTTAGGTGCCTGATGTTATGAGTGAAAGTAAGGTGAGACAATGGGTTTGCATGTTTAAAGAAGGTCGTACAATGTTCATGATGAGGAGCACAGTGGCCGACCAAGTGTGGTGACTGACAATTTTGTAGAACAGGTGGACACAAAAATTCGTGAGAACCGCCGTTTCACATTTACGGAACTTTCTTTTGAGTTTCCAGAAGTTTCATGGACACTCATTCATGAAACTGTGACAGAAAAGCTAGGCTACAAGAAACCGTGCGCTAGATAGGTCCCCAAAATGCTGATTGAAGCACACAAACAAAAACGTGTGAAGCCAGCTCAAAAGTTTTTGCAGCGTTTTGAAAAGGAAGGAGATGTAGTTTTTTCTCAAATCGTAACGGGTGCGAGACTTGAATTTTGTATACGAATGTTGAAACAAAACAATCAATGCAGTGGCGTCACTCAACATCCCCAAAGAAAAAAAAAAAAAAAAAAAAAAAATCAAACAAGAACGCTCAGTCAAAAAAATCATGGCTTCTATTTTTTGGGACCAGAAGGGTGTCCTGCTTGTTGATTTTCCTGTACGAGAAAAAATCATTAATTCTGCAGGATATTGTGAAACCTTAAAAAGACTTAGCCGAGTAATTCAGAACAAAAGACGTGGCATGCTGACATCAAGGATTCTTCTTTTGCACGACAATGCTAGAGCCTACACTCCAGCTCAAATTGTTCAGCTGATTCAGCAGTTTGGATGGGAACTGCTGGACAATGCAACCTACAGCCCAGACCTCACTCCAAGTGACTATCACTTGTTTGTGAACATGAAGCAGTGACTGCCCTCTCAGCGTTTTGCAGAAGATGATGAACTGAAGAGTGGTGTAAGTCATTGGTTCGAAAATATAAAAAAATATCTAGTAGTCAATGGGGACTACGTGGAAAAATAAAGGAGATACGCATGTATTTTTAGCCATTTGTAAACCTTTTCTATCTCTACTAGTTTTTTATTAATTTATCGAACCTTACTTTGTGGACTAGCCTCATATTAAAGAGCCTCGAAGTTGTGATTAATCATCATCATCAATAACTATTTCCAGCCTGTGGCCTAGTCAATTTAGTAAAATGCCTCAATCTTCCTCCTGTGGGTCATTCCATGTCAAGTCAACAAGGTCCTCAACCTCACATTTTTAAAATTTTTTAAAATTTGGCATAGTGAAAGAACCACTTGAGATATATGTCTATGTAAAATTTCATGTCCATATCTTTTTTATTTATGAAGTTATAGGGGTGCAAAATTTGCGATTTCGACCAATTTTGTCACCATCTTGTTAACTTTAACATTGAATATTTCAGTAACCTGGGCACCTAAAGAAGTGATTCAAGTGTTTATGGAAAGGTCTTGAATAGCTATTTCATATGAGATTTTAATTGGGTGTTTTAAAAAAGTATATAAAAAAATTGTTATAATCAATATTTTGGCGGCCATTTTCTCAAAAACGGGTTTTTTTCCCCCTTCAAAAAAAATATATGTTGTATATATACTATTACATAGTAGCTATGAAACATTTGAAGATGGGATGCAAATGGGTTCAGGAGTTATGTTAGATTCAGTAAAACAGGAATTTCCATTTACATTAATTTTCTTACGTCACACAAGTTTGCTCTATTGCTCCTTGAAGCTAATTGACAAGAAATCTTAAATGTTATTTAAATGTAATATTAATTAAATCTACAAATATATTACCAGTACTAAAAATAATAAACATACCTGAAATTTTTACGCTTTTAAACACATAGGCATATTAGTTTTTTTTTATATGTATCCAGTTGACTGTGAACAGCTGAAGCTTCCTGTTTTGTCTAAACATATGTTCTACCAGTTGCGGTCAGGGGGTCAACTTTTGTAAGAACTGATGACACATGCACTACTTAAATGTCAGGAACTTGTATGTAAACAAATGATGGAGCGGGTCAATGTGTCCACCAGTGTCCATCATATGCGCAAGTAACAAATCCACTTATTTCATCCATTTCTAGCTGTACTTTGACTTGTGTGATTCTTTCAAGTTTTGACTCCTCTACTGAAGAATAAACCTTTATCAGTTTCCCTGATTGCAATGGAATGACACAGTGAAGCTTCTGTGTTCCAGGAATGTATCTAGAGTTTGCAAATCTCTTCTGCAAAAATATTTGTACATTTTCATATTCTTCTATTATCACAAACATGAATGTTATTCTTTCTATATTGTGACTTGCCCATTTATATAACTGTCTTAGTGTCATTATTTGCTCTGTGCAGGGCTTTTATAAACTGGCTCTAGCAACAAGACGCTTTACAATTCTCCTCCTACACCATCACAAGCATTTTTACCATGTTATGTGGCAAAGAAGTGCCACTCTGCTTTGCATCAAAAGTATTGGTGATGTAAACTCAAATTTGTAAAGTTCTTGCGATTTTTATACTGTGATGCTCCCCCATCTGAAAGATGTGATTTTTTCTGGGGGAGAAAAAGTAGTGTTAAGGAATTTGATTAGCTTTCTTTGAAATGTATAAACTGCTGTTGTATCATGCTGAAGACACTCTGAGATTATCACAAAGCTTGCATGTTTAACAGTGTGCGGTTCTTCTGATGAGTTTAAATAATAAATAACAAATGGATGAATAATGGATTGTGCATTGTTCCAATGGAACCCTTGTAGTAAGTACTGAAGAACAAATGAGTAATTTTCTGAAAAGTCACAAACCACTAAATACTCAGCCTTTTTCAAAGATTTTTTCTTCTCAGAAAAAAATTAGCTTGCTCTTTACCAATGAAAGAATGACTAAGAAGACTTTTAAGTTTTTCAAATAGGGAATCCAAGAATTCATCCACCGGTTTTGAAACGGTTTCCTAGTTTGACCGGTCCATGGTGACCCACTGCTTGTATGTTATCATGTCAACAAAGTTACTGTCATAGATATTTTCAAACTTTTTGTGTAATTCACTATAACCTAGACAATATTCACAGTTTCCAAAGTAGCACTTTGGTAAAGGCGGATTACAAATTACTCTGGATAAACAATCTTTGTAATCAGAAATTGGCATATCTTCTTCTGCAGTCAGTTCCTTGATCCTGCAGCCACTGATCATAAGCTTCACATTCTGGTGATGTGTACATACACACACACTGTCTGTACCACTTTATCCTGGGAATATATATTTCTTAGGTCGTAGATCAGCAAATATGGAGAATCCCACAGTAATTTCTGGATGATTATCTTTGAACAGCATGTAAGCCTCTTTAAGTGTATAAAGTAGGAGTCTTTTTTGAACATGACACCTATTCCCATCTATTTTCATTGAAACAAAGTATTTTCTCCCAGGCATAATTCTAATAACATCAACATCACAATAAAATTGTTCAATAATGTTCCAATTTTCTCTAGGTAAGCTTTTCCCTGGTTTTGGATTAGGTGATGACATAACACCTTTTTCTTTCACAAGCTCTCTTGCCTTTCTTGCCATGTAATTTGTTACTCCAAACTCCTGCTGAATTTTACCCAAACTCCAACTTTTAGGTAACACTGTTAGTATCTGGACGTTAATATGTCTATCTGATGTTGATGTAAACTTTTCTTTCGGCTGGCTTATCATCACATTCTCTGCATTGACAGTGACTGGTATTGAAGCTTCTTCGCTTGGACTCACTTGTGTAAAAATTGTACTCTTAATAGTTTCATTCACTTTCTGCAGTTTATTTGTACAGTAATTAGTTTCCGAAAGACGTTTCTTCTTGATTGGCCTAAGTAACTAAAGTATCATTTAATGATTTAGTAGCTGTATGTTTAGTAAATGCTAGAACATCACAACTGTCTTTTGAATCTTCAGACTAGATGTATTCAGCTACTCACCTAAGGGGGAAACATTGGGAGCCATTGACTCATTGTCTTTGTGCTATCAACAGTTATTTGTTATGTCCAGCTAATTTAGGGATAGAGATTCTAAATACAATACCATCTTTTATGCTGCATGGAATGAGGGTTGGGGAGAGTGAGTAGCTTATCAACACTTCAGTCAGTTGTTGGTTAGTCAACCAAAGAGAAGATATTAAAGGGGTTTCACACCTTGTGTCGAAATAACATTTTAGGGGTTTAAAGCCTATGACATGTATATCGTGGCCTTGAGAATGTATGAAGTATGACGTGAACTAGGCAAAGGAGTGAGAAATCTGACGTGACCCTGGAAGAGACTTTTGACGTGGCATTGGGAATCGTATATCACAGTGGAAAGGTAGGTGGAACCCTTTTTTACTTAATCTAACATAACTCCTGAACCCATTTGCATCCCATCTTCAAATGTTTCATAGCTACTAAGCAATAGTATATATACAACATATTTTTTTTGAAGGGGGGGAAAAACCCGTTTTTGAGAAAATGGCCGCCAAAATATTGATTATAACGATTTTTTTATATCCTTTTTTTAATACAGCCAATTAAAATATCATATGAAAGAGATATTCAAGACCTTTCCAAAAACACTTGAATCACTTCTTTAGGTGCCCAGGTTACTGAAATATTCAATGTTAAAGTTAACAAGATGGTGACAAAATTGGTCGAAATCGCAAATTTTGCACCCCTATAACTTCACAAATAAAAAAGATATTGACCTGAAATTTTTTATAGTCACATATCTCGGGTGTTTCTTTCATTATACCAAATTTGAAAAAAAAAAAAATGTAAGGTTGAAAAGTGCTTCTACATTGGTTGATTTGACATGGAACGCCCCATGTATATGCTTACCAGATAACTTCATTCCTAATCTTGTTTTTCCTCGTGACAGCTAACATGCTCCTCACAAACTTCATTTCCATGGCCTCCACTTTCCTTGTCTCTCTTACATTCAATCTCCATGATTCTACTGTATATGTGACAATGGGTACAAAGTACGCCCTGTACATCACTTTCTTACACTTCAAGGGGACTTCTCCATACCAGATCTCTTAGGTACCTATAGAACAACAGCTCTTCCTGCTGTACTCTTCTAATTAGCTCCTATCTACTTTCACTTTTTGCCTCAATAATGCTTCCAAGATATTTTACGTTCTGTACTTTTCTCAGCTCTACTCCATGTAACATTATAACTTTATTAGGCCTTACCCTATTCTTTGTCATTACCATCACTTCACACTTTGCCATGGTAAATTTCATTCCACACTCTTTTACTGTCTCATTCCATTCTTGTAGTTGTTCCTGTACTTCCTATTCCTTCTCCCCCCCTACCATCAAGGCATCAGCAAACATCAAGGTTTTCCCTATTTCGTTACGATAGCACTCCCCTGATTCCCTCAATTTTTTATTTAGAACCACTTCGTCCCATTCTCCGTCTTAACCCAGCTCCAGTTATCCTCATACATGTGTTAGACACACACACACACACACACACACACACACACACACGCACGCACGCACGCACGCACGCACGCATGCACGCACACACACACACACACACACACACACACACACACACACACACACACACACAACACACACACACACACCAGCTAGTGCCTCCCCCCGCGAAGTAATGCCTAGCGGCGGTTTCGTGGGGAGTAATAGAGGCGAGGAGAAGAGGGTCAGGTTTTTTAGTCAGTAGGGGTTGGTCACACTAACATCTCATGGCCAAACCGAGTCTGACATGCTGTGCGTAAATGCATTTTTCCCCCCTCACAAAAAAAAAAAAAACACACACACACTTAAATAGCTTATAGGGAAGGATCTGTCAGAAAATATCAAGGTGAAAATCACTCTAAATAGCTTCGAGGGGCATTCAAATTTTAAAAAATTTGAGAGGACCACTTTAAATGGTAGCTTCCAGACAAATCTATTTTAAAAAAAAGATTTAATACAAGTACTACTTAAATAAATTTTAGAGACATCCTATTTTAAAAAAAGTTTGAAAAAGGACAACTCCAAATAGATTCTAAGAGGACAAAATAAAAAAATAAAATTTGGGTGGACCTAAATAGCTTCTAAAAATAATCTAATTTTCAAAAATTAGGGAGGAGGACCACTCCAAATAGCTTTTAAGGATATTCAATTTTCTAACATTTATCAGGGAGGTTAGGGTGGGGAGTGGAAGGCAAGTTCCTAGAAAAACTTTTTTTTTCCCTTGCTCCCTCCCTACACAAATAAAGTTCCAACACCCCTGTGCTCACCAACTTCTACGGGACAAGAACTTCTCTCAAAAAATGAAAATAACACAATATCTTCATGCCCATGCCTAATCTATGGACTGTAAGCAGCAGCAGCAGCCCGGACTCAGAGAGACAACAGCCGAATACAGGCAGTAGAAATTAAATTCATTTGAACATGTGTTCAGAAAATCAGGAGTGAAGGACTAGGACTGAAAATTGGATTAGAAGAAAACGTAATTGGCCTAATGGAAGTGACACAGCAGAATTGGTTTGGCTTCTTCAAGAACACCACGGGCTTGTTTTGAAAAGATGATGGTGGGAAAGAGACCAAGAGATGTTTGGATGAGAGAGGTGAAAAAAGACCTAGCCAAAAGGGATCCACAACTGGAGGAAGAGTTGTGAGAGAATTGCATGGAATCTTGTTTGTATCAACACCTGGCCCGCTGTAGTGGAATGTTCCTTCAGGTGGTATTTGAGAACTTTGTAGTTAGAATATAAACTATGTAATGTTTGTGGTTTCCTATCTAGAAACTGACCTGAAACATGGCTGAGGTGGAAGGAGTAGTCACACTCTTGAACAGCACCGCAGCATGGCGGTTGTTATGGTAACATCCAACAATCAGCCTCTGATTCATGCTTTGACCATAACTTTCTCCTTGAGATGGTATTAGATTACTCTCCATGCCAGGACATACTCTGGTACTTAATTGGTTTGTCAACACTACCTAAAGAGAAGAAAGCATATGAAAGTCACAATAAATATAATAAAGTAAGATATTCAATATTATGGTATAGATTGTTTTGTAATAAATCCTAGACTTGTTATATACAAGAGCAACAGAAGTCCTTGTCTTGTTATATACAAGAGCAACAGAAGTCCTTGTCTTGTTATATACAAGAGCAACAGAAGTCCCTGTCTTGTTATATACAGGAGCAACAGAAGTCCCTGTCTTGTTGTATACAAGATCAACAGAAGTCCTTGTCTTGTTATATACAAGAGCAACAGAAGTCCCTGTCTTGTATACAAGAGCAACAGAAGTCCCTGTCTTGTATACAAGAGCAACAGAAGTCCCTGTCTTGTATACAAGAGCAACAGAAGTCCCTGTCTTGTATACAAGATCAACAGAAGTCCTTGTCTTGTTATATACAAGAGGCGAATTTTCCCTTAAATGCCTATTTATTTCTATGTTTTAAAACATAGGCTTTTGAGGTGTAAGTTTATTTTAGATGATTGTGAAGATGTGATAATTTTATAGTGCCTATAAATGCATATTTTGTTGGTTTATTTATTGTTAAAATGGGAATCTTAGATGCCCTTTTTTTTAAAAGCTCACTCTAGCTCCCCTTTGTTTTTTCTAAATTCTGGGAAGTTCTCTAAATCTCTCATATACCAATACTGTGTAAGTCCAATAAATAAGTTCTCAGATTCTCTCTTTGTCTCACTCTGCTTGTGCACTAGCTGCCTCCCTCTTTCCTCTTAGGCTAACAGTATCTCTTCCAAATGTCCACGCCCAGGGTTGCCACTATTTTCTTATTACAAAATTCCCTGTGTTTTCCAGGTTTTCCAGAGGAAATTTTCATTTTTCCAGACACCTAATAGATTATAAATATAATTATAGAGGCATTAAATTTGGTTTTAGAGAAAATTTTAAAAATGAAGAGTGGTAATTTGTCATTGGAGTCATCTTTTATTGTGCAAGATAAACACATGTTTAAGAATTATTTGTAAAAAGGATGAGAAATGACTCACATAAATTTTCTAGAAGGAAAAATTGATTATAGTTGCTGTATGCCCTAAATGGAATTAAAGAAGGAAAAAAGTGGAAATACTAAAAATACCATTTTGATTTTAAATGTGATAGGCGGCCTATCTATTTTTTTGTAAGAGAATGTATTACTTGATTTTAAAAATATTTTAACCAAACTTAATTATTGTATATGTACTGTATAGACTAAGTAGCCCACACAAATCATGAATAATAATTTACAATAATAAAATTAACATGGGATTTTTGTTGCTCATTCAGGTGCATTTCCTCTGATAAACTGCCATCCTCATCCCTACCATATTGTAATGAATATAAAAAAAAAGTCAACTCTCAATTTAGGGGGTAATGAAGGGCTAATAAACACCTTTATATCAATTTCCAGGGTAAATCTGCAAACCCATTGAAAACTACCAAATACATTAAGTACTTGATTAATAAACTATACGACACAATAATACATAAATTTATCATAATAACTATTATTGAAAAATCAATCAGTAAAATACCTTTAAACAACTTTTTACCACAAACACAATTATTAGGCCTAAGGCCCAATATACCGATTTTGAACCAAATCGTTCAAGCTCATTTTAAAATATTTCAAGTTTTTGAAAAAAAATCACTCATCAGTAAACTAGCCCTCAACGATTTTTTTTACCATAAAAACATAAATATGGTGTTATTTGGGAGGTCAATTAGTCCATATATATTTATTTTAATCAAAATCTTTGAGCCATTTTCGAAAAATATGGAATTAAAAAAAATCACTTATCAGTAAACTACCTTTAATTTGAGGGTTAGGGTCAAAATAAAAAAAAGTCCCGAGGTATGGTCATATCTAGATATAAAGTTTTGAGTTCAAAATAGTTTTAATGTCTTACACTTTTACGAGAAACTAAACTAGCACTAGGAATGATACGATACCAGTATCGATACTTTTCTTTCGATACCAAGATTTTGATATTTTACTAATATCAGTATTTTTTAACCGGTATCGAAATATTTTAATTTACCTACTTTTCTCCTTTTACTTCCTTTATTTTCCCGATCATTTATTAAATTTATTCATCTTTTCTTATTATTGCCTTTATTTTTCTATCACTAAATGAAAGTATCGATACTGGGAAATATTGATCTACTTCTCGTTTATTTTTTTCATACTCAAATATCGATATTTTAGAAGTATCGCATATCCCTAACACTGCACTGAACTGGAGAGAAAGATCTGAGAACAAAGAACTGTGTGACTTTGGAGAGAAGGATGGTAGAAGTGGGCTAGTCCATTTCATAGGGGGTGGAAGAGCTAAAGTAGCTATGCGCGGATACAAACACAATAGGTCATTTTTACAACCATTCTAATTTTATGACAAACTAGCACGCTGGAGGTAATATTTTCATAAACTTTTCACTTCACAGTATACTAAATTTTTTTTATCCTGGCCATGGCAGCAACCAGGTAAACCCACCTTCGCTAAATTGGGAGCTGACTGTAGTAAACAGGTTAAAACCCATAAAGATTTAAACAGACAATATTGACACCTTGGCGCAAATTCTAAAAAATTAAAAATAGCCAAAATGGCAAGATAGGTAGGGTAGTCTTAAAACATCACGCTACATAAACACTAATATCTGGGATACTTAACTCTTTCGACAGGAGTCATCGTTTTTAAACAGACAAATAACACCAAAATCCAGAGAATGAATTCATTCAACTGGCAGCAGAAACACGTGCCAAAGTTGGAGGATGGGTGTGGAGGAAATGAAACGTTTGTGGTATTGGTGGGGTGAGGAAGTAGCCGAAAAGGTTCTGCATTTTCCGAACGAGTCGTCTCGGTTACGCTCAGGACTTGTCTCAAGCTGATGAGGTGCTGGTAAGCATAATCATCATAAATGAGACGTGTTCCAATTAGACTGCTCACCGTTACAAATTTTAGTCTATATTATTCCTACTATTTTGAGCTTGCCCAAATTCACTAACAAATTCCAGTAAATTCTAGCTTTTTGGTGAAATTCCCTGTGTTTTCCCCGTTTTTTCCAGACATGAACAAATTCCCTGTGTTTTCCCGGTTTTCCCTGTTTTCCAGGTGCGTGGCAACCCTGACGCCACACGAATGCTCATGATAGGTAGGAACACCCATGATAGATTCAGACAGCAACGCACAGTAGTGTCAGTTCATTCACTGGTTGTGTATTTTGTAATATAGCTGTTTGTTAGATGTGTGTATATGTTTATTAATATTTCTTTGCAGTGCAGCAATCACAGCGTCATTGTAGTTTATTTAAATGTATAGAAAATGCCTAAAGATAAACCATGTAAAAGTGTATTATTTAGACAGTAAATTGTTGGTGAGAGGCCGCAAGTTTCAAAACTTTCTCACTTAATGAGATTGGAATTTACCCTTCATCTGGACTAGAAAGGAGACGCTTGTTAATTTAGAAACACATTAAAATACCGATTCTTTATTTTTAGAAGCCTACTCATTTTGTAATAAAAATAAGAGTGAAATATTAAAAAAAAGATAAAAAAGCCTTTACTTACTAGGCCTTTAAGAAACTAAAAAGCCTAACTTCCAAATTGACTAAAACAATCCATAACAAACCTACGTGCGACCTTGTTAAGGTAATCTGAAATATGTAATTTACATATTTCAAATCATTCTAGAAACATGTAGTTCAATAGCCTATCTTTCTTTGTGTGCTTTCAATGTCTCTCTTCAAATGATAAAAGAATATCTCCGAAAATTTAAATCAATGTGTGAAGTGTAATAGTGCAATAGTTTAAGAAGAGAAGAAATAAATAGAGAAGTGTGTTTGTTTCTATCTAGACCTAACCTAACTATCCTTGCAGGTTGTCTTCCTTCACTATCACTTACTTTATATTAGTGTACAGTGTTTCTACACTGTCTTATTATACAATAGAATATTAAATGTAGCAAGAGTATTTATATTTAAAAAACGAGGTGAAAATCTCTAGGAACAATTTATTGAAACTTTATATATAACTTCAAAAACATAGTAACATGTCTTGTCGCTAAGTTCCACTAGTTTACATTCACTTGTAAAAAATTAGTTCTCATTGTCGCCACCAAGAGATAGTTCTAAAGTGAAAAGATGGCCACGCCAATGGACGTTTAAATTTTCCCCTGGAAAACTTTATACGTGCACAGGTAAATATAACTCGGTTCCAAGGAATACAGTATTTTGAAATTCTACCGTAGCAAAAACCACCTGTCTTTTAGGTGCAATGCTTAAACAGTCCTTGCCCTTAAAATATGGGGAATAATGTCTTTAAGAGACCAGTTCTTTGTTACAGAATCAATTCTCAAACAAAATATGTTTAAACATAAAATAAAGTTACATGGTACCAGAGTAAATGGACCACATATGCACAAAGACATATATGTAATTATTCCATATAATCAACATTGACAAACTTGAAAACATAGCCCTCGTCTTTAACTACTGGTTCTTTTAATTTACAAGCAACTTAGTTCTATATACTGTACATACATCTTCTATTTTCAAACTTAGCTCTAATATAAATGTATGATCGACCTTCTTCAACTTTTTGTATTTTCTTAGATTGTCCGAAAAAAGAAAAAAAAAGGCCCAGAAATCAGTTTAGCAACATTTTTGTCATAAATATAATGTAAACATTATATTAACTGCTAGTCCTCTGTCATTCATTTGTAAAACCACCTAGGGAATACTTAGTTATTAAAATAATGTTTAATTCTATCCAATTTAAGACTCATAGTAAAAAAATCATTTTCAAAAGCTTCCACAGATGAAAACAAACGAAAAGCAGCTGTGACAAAAAAAAAAGAGTGATATCTCTTATTTGTAAATTGACAGTTGATCTCAGTTGGTCGATTACTAACATGGTGCTAACATCCCTTAGGTGAATAAAGTCACCACACTCTATGATAAGTGAAATTATATTTTAAATAGAAATGAATATATTTAACTCTCAACTTGAAAACATAAATTAATTACCAGTAGTTTTAAACTTTATCCACATGAACCTTCATAAACCATATTTGCATTAACTTTTTAAAATTAGAATAAAGAATATTTTTTATTAGATTTGTAAAAACATTTGACAGTTTTATTTATTTCATTTATAAAATTGAACTGACCTGTAGCAGAATCACATTTGACTATTGTAGTTACCAACACTTAATGACTGGTTTGAGCAGTATCATGGCGGACAGCAATATTATAAGGCATACATTATTAAGGCTTATAGATGAAATATTATTTTGTTATTTGTAACAACATTATGCACGCAAAAAATTAGATTAATTCTCCCAGATGTGAGAATTCCATGTCTGCAATTCTCCCTTTTGACCAGCTCTGTTGTTTTTACTCATTGGTGTATTGTCAAGTTGTATTCTATAAAAGCAATATTCCTGTTTAGAATTGATCGTAAGATACCTGCTTCAGTGACCACATGGTCTAAGGCATACTCTTGCAATAGACTAGACTGCCATTGACGGGGGGATCGATCGTGGTTCAATCTCGGTCAGTGTACTGAGGGTAGTTTTTCCTAAATGGTTTCCTACTCTTTTTCTTCATGCAAATGTGAGTACACTTCCTCTAAATTTAACCTTCCGCATCCATAGCCCATTAGCGTAATTAGTAGGTAAGGATATAACACAAATCGGTTTAAAAAGTAGAAAAATTGTAAGATAAAATAATGTAAGTGAGATTGTTGACAACATTTTGATTCAAAAGACCTGACTTTTACTGACTAAAATAGTTAGAGACAGTTTAAAGGCTACCTACAGACACATTATGTTGGTTGGCGATCACGTGCAACTTCTCCACAGCAAGACTGAGCAGTCTAGTTTTACTCAGGGAGTTTGAAGAGTTGTGCAAGAACGGGAATGTCAGGCTGTCCACTACCACAAGTTTCACCTTAAAACATTCACAAAACACCATAAAGTACACCTTTCAACAATTAAATATTGAAATGTTATATTTGGAAGAAGGTACAGGAAAGAGAGAAATTAACATAATATGGCTTTTACAACTAAAAGAACATAATTCACACTTTACATGGCTGCCAATGGACAGAGAGGTAATGGCTCCCTCTCCAAGAAAATCGATCTTTACCACCCAAACCCCCGACATAGATTTTGTTATGTTGGAACTCATCAGGAGGTAGTGTGAAATGCGCAACGAAACTTCTAAAATATTTACATCCACTGTCTTTTTCCTGTGTTTGTACTTAATGTTATTTCCTTTACATCTTCCTATCTAAGTGTCCTATCATCCTTTACCCATTTCCTTTTTCTCCCTTTGGTTTCCTCTTTTAGGAAGTTGTGTTGCGCATTTCACACTCCCTCCTGATGTGTTCTGATAGAATGAAACCTAGGTCAGTATTTGTTCATTTTATATGTTTTATATCCAACTTTCCTGCAACGTCTTCCAAATATAATTCAATTACCTCATAAAGCAAAAAGGTTTTCTTATTATTTTTCCTTATATTATATTCCTTATTAGTTTTCCTTATATTATATTAAAATGTTTGCAATGCTTCTTCCACTTTCAAAGAATATTACTTCATACTTAGTCAATGATAGGCACAAAATGTTATTCGACAAAGGTTAGTACTCAGTACGTGGCGACAGAAAAGGAAGTTCCAATGATAGGCACAGAATGATATAGTCTCATAAACATGGGTGAATCCCATATAACTGAGGAACAAAGATCATATATAAGTTAATATTATATATAAGGAATACAGAACACAGAAAGTGCGTATAAAATCTTAAAAACAGTATTACTAAGCAACTAGTAATTTCCAAGGGATATTCTCATTCAATGTTCTACAAAAATCACAGGTCACCAAAACTTCTACCTTAAGCAGTTCTAATCCAGATAATAAATCCAAATGAATAAAATTAAGCTATACAGGCAAGAAATCCACAGAAGTAACAATATCCTTAAAAAATACATGGCCTCAATGTTGCTTTTTCTACAAATAGCAACATTAAAAAACATATCAACAATTCTAATCATAACATAACAATTCAATATTATAAAAGCGGCATTTAGGCTACAAAATCATATGTGACTGCAAAAGTGTATACATCGGCCAAAGCTGAAGAAAAATTTTAACTACATTTTCTGCACATTAAATTGATTTTAAACATGACAAATAAATCTAAATTCTCTGAACACCTCAAAAGTACACGACACCAACACACTCCCAAGCACAATCACCTAAAACTTCTTAACAGCTCGTCAAAAAAAACTATAATCAACAGCACTGAAAACATAATTTATCCAACCTTCAATAACAAATAATAAAAAGATTCTAAATAAACAAACCAATTTTGAAAACCAAACAATTTTTAACAACTTAAGAACATCCATCCACCCATCCACCACCCAACCATCCACCAACCCATCCCCATCCATCCATCCATCCATCCATCCATCCATCCATCCATCCATCCATCCATCCATCCATCCATCCATCCATCCATCCATCCATCCATCCATCCATCATCCATCCATCCATCACCATCCATCATCCATCCATCCACCATCCATACATCTTCCTGGTTTTGTCACTTTTCTTCTCCACCTTAATTTCTAGACTTAAATTTGCCTCAAATGTTTGCTCATTAATAAAATAATCCTGTATACATCCATCTGTTGAAACACCTCGTTTCATCTTACAGCCATGATGATATTTAATAATGTTTATTTTTTCCTTGAATGTAGTAGACATTTCTAGAATCCGTAAAACACTGTTTTTTCACTTTTAAATTCAGTTTTTGTCAAATGATGACATAAGACACTCACCTTATTTTGTAAATATTATTACTATTTTTTTCTATTTTATTCCTATCCTATCTGATTATCTGTACCATCTTATAATCACCTTATTGACAATGCATTGTATTTAAATCATATTTTGTAACTCAGTGTTTTGTTGCATCAAGTCCTGAGGATTATGTCGGCGAGCGTCAAAACTGGTTGACAAAAATGGCCAACTTAGCTGACATTTCAAGGCACAAGGGATAATGTTCAGCTAAGGATTATAATTATCTGATATGTTTAACAAGTTTGTTTATTCTAGCATCATCCATTTTTACTTATAAAATATATCACTGTGTACATAATATATTTTAATAATACAGTTTTGACTATAACATCTAACTTTTTATAAAGTTCAAATCAACTTAATTTACAATTTTGGATGTCACAATTTTATTAAGTTCTTATGTTTGTAATTCATTCACATTAGTGTCAAACCTAAAATTATTTCAATATTTCTAAAAATTTGTTAGCTCACACTTTATGTCTTAACATTTTAAACTGTACGGATATCTGTTTATTCTATCTCAATTATACATATTTAAGTTATCAACCAATTAAATGAATTATAATTTCCGAATATTAAAACATTTCAATCATTGGAGGGAAAGAGAAGATAATTTCAATATTTTACTGTTGGAAAATTGGAGTGTTAATATATTTATCTTAAATTAAAACAACTCTTACCGTCTAAAGTTCAATTCTTTTAAATTAAATATTTGTTACACTTTTGTGTCATTTCACTAACAGATGTAAAACTCATTTAAAAGATTAGTGAAAACCAAGGATTTATCACTGGTAGTTTAGTGTTCACGGCAGCACTAATAATGTTTAATATATGTGGTATTTTTCCATCTTACTTTGATAAATACTGGTACAAATCCTTTTAGTTAACTTTACCTTATACCTTGACTCTTGGTTAAATTATTAAAAGTCTCTTTCAAGAATGTATGTGTTATATTAATTGTGGAAGAGTTGTTAGTCTATGTGAAGAGAGTGTAAACTAAGGATAGTTCCCATAGCAGGAAGTCAATGCACCACTAGTGTCAGAGGAGTATCAGAACAGACTGTTGTAGGATGTAGGGCCATATTTTAGTATTTTGCTTTGTTGGTTAGTCAGATATGGGACCTGCGCATGTGCGCAGATGAATCATTTCCTGAACACCTGCATATTAAGAGTGTAACATTTACTCCCCCTATAAGTTGCTTCGCTAGCCTTTAGTGAAAACTGCCTGTACCAGTGTGGCTTCAAGCACTCGTTTTACAAATCTTAAAGTAAACAGATGTGTGTTCATATGCACTTCTTTTCAGAACATTGTTATATGTAGAGGTTTAATCGTGTGCATTTTGAAATAAATGGTGGTGAGTTCAAATAAAGAGTTTTTTATTTAAATATTTTTATATCAAAAAGTAGAATGCTGTATAGCCAGGGTGGAAGAACATTACTGAAATGATAAAGCACCATAAGGTTTTAACTTGAAGCATGCCTTAAGCTCAAATGTCCCATTAGTCACACACACATTTCAGTTGAATAACTGCTGTGTTTTAACAACAACCTAATTCATTGATGAAAACGCTGTTGAAGAGACTTCCATTAAAACAGTAGCACAGTTTATCTATTTGATACTTCACAATATACATTGTTCAGTTGCGACCCACATCACGGCCGCTTGTGGTTTGGTCTCGGGTGAGGTCGAATGGAGGGCGAGTAGGCAATGATCTAGTTTGCTGGTGTTTGAAACTGGCTTGTAGATTGATTTCAGAGTTTGATTGAAACTGGTGGTTGATCAGAGCGGAGGAGAGGGAGTGATAAGCAAAGGGGGAAAGAGAGAGAGGGGTGGACCTTGGTACTAAGGGTGGTAAGGGGAAGGAGCAGTATTAGGGCACCATTGATCTCTATAATATAACTGGATGGACATACACATGCACATTCCAAGGACAAAAGCGTGACGCTCAAGTGTATCATCTGCTATACTGAGCGGAGGGGGACAGATTTAACGGTTTCTTTAAATGTTCTTATGCGAAAACATGTCTTTGATGAATAAAAGTGTTATTGTTTGAAAATAGTGAAGTATTATACCACACTTTCCTGAAGAAACATTTACATTAGAGGATATACAATCCAGTTTTACAGGTAATACTGTACAAATACGAATAAAACCTTAGATATTTCAATTTTTATGTAGTTATTATCAATGTTGTTTACAGTCTGGCACGACTACACTTATATTTAAAGTTGGTTATTAGCTTGTATATTGGTTTCAGAAACCATATTATATTGAAAGTTCGATAAATATAATGAACAAGGTATCTTAAAACTTGATTACATTTGTTTGAATGACAAACTTTTAATAGTTGCCATGCATTCAAACCATCACTTTGGTTATAGGCTTGTGGAAACTATTATTATAATAATACCTTTTTTAAGTTGACTCATATCTTTCAGAAACCATATTATGTTGAAATTTCGATAACTATAATGAAACAAGTTAGCTAAAAACTGTATTACATTTGTTTGAATGACACACTTTGTGTATAAGTCTTACGTTAAAATGATAATTTAGGTTTAGGTTATTGGCTTGTAGGAAGTGCATTATCTACTAAACCCTGATTTTAGTAATAATTCCAATCTGTAAGGCTTTATTTTGTACCAGAATACTATTATATATATAATATTTTGGTAGGATGAACGGCAATTTAGAACAGAAGTAGAAATTTCCTTCTGGAAGGTCTTTTATCCTAACTAAACACAAATATAGGGTAGGATTCTGGTACGAGATAAAGCCTTACAAGTAAGCTTCCTTCAAAAATCATCGTACATATTAGGCTACATCAACTTATTTAAAGAAAAAACTAACCAGTTTTGAACATTTATGTGCTCTTCAAAGCTTTAACAAACATATTTATTTTATTTAACCACTCACACATTGATGTATCTCATATAATCAATCAAATTAATTAACGATGTCAAAATGCCACATTGCCTTGTATGGGTAGAAGAGAGAAAGAGATACCTGAAAGTTTCTTTCTCTCTTACACAACGGTATGCAGACGACAGCACAGACCACAGGGGTGGTGAGGTGGAGGGAGAAGGATCTTGGCACAGCAAGGTGCGGTGAAGTAAGAGAGCGAGAGAAGCAATTGAGTACTGACACGTGGTGACCTTTTAAGGTTGGTACACTGATGGACAGAGCCACTACAGAACTGATGCCCGGTGCTGTTCGTCAGCTGCTTATATACCCCACACAGATGCGTCCTACCCCTGCATCTGGCTAAAAGGTGGCGTGCACACACCCTCACTAGAGGAAAGAGTTGGATGCATGCACACCCACTCTCCCTGTGTGGACTCTGGGCAGTGTTGGTCTGTTAGGGGTGGTGTGTGCAAGAGCGCTTCAGAGGTCTGCGCAGAAACCAACTCTACATCAGTTATGCTGGATCACATCATCATCTTACGGTGAAGAATCCATTAAGGGTTTTGTTTAAATTCTTCTAAAGGAAGATTGAGCAGATTTTTCCAATAGTATTTGCCCAACAAAGTGAAATTGTGGTAAAAACTTGATTATCGTAGCTTTCTGTCCTCATCTGTTTAACTAGAGTATTCTACCAAAGATTGTTGACTGTTCCCTTGGACCCTTAACTAAGTATTCTACTACATATTGTTCGTTATCTGTTCACTCCTTTGGTTACTCTTACAGGCTCAGTAAGTCCTTCATTCAGGTGGAAAACTGGATACTTATAGAACTATCATACACTTTGAGCAAGGATATTCTTTCCACATAGTGGCTGAATGTGTGGTATGGTATTTATAGCATACACATTTGCCCCAATCATATAGCCACATTACATGTCCTACACATTATAGAAAAATATCTAAATAAATGAAATCTTGATAGTAAAATAACAATGGAACTATTGTGTCACAGTTTTATAAGATTGAAAAAATAGTGTCTGGTAACGTTGAAATGCATGTGTGGTTTCTCAAAGAACATTCAGCCCCAATGCCTAGAGTAACGTTGTTATATTACTAGCCTCTAAGTTAGTGAAAGAAATTGCTATTACTCAAGAAGAATGTAAGGTTGAATTTAGCCATTCCAGCTAGGTAACTAATGTTTAGAATGGCTGAGTCCTGTCAAATAAGTCTGCGTGGATCCTTCTTTAATTACGTGCAGATTCAATAATGTTTTGATGGTTATGTTCTTGAGACATGCGTTGTGCAGTTACCTGTATAGGATATTGTATGGGTTGTTTGGTTTCTTGTATGGGATGAGTGGTTTCTTGTATGGGTTGTTTGGTTTCTTGTATGGGTTGTTTGGTTTCTTGTATGAGATGAGTGGTTTCTTGTGTATATTGAATCATATTTTAAGTCGATCAATGTTCCTAGACCAGAGCCATTATTTCTAAATAAATATAATAGGAATTTAGCAGTAAAAAAACTCAATGAAGACTAACTACACACTTCTTCCTTTAAGAAGTATATTAAATTTAAATATATTTTGTGGAATTAAAGCATACTGTATCAATGTATGGGGTTTAAGATTTTATTTACCTTGCCATTTTTGTTGATAAAGCTGTGTACAAGATGCAAGGCAGCCATCAACTCAATGACATCATGAACTGGGATGTAGTGAACCCCCGCCATGGCTCTGTCCACGGTGAATTCTTTAACACCCTGGAGGTGGCAGTGACTCACACATGAAGCTACAATGTCTATAACATGGCTTGTTATTACTCTCTCAAATACACTATGGTAAAAACACTAAGTATATTTTAGTTTCTTAAAAATAATAAAATAAAAATTGATGCGTTCATTTATTTTTAAAATTTATAATTTAGTGAAATGATTTATTAAATATGAGTATAAAAACTCTAAGGATATTTTGGGGTGTTAAATTAGGCTATTATAATATTTTCACATTATTCTTAGTGCTCTAGTTGGTTTATCTGTTAGCTAGATCCTAGTTTATAAGGTGCAAGCTACCGCCCTTCTAGCTGGGTGGATTGCTACTGTAATGTATTAGCTCTTGATATTCATATGAGGTAGTCAATGGCATACTTGAAGGCATCGTTGGGTTTTTTTTGGTGAGGTATTTAAGTTCAATGTGTGATGAATTACATGTTATACATGATGATATGAGTGATAATACAAAAAGAGCGCGGACAACGAAATGACTGTGTAACAGGTCAACAATATTGAAAGAGGAGCTGTATAATCATGAACCATGTGTATATAAAGTATGCCACTTTCATTTTATTCCTTGCACATAACTATAATGGCCTGCTACCCTCCTTTTCTCTCTCTACCCCATCTTCCTTTATGTTACACTTGCTCCTAATAGAGACCAATAGATTTAATTTATAACAGTCAACAGAAATAGTATTGAAATCTGTATAAAGCCCAGTTGGGGTAAGCTAATCATCACCTCAGAGTGAAAGTAAGTTGACACGCTTTCTTTAATGGAATAGGAGACAGGAAAATTGTTAATAATTACCACCTAATTTCAGTAGTAAGTGTCCTTGGTAAAATATTTGGTCAGGTCAT
Source organism: Timema podura (assembly GCA_033556935.1). Taxonomy (NCBI): domain Eukaryota; kingdom Metazoa; phylum Arthropoda; class Insecta; order Phasmatodea; family Timematidae; genus Timema; species Timema podura. The sequence continues at coordinate 59,686,764 of JAVRXN010000004.1, forward strand.
CCAAAAAAGGCTAGTGAATTACCTTTAAACCAAATCCCTGCTGTATAGACATCAATACAAATTCTGTCCTGCCTCGAATACTACCAATGCAGCCATATCACTAGTTAGTGAAACACAAACATCAATTGATGGAGGTAAACCTGCTGCAGATATATTTGTTGACCATTTTTGACACCATAGATCTTGATAATACTTTTAAAAAAACTTTATTTTATGGGATTAAAAGGATTAACATATAACACAACACTCAAAAAGGACCTATAAATGACTCAAATTTCACAAATGACTAAGAAATATAGACAAAAACTCGTCATAAATTTACATGACTATATATCAAACCGACACTTTACAAATGTAAATACACTTATTCTACACAAATGCCTTAAAATTACTCAAAAATGCCTATAAACCTTAAAAATTACTCAAAAATAACGTAAACGAAGAAATTAAGAACTTAAATGGATGTGTATTCAATGCGAGATCTTTTCAGTTTATATCACCAGACTTTTTTCTCTGCCTTTTATTTGGACAGACCGGACATAAGGCAGAGTGCAGACATACCCTTGTAGTTAACAAAGAACTTAGGAGACTCACACAGTGTATTGTGAACCTCCTGTACAGGTTGGCTTACCACAGCATTGCAACTTGATATGACCAAACTCCTGACACTGAAAACAACACCAATGAATGGGGACATAAGCCAGACCCTGAGCACAAGGACCCTGCTCAACCTCCTTTGGAGGGGTAGGATTTGTGAAAGTGAAGATATATGTATCTATAGTCTTCACTGTACTGTTCCTTTTGGTGGCGATTCTATATACTTTGGTGACATACTGGGTGTCAAGCTCAATGCTCACGCAGTCGAGGTCGAAACAAGTAACCACTCCCTTGCAAACAGTGAGGAACTTGTGGGGCTCTATCTTCACCGTTATATTAGTCTTGTTACTCACCAGTATTTCAGATATTGCCCTGATAATGGTAGAATGAATGTCTGTTGTGGACTGTATTAAAATTGTGGCATCACGCAGTTCTCTTAATGAGACCTCTGGTTTAGCCGTCTCATTTATTACTCTTTTAAGGATAAATGAGCTGACATGCTTAAGATTTACATCGTCTTCTACTCAAAACATAAGCAGAAAGCAAGATGAAGCATCACTTAACCACTTCCTGAGTGGTTTTCAAAATTGGTCTAGACGCCCTTTCCTGTTTTCGCCTAATTACAGCCCTGTGAAGGTACGGGCAGTAAATTTTCAGTAGAGTTTGGCATAATCCTGAATGGTGCCAGTGAACAGTAAGGTGTCAGCTTTGACAATAATTTCGGTCATGCCATTTGGGGACAATCTGCAAAGTACTTGGATTGTAGATCCAGGGTGATCCAAGACGGTGTTACAGAGGCAATGTTAACTCTCCTGATGGGGAGCCTCACACGATGCTTGACATAATGTATGGGGCATCGTCAGAAGATAAGGTCAATGAAGCAAGTGAATGCAGGAAAGTGCCAATTTTACATCCGGAACTATCATGAACGCAACTGATCTTTTTCTCAAAGTAGGGTATTGTCAGACTCAGAACCCTTCTACTAATTACTAAGATATTACAACTGGTTGACTCACTTCTATGACAGAGCTCAAATGGATTGGTATTCAATAATTGTCCGAGGAAAGCCATGAATATATTGCCAGGGTTGTAAATTGGGGAGGCGAGCCTAAGAGCCTTTGCGCCAGACATAATGTCAGGGGAAAGGGAAGTAACGAAAATATAAGAGAAAAGGGAGGAAGGAAGAAAAGAAGGTGTAAGCAAATTGAAAAGTAAAGATATAGGAAAGCTTTGTCCTGCACAAGTTATGTCCTGTGCAAAAGCTTTCCCTTTAAGTTGCCTCTTTACGACAAGCAGGGGGTACTGCAACACTATTCTATGCCCCATCTCACAGGGGAACCCAATTAATCAAGAGTGTCACAAGAAGCAACAACAATAAATACTAATTAATCAAGAGTGTCACAAGAAGCAACAACAATACATACTAATTAATCAAGAGTGTCACAAGAAGCAACAACAATACATACTAATTAATCAAGAGTGTCACAAGAAGCAACAACAATAAATACTAATTAATCAAGGTGTCACAAGAAGCAACAACAATAAATACTAATTAATCAAGAGTGTCACAAGAAGCAACAACAATAAATACTAATTAATCAAGAGTGTCACAAGAAGCAACAACAATAAATACTAATTAATCAAGAGTGTCACAAGAAGCAACAACAATAAATACTAATTAATCAAGAGTGTCCTAAGAAGCAACAATAATAAATACTAATTAATCAAGAGTGTCCTAAGAAGCAACCATCATAATACTAATTAATCAAGAGTGTCACAAGAAGCAACAATAATAAATACTAATTAATCAAGAGTTTCCCAAGAAGCAACAACAATCTAAGATTACCAAGTTTGCTACCTTTCACGGTAGAGTAAGGGTACTTCATATTAAATTGAAACAATGATTTCAATGCCCAATATCACCTGGACAATCTGGCACCGTCTTGTCTTCAACAATTGACCAAAATCAGCTGGCATCATCTTGGCCTTACATCTCAAACCATAAGAAGCATAAACAAGGTGGGAACTAGCGGATCAACATTCCAAACATTGATTCTTCTAAAAAAAAGTATTCACCTATAAGAATGACTTAAGTTTTGTTATTAAAAATTCTCTACCACTAATAATCACAGAAAATAATATAGTTGAAGGATTGCAGCCTTCAATGTCAGTATGTTGTCTGATATTACCAGTCACTCCTGTTTGGTTGGTAGGATCACACATTTAAAGTATTATTTCTCTGAGATATCATTAGAAACACTTTTAAACTGTAGCCACACCTGGATATATAAACACACACAGCATTGTTTCCTGGATGTCTGCAAACTATCAGTCTCCTTGGCCATATGGAATGAGGTTTTGGTAATGTTTGAATAATAATGAAATATTTTATTAAATGCACATCAATATTAATTTCCTCACTCAATGAAGTCAAAGTGAGTTATGAAATGTTACGTCTAGTTTCAATAAAAAAACTTCATTCATCTTAAAGAGGTTGGCATAAACTGCCAACATTCACAACATTTGAAAGACACAATGTTGCGACAATTTATACCCCAGGTGTGAACGAGGTCTATTTGCATAGATGTGGGCTTATGAGTGTCACAACTTGATACCACGAGGTCAACATGAGGGAGAAATCATTTACCTTGCCCTTGTCTGATTGACATTGTATAACTAACCTATCTAATTAATATCCTTGTTTTATTTCTAAGAAATGTTTCAGCAACTTATTACATTAAAATATATCAACTTAAAAAAACAAATTATTTCTAAGAAAGTTTGATTATGGTGATACACATACACATGCGGATTGTTGGATACAGTTTTAGTTGAAAATATTTAAGATGTTGATTAAAAAATATAATTAATGATTAGAGTCGTTAGTCATCTATACAGTTTCATTCTTGTCTACATAGTGTAACGAAGTGATGCTCACCTCTGAGTCT